>JAQOWM010000011.1:200000-750000 GCA_029041755.1 Resseliella maxima | reverse complement strand
TTGAATTAAGATTTGTTTGTTAAAGCATTCCAATGTGTACGTACATAAATCAATGAATCCAATTTGAATTTTGCTTTATATGAGAGACTTATTTGGAATTTAGGAAACTTGTTTCGACTTGATTCATTGCTGCGGTTTAATGAAGAGGCCCTTGATTTAATTTAGCGTGCACGTTTTGTCTAATTAAAAATTCATTTGAAAATAGCACTGAGAATGGATTTTCTTTGATATAAGCAAATTTCTACATCAATTCAAATGATAAATTCCATAAAATCCCTTAATTCCATACACATTCAAAAGGAAAATACGCACGCATAAAACACATAAATATTTACAAAGGCTAAACAGAAAAATCTATTCGGATCAATATGATTTGGATTTCTGTTTTATTGAAATTGTTTTGAACATTGTTACACATTGATTTGAATCGATTTATTTTATTGCATGAGAAAGCAAACAAAACATCAAACAAATATGAGCTTCTTAGAAAGCCCCATTTCTGTTTTAGCTTAAACGCGATGACTATACATTATAAATAGCTTTACGGAAACACAATATATTTATGCTGAAGTCTTCTAATAAATATCGAATACAAAGCCAAACAAGCATCCAGTCAATTTGCATAAAATTGTTCTTTTAATTGTATTTGCAAGCTATCACATTTTCTTTCATTGTTTATTATTGATATTGATTTTTTTTTTTTTTTTTTTTTACCCTAGGTTTGAGTTCAACACGTTTAATTGAATGAAGCCACAATTAAAATAAAAAAAAAACACTGTTATTTACAGTTCAATTTAGAAATAAACACAAAATCTGATTGTCAAGTTCTGACATTTTGAAATCGGACACTCTATTCTATGTTGTATCAAATGACATTTATTCAATTTGAGGTCAGGTCACATTTGTATCTCTGTGTATATGAGATAAAGAAAACAATGTTCATTTTGAATGAAAGTTCATTAGTTCTAATGTGTCTTTTGATTGATACCTGCAATTGTTTCAAACAAATGGCTTGCCAAAGTGATTATTGCTGTTTTCAATTCAAGCATTGATTTCATGGAAATTTTAGTTTTAATTAATCCAATTGAAATTGATGTTTTTTTTTCTGTCTTCTTTTTGATATTGAATCCAAATTTAATTGATTAGCATATCAATATTTGTTGAATAAATTTCTTGTGAGAACAAGTGAAGAGCAAACAACAATAATTAGATATCAATTACCGTGAATAATGAGTTTTTTGTCGTCTCGAGACGACATTTGTTAAATAATCACGAATTAAATCGAAAATTTTCCAATTTTATCTGTCTGAACTTTATTCACTTGTGATGTGGATAAAACACGAAAATTACATATACATTGATGACATATACACACGAAATGATTTCAATTCAACTCAATTCATTAAGAGACATTAAATATTAGCATTAAACCATTTTCATTTGAATTCTACAGTTTTAAGCCTATGCTATAGATCTAATATATCCATACATAGGCAAAACTATAATTGGGAAAGTTTTTGATTTCAACATAAATATGTCATTAGTCAAACACAAAGACATGAACACACTCGTAGTGTGTTAGACTTATGAGTTTTCTAAATGAAGAACGACAAAAAAAGCAAAATCGTTTTTCTTATGCATTTTTCAATACGAACAATCTTTCAATTCGAAAATTTTGTCTTGTTTGTTGTGATGCATAGTATGGAAGAATGCATTGCATACAAATTCATTTCACATCAGAAATAACTCATTTGTATAAATGGTGACTTTAATTAATTCAACTTGATATATACTCATTTGGTCTATTTGCTTCTGTTAGATAGTTAAATGAAGCAATCTTCGTGACAACTGTCAGTAGATGGAATGATATCGATTTTAACCATTTTCATTAAGCAAACCAATATTCATTATGAGATTGTTTAGTTAGTGGAAGAAATAGCAAGTGTGTGGGATATGCCATTAATTATTGTGTTGGACCTCAAAAGATTCGACCGCAGTTTATATTCCAATAATTTATTTCACTTTGGAAATGAAAATTTTATAAACCAATGATGACACAGAGACCAAAAGGGGAAGAGAAAATGAGATAGAGGGGGGGTGGTGGTGAAGAGTTTCTCACACAGAGACAGAGACTGAGAAAAAAGAATCATGTGAAACAATTGCCAATGGGGAAAAATTTGATATGAAACGACGGTTTACATTTGATCGATTCAGATACAATTTATCCATTTGCACGAATACAAAACCGTGTTCAGTATCGCATGGTAATTCCCTTCTGAATTAATGACATTTTCAATTTAGTTCAATTTGCTTAGCGAACGCATGCTATTGCATATATCCACAGGTCTAATCATTATAGTATCTTCAGTGATGTGTATACTTTTTATTTCTCTTCCACTCTCCTCTACATTCTCTGTGCGTTAAAACCAATTATTTTCGTGGTAATTGGAATTAAAAGTTACGGTTAAATGAAAATGACACCATTTCAGAACCCACAAATGTAACAAAAGACTCAGGTGAATTTCATTTCTTCACCAGAATAAAAAAAACACACACACACACACATTTAATGAATTACGACTATCCATTGGTGAGCAAGCAAATGGAAAGCTGATTGAATGTATTTTTTGTAGGAAATTGTTGCCGCAGCAACAGTAAATTGATATAATCAATAGAACAATAATGGAATGAAACAAAAACCGAGTTCGTGTTTTTGCATAATTTATTTCGGAAGCATCTTTCACAGTCAATGAAAGACTTAAATTCAAATAAATGAATAAATAAATTATTTGAACAGCATTGGTGGAATTTTTGTAGAGGTAGCAACAACAAAATTCCTAAAATTTTAACGCAAAATAACCAACTGAATGTAAACAATTATCTACAATGGAAGTGAAATAAAGTAAAAATTTATTTCATTGCTTTTATTGTAATGTACCGAATCCATTGCTGAGGATTACAATTCGTATAGCATTGAGATCGAGAAAGAGAAACAGAAAGAGAAAGGGAAAGAGAAAGAGAAAGAGAAAGAGAAAGAGAAAGAGAAAGAGAAAGAGAAAGAGAAAGAGAAAGAGAAAGAGAAAGAGAAAGAGAAAGAGAAAGAGAAAGAGAAAGAGAAAGAGAAAGAGAAAGAGAAAGAGAAATAGAAGAGAAAGAGATAGAGATAGAGAAAGAGAGAGAGAAAGAGAGTGAAAGGGATTGGATGTTGCTAACAATGTCTGAAACCATTAAAAATGATTCACATTCATTTTTCATAAATGTTTCCTGTTGCATGTTGCTAAAAGTGTTGGTCTCTGAGCTCGGAATCTGTTGACAGTGGAGCACAAATAAAACAAAAAAAAAAAACGAACTATTTAATGTTCTATTGTTTTTTCTCTATCTCTCGATAAAATTTGGAACGATTAATGGGCGACAGAATAAGGGCCGGAAGACAAAACTTCAATCATAAAAATGTCAAAACGTTCCAAAAAATCGTTCGTCCATAAAATTCTCTACTGTATGCGTATATATGCGTCTTTTTCCGTGAATTTCCGATTCATAACACTAGAATGGTAAAAACTTTTTGATAATGCACAAGTAATTGTGTTACTTTATTACTATGTTGCCAGCGAACAAGCAAAAACTTTTCCTTAACCCCATTTCACCATTGGGCGAACTTTCAACATTGACGTTTCCATATCACAAGAATTGGCAATTGCCGACAAATAAACGACAACATATGCCAGTTTAGTAACAGTCCAAAATTAATGGAAGTTAAAGATCCTTCTTATTTAAAGCCAAAATTTATGGAATTCAATAGAATGTAATGGTATGCGGTTTATTCGGTTAAGCAAAACGGATAAGAAACTTTATATGCAACATTATTTTAACAACATATACATAAATTTGTCGACTTTCAAAATCAAACTATTGTCACAAATTAACATGATGGCCAACGACAATGTAAAAGGATAGAGATTATGTTTGGAATGTCATTTGGCCGGAAAATTTACGAAATTTTCTTATGATATGGTTTTAGTACTTTTACTTGTCAATACCTGCGAGAAAAAATGCAATCTATTCGAATGAAAACAAAAGAAGTTGTGCTCAAAGGCGAACTCAAAGGTGAAAATCAAATTAAAAGTATCTTTTGCATCACTGAATATAAAACTATTCAATGTTGCATTTTGAATTAGGAATTTTTACATTTTTTTTTTTTTTTTTCATTTGAATAAAAAATTTTATTTTACTTTCTCTCAACTGGAGAAATGCAATCAAATTTATAACATAAATCAAAGAATGACATTGAGAATATAAAAAAAAAATTAATAAAATAAAATAATTCCCAAGTGCAGATCTGTTGATTTATGTGAATATCACAATTGTAACTATGGCAGATGAAAAGAAGTAGCAATTTTATAATAACTTTCGTTATCTTGAAGAAAATCCCATTTTCCCTACAATTTCAACAAGACTTGCTGTTCGAATTCTTTTATACCTTCGGCTTAATAAATGTGGAAATTCAATTTTGTGCTTGAGCTTGAATTGTTCGAACAAAATCTTTGGTAATTTTATTGCAAAACATTAAAAACTAATTAAATGTGGAAAAATGTAATTGCACAGAAGGTGGTGAATGTTCAGCAGTTTGAAAGCTGCAATGAATTGCCGCCATTGCAAAGATTTAGATTAGCCAAAATAAATTGAGTCAATTGGGTTCAGTGCAAATGAATGAAAGTGTGCGGTCGCGAAATCCAATATAAACTAAAGACATTAAAACTATTTAAATGAGATGTCATTCTTATGGCATTCACAATAATCTCTTTTCTTCTCTTTTCCATTCTCTCTCTCCCTCGCTCTTTCTCTCTCTCTCTCTCTCTCCCTCGCTCTTTCTCTCTCTCTCTATATATATATCGCTCTCCCTCTATGGGTTTTGTGCGCTCTTTTAAATGTTCTCGGCCAAAATCACATCAACCCTGTCTCTCAATAAAAGTAATATGATTTGTGCAAAAGTTGTAATAAGGTTTAAAAGTTGATCACAAAAATTTCTGTTGGTGGTGGTGGTGGTGGTGGTGATGGTGATGGTGTATTTTGGTTTTATATTTCTGTTGAAATGTACATATCTAAGTTGAATTGTAGTATGAGGAATTGGGCCACTTGCGAATTGATTTGGTTCTTTAAGTAATGCTATTTTTTTTTCGGGTATTAGGATGTTCGGAAAATTGATTTGCTAGCATTTTAACTTTATTGCAAAATCAATCGAAAAATCAAATCGCTTGTTAAATGCTCAAAGGCAAAAGGGATCAAAACTCTCTTTAAATCTGAACTGAATAACATACATCGTTGCGAAACGTTGCGCGTTTGAGTTTTTTTTTTTTTCTCGTTGAGTTGAAACGAACGAACGAAATATTGTTGAAAATCGTCTACATAAAAATTGATTATATTGAATGCGTGATCTATGACTATGGTGGAACTGACTCCGCAAAACTGCGTTCAGCCGATTGATTTGCATTGCATAAAATTTTTCCTAATCTTGGAATATGGTATTTCGATATTATGGAGGAGTGGAGAGAGAAAAAAAAAAATAAAACAAGATGAGAATAGAATCAAGTACCAAATGTACTGCCGTCGAAGCGGTATTTTCATGCAGCAAACTTTTAAATCCCTTTAAGGCGAATTCGTTCTATTTATTATGTTCGTCGGGAGAGAAAAAGAAAGAGAGAGCAAGAGAAATGAAAAGAAAGAGAGAAAGAGAGAGAGAGAGAAAGAGAAAGAGAGCGAGAGAAAAAGCAAGAGAGCGAGCATAAGAAATGAAAAGAGAGAGAGAGAGAATGAACGAAAAAAAAAAAATGCGACGAAAGAAAATTTTCAATAAAGCACATTTCCTCGTGGCATTTATTCAATCCACGCCATTGTCTGTGTGTATATGTGTGGCGCAGCAAATCGCTTGATACAAAGTAATTCTGAATATGCAAATAAAAGTTTAACTTAAAGTAATAGAATATACGGAGTAAAAAAGGAGTGTAGACTTTTCTTTCTTTCTTTTCTACTTTCTTTTCTTGCATTCCATGTTATAGCTTCAATGTTCTCTATATATGCGAACATTTTGAAGTTTTGAATCAATTCAAACAATGATGTTCGAATATTATAATGACGACGATGATACGATGTAATGCACAATCTTCGATCGAGAAAGTGAACGCTTCAATGTTCTCTTATAACAATTGAATTTGTCTCTCTGTATGTGCGTGTATGTGTGTGTATGTGTGTGTATGTGTGTGTATATGTGTGTGTTGGTTGTGTGTGCACGCGAGAGTGAGCGAACAACTGAATGTAATTTGTATATGTTGAATATACGCTCGTATAAAGGGTCCAACAACACGACAAATCGCTACCATTGATAGCAGCACCATCATCTATTTATACCCTCTTGCTAAAAATCCAATGAAAATTCCGTTTGATATTATAATGTACACCGCATCGCATATATCGCTTTCAAACGCTCGCCAAATCTACTATATATCAAACGCATTAAACAATAATATGCGCGTTCATTTTATAAATACAAAAGTAAATATTTTGCCAGAGTGAAAATACCACGGATAGAAAATGCAAAAAATCGACAACGAGAGCAACAACCGACAATGGAGAAAGCATGTTGAAATATACGCAAAAAAAGAAAACACAACGCATCAAATAAAACATACATATACCGAGGAAAAGTTGAAAAAACGAAAGGAAAGGAAAAAGAAAGAAAGAGAGCGAGAGAGAGAGAGAAAGAGAGCGAGAGAGAGAGAGAGAGAGAGAGAGAGAGAAAGAGAGAGAGATAGAGAGAGATAGAGTTTCACTTGCAAACTGTAAAATGCGTTGCACCCTATCCACTCAACTTTTGGTTTAATAACCCAAGGGTGGTTGGGAAAAGGCTTGTTTTAATTAAAAAATAATGTTTTTTATCGTTACATAAAATCTTATGATGCGAAACCGAAAAAAGCGACGAAACAAAAGCAACTCAAAGATGTGCCATGCAACAGTGAGAGTCACATGGTGTGTGTACGTTTTTTCGAGTGAGTGTGTGTCCGCAAAACGTTACTGAGTGGAAACGCTGGCATCAAGTGTATATATATAGGGACAGACAGAGAGAGAGAGAGAGAGAGAGAGAGAGAGAGAGAGAGAGAAAGATGTAATACAAGAATAAACTTCGTACGTATAAAAAGGTATCCCTGTGTATCAAGTAGACGAATAAACGATCAAACTCATAATTCGAGTATTTTCTATGAATTTTAAATGAAATGCATACACTCACACACACATAAATACAAAACAGTGGAAAGGCGAATGAAAATCAACTTGGCATTAACAATGGCATCTCAATGATGATGACTAGGAGATGCATCGATGAGAACGCAAGCGGCAACAAACGATAAGCTGAGATAAAAGGGATTTTGTTATGTTTTAAACAATGGATAGAGATAGATCAAGAGAGTGGAGAAAGCCAAGCAGCGAGAACAGAAAAAGAAATACACGCACACATAGAGAGAAAGAAAGAGAGCGACGTAGAAATGCAGAAAGAAGTAGAAGAAAGAGAAAGTGTTTTTTTTTTATCGATATGCATTATTGTTTGAATTGAAATGCTCTTGGTTTTACAACAAAAACAAAAACATTTGTACAGCAAACAGCAAATTCTCTTTTAATATTTATTCAATTCATTTGGTGTATTCCATTTCGCCCCTTGTCTATCCATCATGAATTGTCAATACTAATGTACTGAATATTGGACAGTATCTGGGTGGGTTTTTTTTTTCATCGCAATTGCTCTTGAGATTTTTTTTTTTGTTGTTGCTCCCCATTCTTTTGTCCTCTTGAGTTATTACTAAATGCAAATTTATTCAGGATAAGTATCATCGGCAAATGCCATCAATGTCAAAATACTTTGTAAACAAATTTTATTTACGTAATTAGAAATAAGTTCCTGAAATTCATCGAAGTGATTGTCTTTTTCTCAATTACAAAATCATTGAGATGTTTTTCCACTTTTTTTCTCTCTTTTCTTTCCTTTTTTTTCTGTTTCTGCTGCTGATCGGATGGATTTTCCGAGATTCATTTCAAAACGATGAACTTCCGATATATTCATTTCTTAAGATTGATGAAGCTGAAAGAAGAAAAAACAGTAGCAATATTTGAAGTGTAACATAAACCATATTAAAGATTAATTGATTGATATTTACTTAGGACGGTAGTCTGTGCCGCAAACGCATTCTTATTAATTTTCAGAAGGGTTATACTGCAAAATGTTACTCAATTCTTGGCCTTGGTCTCTCTCTCTCTCTACCTTTCTCTCTCTCTCTCTCTCTCTCTCTCTCTCTCTCTCTCTCTCTCTCTCTCTCTCTCTCTCTTTCTCTCATCATTGCCCAAATATTTGCCATTGTTCCTAATAAAATGAAATTGTTTACAAATGATGTTTGATACAAAGCTGTTATTTCGTTTACACGGATCTGTCGATAAAATGGCGTCGTTTTATAAAAAATTCATTCATCAATTTCCCAAACATTGAATATTTAACAATGAATTAGGATAATTGCAAATGTTTGCTACTATCTGCAGTCAGCATGTTAACATTTTTTTTTCTTTTGCTTCCTTTTTTTTCCTTTTTGAAGAATAAGATTCTTCCTGAAACGTGCTGAGATTGATCGAGTTGTAATAACATTTAATAAAAAAATATACCATCTGGGGGTAGAAAGAAAAAAAAAAATTGTTCAAAGTAAATTTTCAACTGCTTTGTATGACGTTAAATTATCAAAATGAGAACGATATGCCAGCTTAACATCAGTTGATTTACATATAGAAAAAGAAATGCGTCATTATTTTGCTCCCTATTCAATCGTTATCGACTTTGACATTCAAGGAATGTGTCTGTTTATTCAATGTAAAAATTCATAAGCGGAATTTAAATTAACAAATTTCTTCGATGAAAAGAACTGTTGATATTCTTTTATCCATGCTTATCGATTTGAATTTTAATGTTCGCCTGAGAGAATGTAAAGACAGAAAGGCAAAAAAAAAAAAACAAAAATCAAAAACCAAACGACGTACAAATCGACGCAAAGCCACAGATGGGATTTCAAAGATTGTATCTTGTGAAAACAAATTCATTCCATTTCAATAAACTCGTTTGAATATTCTTAATGACAATTTCTCCCATTTAATGCGTCATACCATGCTAGTTTACGGTGTTGATATATTCCCCAAAATGGTTAGACACACGACACACTTTATTTCGTCCCATTAATGTTTTACGCCGCAATCCGTATTGTATATACTCTCCATACATGTATCTATGGTATATGTGTGTGTCATTCGACTGCATATGAGTTAGTGTCTCTCTCTGTGTGTGCGTGTTGTATCCGAATTATGCATCTCATTTGATGGTCTCATTTTGGAAGGGAGAAATGAAAAACCAGCACCGAATTTATTATAATTTGGTTGAATGTATATAATTGCATGAGTGCGCGCGTGCTATTATGTGCAGTATGCATAGCCGAGTGAAAAAAAAAAAAAAACGTAAAAATTAGGGGACTGAATGAAACATCTCAATAGTTTGAGGGTAACAGTGAAACAAATTATACACACAGTTCGAACCGCATATTGTCTCTCTTCGTTCAATTGCAACTTCAATTTTCATTGCTATTGTGCATTTTGCTATCCAGCAAAGTGAATAGAAAAATTTCAGAATCATCATTCACAAAGTCGAAGATGCATGACAAATGGACGTTAAAGTATAACAATAAATATTAGAGTGGATTATATGAAACTCCTCTTTTCTAATAAATTGAAATGCACCCTTACGCAAACGATTTTATTTACTGCCAAATCAAAAAGTATATTCAATAAATACGAACGAACGAACGAACGAGAGAAAGAGTGAAGAGCCGTTCTTCACACATAAGTATTTATAGGCGTCAATGTGCCATTGTATTGGCGAACGGTGTTAAGGGTTTGACAGTTTGACATTTTCTCAATGTCTCAATAAATGTTATGAATTATTGAAATATTAAATTGAAGTAGAAATAAATCGGATCATAGTTTAATGGATTCGATTCAACCAAAAGTGTTTGGAAATATTGGTTTGCGTGATGGATTAACTTTTTGCCAAATGCAAAAATCATCTCAAAATTGGCCCATAAAGCCCATGCAATTATTTTATGACATGTTGATATGGATTTAGTATTTTTACTCATATTTTCGTTCTTATATTCACAATATCGTTCTCATTTATACTCTTCGAATTAGACTATTTCTGATTTTATTTCCATTCATTCTATCATTCTCAGTTCCAATCTCATTCTCATTTTCATACTTCGTCGTTTTCGTTGTCGTCGTTGTCGTCGTCGTCGTCGTCGTCGTCGTTCGTCTTCTTCTTCTTCTTCTTCATGTTCTTCTTCTCCTTTTCGTTTCCATTCTTCTTTACATTCTAATTCTTATTCACATCCGAACATTGCCTTACGCAACTCAACCCAATTCAAATCCCAAGCATCTCCACTCAAAACATTGTCTCGACTCACATCTTCAATGTATTTATTTGTTCCAAAATTCTTTAAAAATGGTTTTTGTCTTGCATGAATATTTTGAGAACCATTCACAATGATCGAATTTTTTGGTATACCAATACGAATGCAGCATAAACTGCCTCCCTCACGCATACATCAAACAACACTGTTAAAGTGGTTGTCAGCCGACAACCAACAGCTGTGTGTCTATATGCGCACCAATATACAAAATCACATTACAAATATTGTGAATTGGTGTATATGCCGAAGGGGTGCTTCGTACCATCCACAATTTGATTCGTGTATACATCGCATAGTAAACGGTGGTCGTTCAAAATCGTCAAAACATTTTCTATAACCGTATAAATCTGCGCTGTTTTACATTGCGCTAGTTAGTTCTGTTCGCGACTTGCAACCGATAACAACATCCAAAGCCCATACGAATAAACGTTTTTTTTTTTATTCCGATTCAATCGATTTGAAAATTGATTGTACTGCGATAACATAAAAAATATTGCACATAAAATTGCAACTAGTTTACAAAAATTAGTGAATGAAAACAATAACAACATAGTATATTTTATTTTCACGCAAAATTCAAATTGAAACATGTCATACAGTTGATACAAAACAAACAATTGATTATTATAAATTGAATGCATTTGCATACTTTTTGCAAATTAATCCGTTTTTGTTGAGAGAGATTTTTTTGTTTTGTTTTTTTTGACTGGAATAAACAATAATTTTTTTTTTTTCGGTCACCATTTTTCCGGCACTTCAATTCCAACGAAAATAACTTCCTTTCATCCAGATTGAGGAAGACAGAGAGTGAAAAATACAAATGTAAATGCAAATTTACCATAATTTTTTTTTTTGTTTGAAAAAAGCCCCTAAATCATTTTTTTCGGATTTTATTGAGAAAAAAAAAAAAAAATAATGACGGAAAAAATTTAAGGGAAAAATTAAAGAAAAAAAAAAAAGTAATGAAATTTTTGTGTAGTGTGAGTTTTTGACAGAAAAATCGTAGTTTTTTTTTTCGCGTAAAAATAGGGAAAACTAATGATTCGGCGGTACATGAAAAAAAAAATTATGCTCTGTAAAGCAAATAAGCGGATATATTTATAGCAAGCAACAGCACAATCGATTCGCTCAATAATGCACAAGTTGCTTGTGTGTGTCCAAATTTTTTTTTTTCTCTCATCTTTGCATGCAAATTAAAGCGAAACACATTTTTAATTGATTTAATCATTAAATTTATGTTGAGCGTGAAATGTGCTCGCTTTTTTTTTTTTTTGTTCATGCTCTTTTGTAAATTTCGCAGTGAACCCATCGATAAATGGCATTTAATCGCTATCATACGGTAATGGATAGGCCGCTTTCGAGATAAAAAGTATTCAAAGGCAGAAGAAGAAAAAAAAATTTTTTTTTTTTATTGTATTCGTTCATTGTAAATTAAAGAATATTGGAAAATCCTTTCCATTATTAATTATCTCATGCCAATTTTTTTTATTTTTACAAAGCTTATTATATTCAATGAATATTGTCAATGTTGTCATAACTAAATGAATACAGCAACAAAAAATGTATTGCCGAACTTTTTTTTTTTCCTCTTTCCTTTTTGATAAAATTATTCTTTTTTCTCCAAATTCATTTGCTCAGTTTCAAAAACGAATGCAAGCAAAACTTTTCGCTTGACCGATAAGGAAGACGTGTAAAGAAAGACGAAAAAAAAAACATCGAAGAAAAACGAATAAAAAAAAAAGACGAAAAAAAGTTAAATTTATTTGAGTGGCAACCTTCAGAGGGATTGATTCAATTTTGTACGATAATTAAATTCTTTGCGAAAAAAAAGCGCAAAAAATTCGTCGAAAAAAAAAAATCAAACACTTCAAGAAGTTTCTCCGATTACAAACGAATTGGATACCTGAAACGAGTATGTCAATTAATTTTTATTCTCTCTTCTATTACGTCAGATAAAATATAAAAGAAAAAGAAAAAGACAACACACGTTGAGAGACGATTCAATTTCTGTTCAACAACGGAAATTAATTCCATAAAGTAAGTATAGAAATGTGAAGTATTTTTGGTTTTTGACATCAAGTTTTGAACAATTTCTACAAAAAAAAAAAAATTTCGAAGAATAAAAGTGAGTGAAATAAAGCGATAGAGAGAAAAAAAAAATCCAATCACAAGTAGAGAGAGAAAAAAAAAAGAATAAATTTTAAAGAGATAAAAAAAAGTATTCTTGCACTAAAAGTGGAGCATTGAGAGGAAACGAAATAAAGCAAAACAAAACAAACTATAAACGTGTCAAAAACACAATCATCATTTTTAAACAACGGAAATTGTGCTATGGTTTATCAAGCATCTGGAAACGAATTTTAGCCATGGCGCACCGCAACAAGTCTAGGTAAGGTTTTTCTTCTATTTCATTTTCACACTTCATTATTATTTTGTTTTTTTTTTTTTTTTTGAAAAAAATTATATCTTGTGTGACTTTCGATTTTGAATATTTTTTTCATTTGTTTGACCAAAAAGACAAAAAAAAAAAAAAGAACAATCGTTGAAATAAATTGACAAAATGGAATTGTTTTTTCTCTGTTGTGCCTAGAAAAAGATACGAATAATCAAAATGAAAAATGTGCAATCGGTTTTGAAACTTTATGATATTGGTGATGATATTGGTGATGCTATTGTTTGGTAATTTTTCTGGGCCAGTGATACAACTCGGGCTAGGCAAATAGTGTAAAATGAAATATCGAACACGATAAAATTTTATTGATATCATTTGGAAAAAAAAAAACTTTGTGTCCGTGTCCGTGTTCGTGCCCCTCTGTGTGTGTATGTGTGTGTATGTGTGTGTGTGTGTATTTTGCGGTAGCGATCAATTGTATGTGTGTGCATGTAGTTGATATTGCTGTGAAACTATGCCAAATATAAGATAATGGACGATAAATGAGGAAAACCACAAACCGCAATAAAAACTTGTGCAGCAGACATAATAAAAACGCCATTTAAACATATAATTATCGAATCGAATACATCCAACCACCACCACTACCACCACGTTGGCTTCTGTTTCAATAAAATTCATCGCAAATACGAAATCTATACATCTGCTCATTCACATTTATACTCACAATTTCGCACATAAAAACTCAACTCCGCTGATAAAACTCCAATTCCACTGAATATTGGCAGAATGGATTTTCTATTCGTGTCAGAACAACACACTATATGCGATCGATGTCATTTACTCAATTGGATTTATCGTGTGAGATACCCCATTTTTATTAGTTTCGTGTATATTTTTTTTTCTTCTTTTTTTTTTCTTTCTCCCTTTATTTCACCATTCACCCATTGATATTGTGGTTGGATTTTTGCTGCCATTTATTCATATACGTTTCGTTTTGTTCAACATTCTCGCGCGTATTGCATTCCACCATTTTTCCCGTCGTTGGCATGTTTCGATGTTATTTAGAAGAACCACAAGTGGAAAACTTCAACTGGGTGAATAACGTGTAAGTGCCAGCAATTTTCATTTAATTCGAAGCAAACCTCGAAACGAACGAATGAGCAAACCGAATGAATGAATGAATGAACGAACAAACGAAAGAAGACAACAACAACAACAACAAAAAATCATTGTAAATCAATGTGATGCTCTTTTTCACGAATTCCATCTGTGTATGGCTGTGGGAAGTTTTTTTCCGCTGTTTTGCTAAAGCCAATGCAATAAAACCGTTTTATTTGTAATAAATATTGAAAAGTGGAGTAAATAAAATAATCCCATTGACTAAACACTTACTGGTGGAATTTAATAATGATGCAATTGGAGCGCACAAAAACAGTCCAATGAATAATACCGTGCAAATGATTTGTGCATACTGGATAGCCATTAAAAAGAAAAAAATGTTCGACAAAAACATAAATAATGTGTTTGATGTGCAAGAGAGTGAAAGAATGAGAAAAAAAAAAGAAAGGGGATGGGAGAGAGATAAAGTGAGGCAGAGATATAGAGAGAGAGAGTGAGTGAGAGAGAGAGAGAGAGAGAGAGAGATGAAGAGTGAAGCCGAATGAAAGAGGTAGAGCGAGAAGATAAACTTAAAACTTAAAAACTTGAAATACGGTACTAAACCAACAAACGGCAAACCAAAGAACAAACTATGGGAACGATCTGAATGAATCACAAAACCGAAGAGTGCACCGACCAAACAGATAGCGAATAAAAAAACAATAACAACAAGAATAACAACAGCAAAAAAAAAAAAACAGAAACTGCACGCGAAAAAAGCGACGCAAGCAATCAATCTTTCCAACATCCAATTTCATTCCAATTACGATTCTACTGTGAGAAAATTAAAACGATTTATTTGTGTTGAAAAAGTTTTTGGTGGAAATTTTTCTAACAATCGTGCTATCACTTGTAAACGAACCGATATGCAGTTGCCGTTGCTTTGCCATTCGCTTGTACCGATTTTCTTTGGAAATGGTTATTCATGTCTCGAGATTTATCTTCAGTGTTAACTTTTTCATTGGTTTTTTCTTCATTTTTTTTTTTTTTTTTTTTTTTTTACTTTTTTCTCGCACATCTTCTCCTCTATTTTGCTTGTTCTGTATGCCTTTCGTCTTTTGTTCATTATTTTTATTTGCAATCCGTTTGTTCACTTGTGAGTTCGAAGAATGTTTTGCCACACTATTTCGATGTACACTTTTTTATTTTCATTACATCTTTTCTTCTTCATCTCACAGTTTTTCTCAATGAACACTTGTTTCATTTGCTTGAATTACGTTTTCCGGTTTCCATTTCATTTTACAGCAAATTAAAACACACGGAAAAATATTTAATTTCGTTCACTTGTTTGTTTTCTTGCCCTTTTTTTTGCCATCGTTGGCAATGTTATTGCTTGAAATGTTAAATGATCGAACTAAAATAATATCGAATGCAAATATAAATAAATGAATTTTATTTTTTTTTTTGGGGTGGAGGGTGTTTTCGATAAACAGAATCGATGGTGTTCGTATTTGTGTTCAGATTGCTATTCACAGAAATGTATAAGTGGAACTCAATTACCAGTAGAGAATTTAATTTCATTGGCAAGCAAGATATTGGAAAGAAGATGGAGGAAATGATCGAATTGAAAAAGAGCAAGAAGATGCAAAAGCAGGAAGAGAGCATCAAGTGCAAGTTACATACAATATTTCTCTCATTTTTTTGAGTTTGTGTTTTTTAATTCCAATTCAAATGAAAATCGAGAAAATTCAATTCCTTGGCGGTCTCGACTGTGGTTACCATTACATTGCATCACAATTCGTTGTTCAACTTCAATTAAATGCAAAAAAACATTGCACTTGTGTTTGCGTATTTCGTTTCAATCTGTTTTTTTTTTTCTCCTTCTATTTAATATTTGTTCAACATTTTAATTTCTAGTATCTCTTTTGCATGGTTCACATAGACACCTATCTACGTACACCATATGATGTGCTCATAAATGTTCACTCATTTTCACAGAAGCACTTTATCGCCTCAAATTGAATCAAAAGTTTATGGATTTTGTGGAAAATGCCATTTTCACAAAATACAAATTCTGATTGTGTCAATTTGTGCTTTTGGACTGGATGTCATTTCTCTCTTCTGCTCTCTTCAGCAAAGTGATTTTGCTTGTTAAACTTTTTCCAACATAAGTTTTGCCAAAATGGCCATTTTTGCACAGATTTAGATATTGGCTGAAAATCCCAGCCATAAAGTAGATAACTAAACACATTCAACCCTTTTTTTTTTTTATTCACTTCACTTATGCTGTCGTTCATTCTCTATATCATGTTTTGAATCGCATGCTAATAAATTATTCAATGGTAATTTTCAGGTTTCAATCGTTTCAGCAAAAATGTGCAAATGTAAAGAAGATCGAAACGATATATAGTGAAATATATCTAAATGGTCTTCTATTCTGGATGAAAAAGATGAATGGACGATGATGCCATCACCATTTACAAAACGAAACGATTTTCATTGCCATAAGAATAATTTATCATCGAAAATGCTTGAAATTAATTCAATGATAACTTACAAGCCTATTTAAACAACAGCATTTTGGGGCCATTTTTCGAAACTTTTCCAAAAAAAAAAAAAAAAAAAAAAAGAGAAAAGTTTTTACATGCTTGAGAAAACTAAACTGTCATCCGTTTTGCATGAATATTAAATGTGAATTCCATTTTCACGGCAATATTCAAGTTTATATTTCACTTTTTGACACATTTGAATTAAAACTTTTTCGATTGATAATGTTGACAATTATATCGAATTACTCAAGTCTATCGAAAAGACAAATCTCTCTAAATTTTGAAAATTCAACTCAGTTAAACTTGTGCAAAACAAATCAAATAAATATTCAATAACTAACATTCATTTTATAATTCATTGACATGACTAAAAATACAGAATTTTTGATGGGCTTTTTGCTTGGCTGTTCGAAAATGATAAAAATAGATTATTGAGTTATTCAAAAGAGAGAATAATTCATTTTCATTTTTTTTATAAAAGTAAAAATGGAGAAATGAATTTTCATAAAAAAAAAGAAAAAATTCCTTCGAATTTCATTTGGTTCCATGTTTTAATATGTAGATTCTCGTTAGAAAATAATATGTGTACAAACACCTTTAAAAATGTTTTTAAAAACGCACCCCGAATATTGCCAACATAAGTTATTGAGCAAGAAATATTGTCACCAATGACGCACGAATAAGCTTTAAATAATACCTCTGCGAGAATGTTAAATTTTTCTAGACTAACATAATAACTAATGATAAAAGTATAGTTAACATAGTCAACAACTAATAAACTTCCATCAAATGGCTGGGGTCTTTGACTGTGAAACTTATTAATTCATTGCACACAGATATATACTGAACATGTTTAAAATTCATGGGACAGCTTTCGTACAGTGGATTAGAATGGATAATAAATTGAAAATACATTTTTCAATGAAGCAGCAGCAGTATTGGTTGTATTTGTTTCCGAGAAAAATGCGATGCGCTTACAAAATTCATTTTCATGATATTTTACACCCCCACACAATTCTCTATCTCTATCACACTGTATTCTCTTTCTCATTTTATCTCTTAGAGAAAAACAAAAAATGAATAGAGGAAACATAAAGACAGTGTGAGTTAAAGAGATTCAATGGAGAGAGAGAGATAAAAAGAGAAAGAGAAAAAGAGAAAGAGAAAAAGGGAGAAAAAGGGAGAGAAAGAGAGAGAGAGAGAGAGAGAGAGAGAGAGAGAGAGAGAGAGAGAGAGAGAGAGAGAGAAAGAGAAAGAGAAAGAGAGAGTGACAAATAAGATAATATGCAAACTACGTGACATCAACTTTATGTGCTGATGTGACTCGATTTAACTTTTACTCTGTTTTATGAGATATAAAAGGTATGAAACTGAAAATGTGTAATCAAATTTACGATTGATGTCGTTTGTTCATTCTATTGAATTTTGATCGAAATGATGTTATTGAGAGAGTTTGATTATTAATTCATAAATGAAAATCAAAAAAAATTAATTCATAAATGAATACTTTGCTGAATTGATTACATCCTTAACAAAAATTATTAATGAATTTTTAATAAAATCGAAAGCAAAGAAGACAAAGTCCATTGTCACAAAAATGATGATGATGCTGATGACAAAATATCAATGATGAAAATGAGAAAATTTTTTATTAGTTAAAAGTCATAATTAAATTTGCGCATAAATTATCCTAATAATAAAACATAAATAAAATTACATTGGTGTTGAGCATTTATCGAAAAATCAACAGCCGAGCAAAATGAAATGATTGTCATAAAATCATGAAAATGCCAAGACTGATGGTTTTCAATATAAAGCTACCATTCATGAGAACGATGATTGCGAGCGATGGCATAAAATGTAGAACAAAATCAAAATAATGCGAAACCGTGTAAAATGTAAATATTACAAGTCGAAAGCATATCACGGTAAAGCTTCACACAGTTAGACGCTTCAAATAGCGGAAACAAGCGTAAGATGTAACAGTTTCAAATCTGCACATGGTTCGCAGTGTCTGTATTATTTCAATAACAATTTGTATACTTTATTTCTTACTTATTTATTGCTGTTTGTGAATGTTCTTTTTTGTTGGGTATGTGCGGGGGTGATATGAAGAGCAAAGGGATCGCATTCACGACCAACAGCATTCGTTTGTATAGATTTGAAAATTATTAATGGTTTTTCGTCGTTTCCAGCGATTTGTTTAGTTCATTCATTCCACATGCTGCCGCACACGTATAAAATGAAAGACCAAACAAGAGTGAAGAGGGATAGAGAGAGAGAGAGAGAGAGAGAGAGAGAGAGAGAGAGAAATCGGAGCAACGATGGAATAAAAACATAACATGCAAAAGGATGAGAATAAAAACCCAGAGCAAATAATATTCATGCAATGACTGCTGGAGCTGAAGCTTACGCGGTAAACATTGAGCGCTCGCATCCACACAGTCACTTTGCGTATATAAATTCTAATATTCTGTGGAAATTTATTGCGTTATGCACCCTTGTATATTTGTATTTCCCTTTGTAGTTGATCGAATCATGTTCATTCCATGTCTTTTTTTTCTTCTTCATCTTCTTTTATTTGCACTGTTCTGGTCGTTCGTTTTTTTTTTTGTTTGGTTTTTGCCATTACTTTGTCTTATTCGTAGTCTCTGCAATTCAGTTCAATTTATTTACGGCCAAATTCACATGTCTTTTTCATCGTCACTCTCATTCAATGCTTTAACAATATTGTATGTGGCTTTTTTCGTCTGGCGCACGATTCTTTCTTTCTCTCCCCATGCTCAACGGTTGCCGTGGCACAACGACTTTCTCTCTCTCTCTCTCTCTCTCTCTCCTCGCTCTCTCGAATATTCTCGACGAATTCTATGCAATATTTAAACGATGTTTAGAGATACAGCAACGATGTCACCTTTAGTTGAAAACTCGTATTCGTATTTTTCTGTGTCGCAATCATTTATTTCATTTCCAATTGTGACAATGGAAACCACGCGGATGTTACATCAAAATCAGCGAGAAAAAAAATTGCTTTGACTTGTTTTTTTTTTCTGTTCCTTTTTAGATGTTCAACATCATGGTTCTATTCACATGGCATATCAGCAATTTGTACCACATTGAAGACAATGACTATGTTGTAAATAAATATTGCGGCTGCTTCACTGTCAATCTATTTTCTCATTTTTTTTTTTTTTCACAAGAAAGCTCCCTTCGTTTCTCGCTCTTTCTATTTCGGTCTCTCTCCCTCAGTTGGTCTTGTTTCTTTTCTATTTTCTAGATCTCGTATTCTCTCACTTTCTCTCACTTTTACTTTCTCTCTTCTCTCTCTCTCTCTCTCTCTCTCTCTCTCTCTCTTTCGCTCTCTCTCTCTCTCTCTCTCTCTCCTTTCGCTCTCTCTCTCTCTCTCTCTCTCTCTCTCTCTCTCTTTCGCTCTCTCTCTCTCTCTCTCTTTCGCTTTCTCTCTCTTTCTCTTTCGCTCTCTCTATCTCTCTTTCTCTTTCGCTCTCTCTATCTCTCTTTCTCTTGGTTTCTGCCTTTCCCTATGTCTTGATCTCTCTCTTTCTCTCTGTTCCTCTCCCTCTCTTACTATCTTTCATCCACTTTCGATTTCCATTGCAAAAAGAAAGAAGAAAAAAAAAACACACACCACATCTTCAGTGAGTTGTGCGTGTTCGTTTCGAGTATCATGTGAATTTGTACTTTGTATTCGATCCTATTTTATTTGCATTTATTGGATTTTTTTTTTGTCATCACATGCCATCTTGTGTGAGTGGTAAACAAGAAGGAATGACGAGATATCTGTTTTCTTATTTGTATTTGTATTTCTACTTGTTCGGTTTGAATTGCGTATGTCAGTAAGTACAGGATGAATGTGATTGAACTTGAGCATGGTAGAAAGCAAACGCGTGGCTGTATAAATAAAGAATTTCGATAAAAATCTATACAAGATGTGCGCACATCCAACGGAATCTGATGATGAAAAAAACAAATTAGAAAGAGCGAAAGCAAAAAATTGATCGAATGCAAACAAAAAATAAAAAAAAAAATCTCATGGCTTTCAGGATAATTTAAAGAGATTGGGAAAGGAAATAGAGAAACAGCTGAATACATTAAATATTTACCAATGTCGAATCATGGATATTTTAATGATATGAAAAATACCAAGGCATTTACATTTCAGCGTTTTTATCATTCCAATTGGCACCAGATAAAATGAAATTCTCCTTTTGCCGCGTTGTATGCTCACGCCGCGTATATATATATCAATACGGATGCTCTTGTTTAATTCATTATTTCACCTGTTTCGCTCTCACTCTCTTCTTCATTCATTCTGTTTTCCTTGCATTTTCTCTCTTTATCTATGTCTTTGTTTGATATTCCTTTTCATCGTTTGTTTGTGGCCGATCCATTTCATTTTGGCACAATATACATTCTCAGATTCCATTTTATAGCAGTCATTCAATTTACGAAATGAACGCCCTTCAATCCATTCCGTTCGTTATTTCTTCTTCTTCTTCTTCTTATTTTTGTTCACGACTCATAATAATCATCACTGAATCGATATACTCGGAATGGTTGACGACACAAACTTTGGCTGCGATATTATTGAGCACATCCATTGTGAGTCCAAAATGATTGAAAGTTAGTGCGAACATAAAAGGTATCGATAACTCAAACGATTTTACAAGAGTAAAACGACGCGAGGTGAGAAGAAAACGATAAAGAAAAAAAAAAAAAGAAAAAAACTGAAGCAGCACGCAAGGTGTTTGTACAATCAGTAGAATCGTGCCGTGCACAATCAATGTATGTGATTATAAGGATGTTTCTTGGAATAATTGAACTTTTGACACATTTTTCTCGTTGGTATTTCTTGTTCGTTTTTAAACGAAACAAGGCAAAGAAGAGAAGCAGAAATCAATAACTCGAACGCAAATAACGAAGAAGTTAATTTTCTCATTTCAATGTTTACATTTTGATTTGGCTGCAAAAATGTTTCTTTTTTGCCCGTTTGAACTGAAAAAAAAAATACCGATTAAACTGCGCAACTCGACTATGGTCGCTGATTTATTTCCAATACGTTTGCAAAATCGAAAGAGAATATTAAGTATAACGCCAGAAGGTTTTATCATATAAAAAACCCTTACCGCTTGACTTTAATCGGAATAATATCAGTTAAATGTTTTCCATTGCGATATAAAAGATCGAAATGGTAAAAGCGAAAAAGAAAGAAACAAACTTCCAGTTAAAACTCAATGATCCCAACTCACACAAAAAAAAAAAAGAAAAAAAATATTCAAAGATTAAATTCTTTGCTACAATTGCTTATTAACAAGTCACGAACAAAGTTTTGAGCACATGACCCAGCCCCGAATTTCCGTTTCATTTGAAACACCATATACCTTCGGAATTCATGCATAACAAGAGTTTCAGCCAAACACATACACTTATAGAGAGAAAGAGAAAGAGAGTGTGTAGTCGTAACTTGAATCGTTGAAATGAAATCGTTGTACGGGATTATAGCTTGGATCAGTATGAAGGCAATAGTTCTCAAACAAACGGAAGCCCTTGTCATTCCAATTATTATAGCCACTTGCCATTTCGTCATGAAATAAAGGGCACGTACGAATCGTCAAATGAGAGAATGAATGAAAATACCAGGCCAGAAAATGCAGTTGATGAAATGCCGGCTACCAATGTATGTTATGCGCGCTGCAAGCGTATGTATGCGCGCGTGTATGTTTTCAACATTATATGGAATAAATACTAAACAGTTGTCCATCAAAATGTACAATGTTGGCATTTGGTAGTAAAGTCGTTCATTTTTACGGTTGAGGCTAAAGCAATTACACATTTTGACTTGATGCCAAAATTAAAAATCATAAATCTCAATGAAACGGATAGAAAGAGTGGGAGAGGATGAGAGAAATAGCAAAACGATGCGTACCATTGCCTTCGAAGATACGTTGGTGTGGTTGAGTGAAAAATGGTTATTCTACAGTCTCTCTCTCTCTCTCTCACACAAGCCATCGCGTCGAATCGAAATGCAAGTGTTACAAAATCCAACATGAAGTGGATCTGGATCAAGATACACAAAGAGTGATAGTGAGAAAGAGAGAGGGTGAGAGAGAAAAAAAGAAAGAAAGAGCGAGAGAGAGAGAGAGAGAGTGAGAGAGAGAGAGAGAAAGAGAGAGTGAGAGTGAGAGTGAGAGTGAGAGTGAAAGAGCGAGAGTACTCTATGCTGTTGGAAAAGTACTTAATTTCAAACTGAGAAAATGAGAAATGTACGGATGAAATTTCGATGAATTATTATTATTATCATTACATAAAGGCGAAATGGAGAGCGTACACATTTCGGGAGCACGTGCCCATCGTGAATTGCGAATCAACTGGAAAAATGTTTCGTAATAAAAGCATGCTTCACTTGCAACATTGTATCCAATAACTATTCTATGGCAAATAGAAAACCCAAAGACTCTTTTCGTAATGAATGATGCTCAGCTCATCAACGCTAAATGACGATGAGCGCGTACACTGTTTATTGATTCTATAGATTTTGTATGATTAGCAAGCGAGACGCATCTTTGTCGCTTATCTGCAGACAAAAGGCACAATAAGATAATCCAATTAAAATTTTCTTCTTGTTCTTCATCATCATCGCCTGCTCCATCTTAGTCGTCGTCGTCGTCGTCGATGTTGTCATCTTCTTCTTTATTCCATTTTTCGCCATGAGTATTTCCATCCAGACAATGTGAATTCCTGTCATTGTTTCCGTTCAGAGCATTTTCTTCTCGTCGCAAGTTTGTACACAGCGTCACGCGTATTTCTTATTGATAAGAGTAAAGTTGTTGGGTTTTTTTTTTCTTAGTCATCTTCCACCAAGATAAATTCAAAGTTGAAAATGTAAATTGGAATTTTGTAATAGATATTGCGTTGGAAAATGACAAAAAACAACGACAATGCTTGTGTATGCCGGATAAATATTCATGTAACAGCTGTGAGCGATGTGAACAGTCTCCTGAAAAGAATGAAACAATACAATGATAAAGTAGATAAAATGAAAAATTTCTAAAACAAACTGTTGGAAACAATGGATACGTGCTTTTACTTTGTCTCTTTCCGTAAACTTTGGTCGCTTTTATTAATCTAAATGGTAGAACACAGACTCCGATTATCGATCTATAAGATTTTTGGAATGAGAAATATCACATTGTGATTTTTGAATGTACACAATGGTGTTGTTGTTACTTTTCTACATTCTAACCATTTGCCATGCTTAAAACAAATAATTTGATAATAAATTATCAACGATAGTATCCATTATAGGCATTTTGCATACGATTCACTGTATTTATACTCTTCATACATATGCATTTGAAGTGTTCGATTGTCCATGGGGCCACTCATACACGCTAGCCACATTTCACAATAAAATACAAATTGCGCCATGGATGTAAACAAATATTATAATAGAAATAATAAAGTTCAAATTGAATTTGGGCGGATGCGATTTCATGTCGTGTATGCAGGGTGTTTTGAACAATAAATGGTTGTCACAATTTTTCGACCAAACTGTGTGGTCTTCCATATCTAGAGCATATTTTTGTTTTTCTCTCTACTCAAATGATAAACGCAAATGTGAAGCATCCTGCAACCACCGGTCCGTACATAACACTCGTAATGAAGCATATTTCGAAATAAACAAAGTACAAGATTTATGCTTATTTGCACAACACAATTTGTAAACAATTCGGTCTTTCTATCTTTTATGCTTTCTCTTACATGGAATTTTCAAATGTTATTATTCGCGCCGACAATGAAATATCACTTGGAAATTTTGGCGGGCTTTTCCCATTGTGTCTGTTTATTTCGTAAAATTGTAAAGCTTTTTAGCTTTTTCCCTCCTCAATCTCTCTTTCTCTTTGTTTTTGTCTTTCTCACAATTCGGTTCTGGTTGGTAGGCATATCTTGTACATTATTTAAAAATGTAACCAAAATGATAATAAATATTCGACGAACAACCATCGATTACAGTGTGCCATTTTTGGTGTTTATGTTCACATTTCTAAATAGAGAACATAAGCGCACATACAGAAAGAGAGAGAGAGAGAGAGAGAGAGAGAGTGAGAGAAGGAGAGAGAGAGAGAGAGAGAGAGAGAGAGGAGAGAGAGAAGGAGAGGATGAAAGAAAGAGAGTGAAAAAGACAGACATTGAGCTGTGCAAATGATGTAAAACTTTGCACATGAAAAACAATGAGTAATTTCTGTTTGTCAGACAATAAATGCGCAACACCATCGCGCGGATGTATTAGATGAAGTGACAACAGTAAAGCCATGCCATGACAATGCATAGAAATGATGTGGTTAAGTAATATGATAAATTGAATTGAAAACTTTTTCAACGCAACTGAAAATATCACACGACAGAAGATTATAAATTGAATGAAAAATGTCACATACTTCGTCGTTTCTTTATGTTAATTTTTCTTTTTTTTTTTATTTTTGGGTTGGCTGTGATTGTCACAATTTAAAAATCAATCAGATTGTCATGGCATCGTCATTGAATTATAGAATTGCTCGATCGTCATTTCTTTATGGGATTTTTCAATTAATTTTCCAAAAGTTTTTCTCATTCCAAAGAAATGAAAGAAAAAATTAAAAAAAAAAAAATGAGCAAAAAGAAAATAAAAAATTCCAAGACATAGTTTGGTTCAATTCATTTCCGTTTGCATTCCTTTATCCTCATATTTTATTATTCGCTTGATTCTTTTCAATTTCAATTAGATTCTTTCGGTTCTATACTTTAAATTAGCAAAACTTCAACATTTCACAATTTTATGGAATGCGGAAGCATACTTAGGATTGTTATAACTTTTGTATGCATATATTGCGTGCGAGCGTGAGCGCGCAAAAGGGCGAACTTCACAACAGCTTATACGATAGAATAATTTGAAAAAGGAACAGAGAACGGACAAAGTTTTGCAACTGAAACAAATGAGAAAATCTGGACGAATAACGAGAAAAGAAAATGAGCAAAATTTAATGCAGGTTTTTCGGAGGAGGTTTCTTCACCATCAACATCTGAATTTCATTCAAATAAACAAAAAAAAAAAAAATTATTGTGCAACGCACTAGAAGTAAACAGTGCAAAGAGGAAAGGAGGAACAAAAAAAAAATTAGTTTTATCCGTGAGATCGCAATGTGAAAGATAGAATGGAGAAAAAGAGAAAGTAAGACACACACACACACAGAGAGAGAGAGAGAGAGTGAGAGCGAAAGACAGAGTGAGAGAGAGACGAAGAGAGAGAGAGAGAGAGAGAGAAAGACAGAATGAGAGAGAGAGGAAGAGAAAGAGAGAGAGAGAGTGAAATAGAGGAAAATGAGTGCGACACAGCATTTTCGAAAAGCATCTTCATGAGCGCATATTTCTATGTTTGTATTGTGTGTGTGTATATACAAAAAAGTAAGGAAAAGTTGGGAAATTCAGTAGTCGCATAAGCAATGAAAACAAAAATAAAATAAAATATATGTGTTCATTTGTGCTGTGTATGTACATAGGTTTGTGCATTTCATATTGAGTTGATGGAACAAATAGAGAATTCGGCGATAGAAAGCTTTTGCGTATAGAAAGAAAGAGCATAAGCCGAATTACCACCGATTGGGAGAGCCACAGCATTTCGCGCAAATAAGTTTTAATTAAAATTTAATAGGGAGTTCAAATGACGAGAAAAGATGAAAAAGCGAAAGAGCAGGAAGCATTGTTAGTACAGCGACTGATGTTGTTGGTGTTTGCGCCAAAAATGATTATTATTGTTATTATATCGACGAAGAACAGGAAGACTGCCAGAAGGAAAGTTTCTACTGTTATTTAGCATTCCATTTTCCCTTTTTTTTTTCTTCTGTGTCCCACTCTTTCTCTTTTCTCTCTCTCTCTCTCTCTCATTCATTTTCTACGCATTTTTGCTTACGATAGCCAAACATCGTGCAGCCAAAAGCATCTTGTTTCGCAGCACACAATGATGTGCTTGCGCGTTCAATATTTTCGGCGAAAAGCATCTCAAGGGTCGGTTTTCTCTAATTACTCTTATTATGAACATTTCTTTTCATTTTGTTTGCAATTTCTTTGAAATTTGCCCAAGTTTTTGAACGTAAAACAATGCAAATTGGTTCTTCTCTTATAATGAGTAAATTGAAAATGAGTGTGCGCGAAGATAATAATTTAGCATAAAAGAAAATTTTTCAACAAGAAAAATATCCACATAATTATGTTCGCAATTCAAGGCACAACTGTTTTTAATTTACAGATGCGGGGACCAGGCATTAACCAAAACGCAAGAAAAGTACACAAATTCGGGAAAAATATATACTCTTTTGTTTGTGAGCTAATTTTGTGCGCCGTTTTCTCCTGCATTTTTCGTCACTTTTAATTCAGTGCTCATTTTTCTAATTACAGAAATATTTCAGTCTTTTTCACACTCTCTGCTCATTTCAAAAGATGTGTTTTGTGAGTGTTTCAGATCACGATTTGGCTGTGAGCGTTGGAATTTCTAACTTAGAAATGAGGAGAAAAAAAAAGTGCTATGTGCTATTTTAATAATCTTAACAAATGTTCATTATATTATGGAATGCATGTGGCTCTCATGTACTTGTTAATTTGTCCAGTTATTTTCAACCAAAAGTTAAATTATTTCGATTCGTGAGTGATAAGCTGCAAAGAAGGCATTCTACATTTTTTTTTAGTTGAAACAACAATTTACTGAAATGATTCATTGACGATGACAACGACGACGACGACAACAGCGATGATGATGCCACCAGCACTACCCTCACACCATTATTCATGAATGGTAGCAAAATAAACTTATCTTGATCTATTTGAGTTTGTCCAGTGGCTAAAGTCATCAATACCAAATGATGATATCGTGTTGTTACTCTGTACAAAGTACATACAACAAATACAAATACAAATACCACAACGACAACAAACATTAATGAATTCGCTTTTATTTTTCGTTCATCGTCGTCGTTGTCGAGTCAGCGGCAACGTCTACACCAAACAACTGGAGGAAGAGAGAGTGAGAGGAAGAGAGAGAGAGAGAGAAAGAAAGAGAGATAGAAAGAGAGAGAGAGAGTGAGAGAGAAGAAAAAAGACAAGAAAAAGATATATACGTTACGACCAGATACGGCAAAACTTTTCATCTAATTTGTGTAATGCGTCTTTAAAAGTGAGATGAAATGATTATTTGGAAGACTGTTGAATGGCATCCGCTGTTCTTTCTATTCATGCAGCAATATGAAAACGTCTCCCAGCTGCTCAAGCGTAAGTGAAATTGTATTTGTTGGAAATGAAAATGCGGGGATTGAGAACAACATAAAGACGAAGACAAACTGAAAAAGAAGTGAAAAAAGAAGAAGAAGAAGGACGAAAAAAAAAATGTTTCGACGAAGAAGAAAATACAAGCTTGAAAAAAAAAGTCGGCAGATTGAATCGCTCAGATTTTGTTTTGCTCGTTTAGTTCAATGTTGAAAATATGAGCGTACGACAGCATTTCAAGGAGGGGTGAATGAAGATTATTTGGTACAGATTAATCAATAAAAGTGAATCAACGCAAGCATAATATAAGGCCATCTATTTAACGCTTCTAAAGCTTATGGCTGTAGGGTTATGCTGGCGCTATTTTCTATTTGCAATTTATACGCATTACATTTGCATGGTTGCCATTTTGGATATTTTGCCTTTTGATGCTGTTAATTCAACAAAAACCATTCTTGCTCTCTCAATCGAACATTGTACGACAAATATTTTACTCGGAATTTACACAAAAACGAACGGCAAATGTCAAAATTGACCGAATTTCATTTTCAACTTAAAGAAAAAAAAAAAGAAGAGAAGCATCCATTGAAGGAAACAAGAAACGGCCAAACATACACACACACACACACAACCATGATGCAGATAATCTCAATGCTAATGGTCTGATGGCATCGTCAAAATCCCTTCAACAACGCAACCACCGCATGCAAGTTCAAATACAAGAGAGATTTTCTGTGGTAAAATGAAATTGATAACCCAAAACATCTTAGCACACATAAGATGATCATTTGCCTTTGATTACATTTCATTTTCGGTTTATTCTTATGTTTTGTGCAAACAAATTTTTGAAAAGCGAGACAGTGGATTGAATTTTGTAATAATGATGATGGCGATGAAATAACAGCCGAAAAATCATTGTCAAAAGCAAATTGTGTGTTCGTTCATACAGAATACGATGAACAATTAGACATAATAAAAGAAACACATATTCTCTTGCCCAAAGGAAGGAAAAAAGTCTTGGTTTTCTTTGAGAATGTTGTGGCTTTTACAGAAAATCACACCTAAAAGAATTGAATTGCTCTTGTAAAATCCACTTAATGTTTAATGACCGAAAAACTCGCCATGTCAATTTTGATGTTATTTTTTTTTTTCTTCTGTTATTTTTGTTAATTCATGAATCTTTTCGCTTACACTTCTATTTCAATTGTTTTGAGTGCATTTCATTAATGTTCACTTAAAGTTGAAAATTAAAAAAAAAAGAAAAGAAAGAAAGGGGAAAAACGACAGAAAAAATAAGAATAAAAGAAACGAAATTCTGAGCTGAGCGAACCGATTAATATTTTAGCTGAGTCCATCATAAAAGGATATATATTTGTTGGAATATTACTTTTTTGCCTGCTGTTCTTTGAGATTGTAATATTTTTTAATGGGAAATATTTTTAATGTGATTATTTTCATTCGTTTAATGTTTGAAAATTTTTATGATCGTCTATAAAAATTGTTCCGGCAAATATAGTAGCAATAATAATAATAAAAATTCTTTCAACGTTGGCAAGGCCTTCTTCAATCGATCATAGCTTCAAGATAATAATAATATTATTATAAGTGTATGTGTGTGTGTGTGTGTGTGTGTGTTTTTTTTTTTTTTTTTTTTTGGGTGGATTGTGAATTTAATATTCAAGAGAATGCACAATGAAACCAGTTCATCGCATTGAAACATATTAAATTCTTTTGCATCGTCAGCCAATTTGCAACGATTAGGCCAATAAGAGAAATGGGGTAGCGGATTTAGGAGCAGTTTTTTTTTTTTTATATCTTTTTTCATTTGCATAATCTAAAGATTGTGTGCTCAGTGAACAAGACACATCAAACATACTGTGTTGAGAGTAACATTGAACGAGTTTTTAAATGAAAGCCAAATGGCTTTCGAGTGCTTTTCACTGTGCCACTGAAAATAATTGTCATTTAGACCCTATTTCAGAAACATTCATCAGCAAATGCGTTATCGAATTTGTTTGAGCTACGTTTTCATTTTGTGTTGTGATGTAATTCATTGAATTTTTGACTATGTACAGATGCCATAAAGCCACATGTACTTCCGAAACGTTTCAACATCAATGTTGATTACATTTGATTCCCAGTTGCTTGATGCTGACATTGACGGTGTATATGTTATTTTTATCACAAAATGTCACTTATTCGATGTTATGCACGCACGATGATTTTGTGTATGTACCGCGCCTGAACGCACATAATATAAGCGACACAGACACAAAAAGCCCAACACGATAACAACTGAATGCTCACTGTTATTCAAAATAGAAATATAGAAATAACACACGATGGGATTCAAAAGACAGATGGACGGAGTAAGAGAGAGAGAGAAAGAGAGAAAGAGAGAAAGAGAGAAAGAGAGAGAAAGAGAGAGAGAGAAAGAGAGTGAGAGAGAGAGAGAGTGAGAGAGTGAGAGAGAGAGAGAGAGAGAGAGAGAGAGGAGAGAGAGAGAAAGGAAGTGAAAGAGTGAGAGAGAAAGAGAAAGAGAAAGAGAAAGAGAAAGAGAGAGAGAGAAAGAGAAAGAGAAAGAGAAAGAGAAAGAGAGAGAAAGATAGATAGAGTCAAAGCGAAAGAGAAGTGAAAGAGAAAATGAGAGATGGTGGGAAGCAATGCGCTGGGTTGTATCATGCTGCGAGAAACCAATTTACATAATTCGAAGAAAAACAAAATTATATCGTATTGTGTGTAGCTGCACGCCAAAACAAAAACCAGGCGAACGAACCATAAAATAACAAAGAACGTGTGTGTGAGAGAGAGTGAGATAAAGAAGAAATGTTAACGGTACAAAAACATAGTTGACAGTGAGTGAGCGCAACGATACAATACAGTAAAACAAGAAATGAAACAAAATAAACTCGAAAACACCAAAAAAAAAAAAAAAAAAAAAAAAAAACGAGGAAAGAATGAGAAAGAAAGAAAAAAAAAGCTATAGCACCAATTGCTCAGTGGTGCACAACCAAACCGTTGTAATATCTGCTACTGTTTAGTATCCATTCGACATTTTCGCTTTACTGGCAAATGGCAAAGAGCACCAAATACTTCACTCGCAAAAGAATTTTCAGCTGTATAATTTGTGTCAATTTCAAAACAATTTCGGTGATGGGGTGTTTATGGCATTTTATGTGCTGTATATATTTGTTCGTATTCTGTGTGACATTAGACGCGTTCATTTGTTGGGGTATTTTTTTTTTTTCTGTAAACATTCGTTTTTTTTTTGTGTTTATGTATGTTTTTGGCGTACACAGGTTGATCGATTCAGTGTGAAGGGCAGATCGAGTGTAAATGTTTTTTGTAAACAATTTATTCAAAACAGAAAGTTCATTTATTCAATTCAACTTTTTTTTTTTGTCTCATCCATGTGTTCCATGTTCCAATTAGTTTTGGTTCGAACTACTGTTACGAATTGAATTGACCAACGCATAAACTTAATTAAAATGAAATTGAATTTGGAGTTTGACATTATACGGAAAACCAAAGTTTCATTCATTCATTTCGATTGCATTTCCCACATAATGAAGAGAATAAAAAAAAAAAAAAAAAAATAAAAAAAAAAAAAGTAAATAAATTCTTCATCGAAAAAATGCATAATATTTTCATGGTATCAATGAAATGTTAAATTAACCAATCAAATTGTAAAAACAGTCATACATTATCAATCAATATTATTATTATATTGATTTCAATTATTACAAAAATAAAATTATGGAAAAAAAGAGCCCGCCGAACATGGAACATTTTATTCATCGATTTCAATCCATCAACTATAATATTGAATGTGTCAAAAACTGTTGCAATGTATAAATATGGAATTTTTTTTATCATTTGACATAACTGGTAAATATGGTTTAAAATTTAATATGAAAATAAAAATTGAAGCAACAATTTAGCTCATGACTAATGTATTGACACGTAACAGCTGTCACTGTTTTCTGTCATGGTTCTTTGTTGAAATTTAAATTGAAATCGAAATGCATTTTCTAAATTTAAGTCCATTATTAATGCCAAAATGTTCGATTTAATGATACAAATGCATTCTATTACGATCTACAATTTATGTGACTGTCAATTGAATTTAGTCTAATGATAGATTTGTTAAAGGCATTGAATCGATTTTGGTTTGAATATTACCAAAATATCTTTTGATTGATTTTACGAAATCAATGTGGGGATTTTTTTTTTTTTCGACTCAATTTCCTGACTCATATCCATTTCGTATAAATGAATTTCTCGCAAAAATATCAACATTTATTATTTCGATAGCTTTGTTACTCATTTGCATTTTTTTTTTTTTTTTGTCTCATGGAAAATGGATTAAAATGCTAATTTTTTGAACACAAAATGCTGGCAAAGTATTGTTTAATTTGACCACACACAGAGGCTTATACACACCCAGAATTCTTGCAAAGGTGAGAAAATGCGTTATCAATGAGGTGTGAATTTTTTTCTGCTTCAATTAAGTTCAATTAACATATGTTGACACCTCGCTCTTTGACATAATTTAAAATGTACATTAAATTAATTGAAATCGTTGAACGATATGCAATTGAAAATTACAACGATTCGTTTTCGAATCAATGTTGTTTGTTGGCTGCTGCTGCTGCTGCTGTTGTGCGAGTTAGAGTAAGAGGAAAATGTTGAGAGAAGGAAAAAAAGAGAGGAATAATGAAAGAGAGGACGAGACGATGAGTGAAGAGTGAAATGACGAGGACGCGCACTCAAAATTCAAAAAGGGAAATCGAGAAAGAGTGTTTGAATCAAATAATTCGATAGAAAGAGAGAAAGAGAGAGAGAGAGAGAGAGAGAGAGAGAGAAAGAGAGAGAAAGAGAGAGAAAGAGAGAAAGAAAGAGAGAGAAAGAGACAGAGTGTGTGAGAGAGAAAGTAAGCATTACACTTCCGTTCGCGAGAGAACGCGGAAATGTGTTCGTTTTACCGATACAAGTTTCGTGTGGTGCGTCCATTATTTGCAGGTGTAAATATATTTTGAATATTGTATAATTTGCTGGTATCGGAGAGCATGCAATCAATTTCTGTGATGTTAAACGACAATCGAATATGTAGACAGATGGAGAAAAAGCTTCATTTAAATTAATTATACATCCATAATATATGACCTTAATTATATTGTATAACATATATATTTGTATGCGTTTGCGTATAAATTAGTCTGTAGTGTGTATGGCCACAAACATGAGCGCTTCATTTCCATTTAATTCATTGATTCATCTAGCTGAATATCATATCGAATGATATGATTCGCCTGTTTTCCGCAGTGAAAAAAGAGAGAGGGCAAGAGAGTGAGAGAGCAAGAGAGCGAGAGAGCGAGAGCGAGAACGAGAGAAAGAGAGATAGAGCGAAAGAAAAAAAAAACTTTTCAACATTTTAGCTCGAATTTCGTATTAAATTGCTAATGAGTTCTCACAATTGTGCTCGCATAATTATGCAAGTTGGGATTGTGTTTGAAATCAATGCGCAACGATTTAATTGAATTAATTCTGATCGAATACCATTCCAATCGCACGGAATGAATGTAGGCACACACACAGAGAGAGACAGTATCAAGTATAACATTTCAAAATCAAATATCAACCAATGCAGTACGTTTTGATGAGGAAGTTATTTCAACTTTTCCGGCATTAGTCAATAATACTACAAAGTTTCGGTTGTGCAAGAAAACCATTCGCATATTTTAACCATATCATAGTCTTTACAAATTGCAACTGAAAATTGCAATGTTATTTGTTTACAAAATTGAACTCGTCCACACCATACCACACGCCACACAATTCAAGTTCTGAGAATTCAAATGGATCGATAGAGATTTAAATTAGATGCTGAACACGTTTTCATGTTCCATTTCATTTAATAGCCAAAAGCGATTCTTGTTCAATTCCATCATAACATCGTACAAATGATAATCGCAAATACTGGTGTGCTTCACCATTGATATCATTTTAAATCTCTATTCCATCCATATTCAAAGGTAATAAGCATTTCGAATCATGAATAAATCGAATTTAATGCAATAACGCGTTTCTTATACCCATTTTTTGAAGGGTCGAAACGAATTAAGAATGCTTTCAGTTAAACCAATAATCAGTGAATTTATTTTTTCTGCATAGAAGATTCACCATTGCAATCGTAAACGAACAAAATCTTGAATAAATATTTATTATTCTCATTATTTGTGTATAATGCAAAGCTAACACTGTGAACAGACGAACATGATGAAAATGTAAGTAAAGAGAAGAGTAAGAAGAAATAAAGAAAAAATGCCATCATTATTTCCTTTTAATTTCGCTTATAAAATACATTCACAAAAATGCTATATAATACGCTTGCGATCTTTATCACATTAGATTCACATTGAATGGAATGGCATTGTAGTGTAACCGCTCTTCGAACGAATTTTTACTTGTGTATTTGTAAAAGTTTTTCGGCACAAAACGTACATTAACTTGGATTGAAAATCTCATCTCTGTGGAGGAGAAAAATACTTCCATTCATAATATTTGATTAAATAACTGCCAAATATGTTCTGAAAGTCTTTATGGTTTTGGTGTTGGTTGTCGCTTTTTCTCTTGCTTGTCCTTCAATGCTATCTTTGATTCACAATCAATACCAGATGCGACATTACATTCCACTCACAATTCCAATGCGAAGATTGTGTAAAAGAATTTTACGAAGGCAAACGATGAGAGGAAGTTTTATATGTTGGATTTCGTTTATTCTGACGCTTCATTGATGTATCGATTGCTTTTTGGTCGGTACTGATGCTCAATTTGCCTTTCTCTTTCTGTCATTTCCTCAAACACACAGACACTCTCTCTCTCTCTTTCTCTCTCTCTCTCTCTCTCTCTCTCTCTCTCTCTCTCTCTCTCTCTCTCTCTCTCTCTCTCTCTCTCTCTCTCTCTCTATCTCTATATCTCTCTCTCTCTCTCTTCCTCTCTCTCTCTTTCACTTTCTTCGTCTCTTTCTTTCCATTCACTTTTTCATAATGTAATGCTCATAGATCTTTGGACAAATTTCTTGATTGGATCAAATAAAGCGTAAATTGAAAGTAAAACGAATATAGAAAAACCGACGAGGGCGACTCATGAAATTCTATTGAACGCAAAAGATTCTTTTAAGATGAAGTTCAACATATTTTGGGCCATGTACAAAAATTTCACTTGTTTGTTATTTATACCTGACTTGTTTAGATGTTTTCAGCTATCGTTCAACTAACTGAATGAGAGTGGTAAGAGTGATGAGTAAGAGAGCGAAAGAGAGTTTTTCGAAAAAAAAAAAAAAAAGTCTTTTGATCAAAACTCTCATCAGTAAAATCAAACGAAATGAATGCATCATATGTATAGAGAAAAGTGGAACTTTTTGCCTGTGTCCATGGTCGAATTTTCTTCTTGAGGCAAAATAAACACAAACAAATGGTCTTCGGGTTATGTTTATGCCGGTTTTGTTGTTGCTATTGCTGCTGTTTTCTTTTCTTTTCCTCTTCTTTCTTTCTTTCTCTTTCTACTTTTTTTTTTTTGGTTTTCATTTTGTGGCCATTCGCAAAGTGGTTCCATTCGTTTTTCCGAATCAAGAAAAAAAAAAAAAAAAAAACAAGAGAAAATAGCTTTGGCTTCTTTGCTTCCTTTAAAATATTCAATAGCTATATTTGATTTTCATCACCGATTTCAGGATGAGAAGGAAGTGAGAAAAGCTCGTAAGCTCATGAGAATGAAATGCTGAAAACTGCAATTCGAATGTTGAGTTCAATCAATAGAGAGAAAGGAAGAGAGAGAGAGAGCACTTTGGAGTTCAGTTGTCGTTTATAAATATTTAAGATTCGATCACGATAAGAAAATACCACAAATTGGATGGTATTTTTTTTTTGTTCGTTCGTGTATGGGCGTGGGTGGATATGTGTGCAAAGAATTCATTTGAAATTTAATGCAACTTTAAAAAGTTTCGGTGGATGTGTGTATTTTTTTTTATGGTTAATTCCATTTTGAAAATGAGTACTTGACCTGGCAAAGCATAAAAGTGCGTTCGGCAATTTGCCAACGTAAAGCCAAATAACTTTCATGGCCTTTTATTTGGGGAAAATTTCAAAAGAAAAATCAGCTTCGTATTTCTTCTTCTTAATCTTCTTCTTCTTCTTCTTCTTCTTTTTCATTTTTCTTCTTTATTTATTAATGTTAATGATGTTTTCATGCATTGCTTGCTTGCGAGGGTTTGAATTACGCATATAGGAAATTCATTTTGCACTTCAATGTACCAAAAGAAACGTCCTTTCTTTGTTCCATTTATACAATTTCGCTTTTCGTCTGTTTCTAACTTGACGCATTGAAAAATACGGCGAAAATGGTCCCTTTCTTGTGACCGCGCTCGTGTATATATGTGTGTATGCGTTTACTGATTTGTATGGCTCAGCCTTCAGACCACATTTGAAAAGTAATTTATTTTTATTATAAAAACATTTGGAAACAGAATGCCATGGTGGCCGCATCAAAAACTGTGGATTTAGCTGAAAAGTAACAGAATTTCATCAGTATTTTCAACCACATCAATTTATATAAAAACAACTTATGAAAATCCAGAAAATGAATTTCATTTGGTCATACGTTCGTCGGGGAAGTTTTTTTTTTTCTGGTTGTCCAATATTTTTTTTTTTCTTCTGTAAAATTTCAGACATTGTCCGTATTCTGTTGTTGGTGTTTTTTTTTTTTATCTGTTGTTGGTTTCGGTTTCGTTTGTGTGTGAGACTTTGTAAACAAAACGTTTGGTATTGCGCTGCTTAAAAAATGTTGATTTAAATTTTACCCGGCGTCCAACAAACAACGTTCCACAACGATAATTTGGCCATTGTACTCAAAATGAAATGGAAAAAATGAAAAAAACTGACAAGCGAATTAATGAGAAAGAAAGAAAGAAAGAAATATAGAAAGAGAGCGAAAGAGAGCGAAAGCGAGAGAGTCATTCTGAGTTACATGTACTTTATTAATATTTTATGGTGTTTTTGTGTAAATAGAGTGTTTGTTATAAAAATTGCAGCATAAAGTGTAATAAATTGCTTTCACATTCATGGCAGATAAGAAACATTTTCTGACATGAAATGAGAGGCAAATCAGCGCGCATGCTGAACGACTAATACCACAACCATATTCTATTCTTCAAAAGGACCTTAACGTTTCAAGTTGTACTTTACGAACTATTGCTCAATGCTATTCATTGAAATCAAATGCATTTGCTATAATCGTATTTCACCACATCAAAACACGCACACTCACCCTCTCTCTCTCTCTCTGTCACTCTCTCTCTCTCTCTCTCACTTTCTCTCTCTCTCTTTCTCTCTTTGCCTTTAAAAAATATGCTTACACCAGACATGGTATCGTTTTTTCTACTCAATTTGCTCGCAAGATTTCCCTGACCGCTGGATGGTTTGAGTTTAAATTTCAGTTAATATAAAAATGGTTTCATGTTAAAATACCGCAAAAACCAAAACCAGAAAGAAGTAAAAAAAAAACAAAAACAAAAACAAAAAAAAAATGAAATGAAAAACAAAACTTTTGCAATAAACGTATCGCCCTCTGAGCTTTGAAATGCGCTCATCTTTCGTATGTACAACTGTCTCCTATCATAACATGCATCATACTATGGTTCCGTATTGTACTACTGGGCCACAAATTGTGAGCCGCCTATCTAAAGTGAAATAATTTTCCTTCGAGACATCGAATGTTCACTACGAAATAAATGTTGAAGGCAAATTACACCACACGGAAGAGAAGAAAAAAAAAACAGAATTCTCACCCACAGAACGATGGATTTAATTTTGCCTTTTTTTCCAACCGACTTCTTTTACTCTCTACTGGCTTAATAAAAACTTAACAAATAAAAGTTTTGCGAATCGCGAAACGTTTTCATAATATAAAATGAACAGCCAAATATTATTGTTGTTATTAAAAAGAAAAAAAAAAAAAGAAAATGCTGCTTACGAGAACGAAGCGGGAAGCAAGAAGTGGGAACAATTTCGTCCATGGCCAAATGGTGTTGCAATCGTCGTTGGCAGGCATGGAATGTGCCACATTATAGTCACCACGATATCTGCCGTAAATACGACCAAAGTTTGGAATTGTTTTGTTCAAATGTATTTCCCAATGTCTTTGCCTGTACAATTGTAATTTTCATCGAGTTTTTTTTTCTTCTTTTTTCTTCTTTTTTCACTTTGGTCTGTCTTTTTTTTTCTTTGGCTCTGGTTCTGGTTCTTTGTCGCTCTCTGAAGACTTTTCGCTTTCATTCTCTTTCTTTCGCTCGTTTTTAAACTTCATTCGTCCAGGTTTCGACCGCAAAGTACCAATATTATCTCGAACGTCGGAAAAATAAAGAAAAATTAGGCTGTGAACAACTTTTTATTGCCATCTTTTCAGTTTCTTATATAGCATTATAAGAGTGTATACCGTATTGTGTGCAATATACACATACATATAGCGTGCACATTTATTTGCTATCAAAATCTGAAATTGTCTATTTTGTTCGATGCACTTTTTTTTTGTTGTTTCTCTTGTTAAGAGAAAGAGAGCGAAAGAGAGAGAAAGAGAACGAGAACGAGAAAACGAGAGATAGAGAGAAAAAGAAAGAGAGTGAACGAGAATGAGAGAGAACGAGAGAGTTCAAGAGAGAGAGAGAACGAGCGAGATAGAGAGGGAACTTTCTCGTACAATTTTGTTCAAGCAAAATGTCCGTAAATTTGCACTTTATTGCTTTTTGTCGCGCATTTTATTTTCCCATTGGATTTGCAGCTTTTCCATTTTTAAATGGTTTTCATACTTGAATTGCCAGCTGATGCTCGAATTGTATAACAGTAATATTTATGTTACGATGAGGCTATCTGTTGCAATTATATAGTATTCGTTGTTCTTTTGTACACTTTTCATACAATTACATGTGATTTAGCACATTTCGACATTTCGAACTCAATACTATATAGGAACTCGATCGGACTGATAAACGTAGATACTTTCGGTGGCATCGAGTGAACAACCACTTCCCCAAACTACCTCTTAAGTGAATGCAAGCTAAACTGAATTCATCAGGAGTTTAAAAAAAAAAACCATGAATTTTCTATGCATTTATCCATTTGCGGGCCATTGCAAAAGCATTTGTGGCAAAAGGTCTAACATAAAATGCAACAAGAACAAGACTGTTAACAGCTCGACGAGCAAATTAACACCGCTTTTATAAGGTTGATTGCACTTTCTACAGATAATTTTCAAGTTCACTTGAATGAGCCAATACATCGATGTTGATGATGATGCGATGTCAACAGTCGACCAATAATAACAAACACATACTCTACACACTAATACAAATTTAATATTTTATCAGAAGTTTGCGCTTTCAGTTAAATCGATTCAACAACGTATACATTTAACATAAAATTCAAACAGCAAAACAACATAAATTTTCTGAGAATGAAGTGAAGCATTGGCATGCACGAAGTGTTTGGCATGCTGCAAAACAGATTTCGTGCGAATAAATTGTGGGATTTTTAATTAAAATATTAATAAGAGCAACGCAGCAAGAGGGAAAGAGATTGGAAAAATACAAAAAAAAAAAAAAAACCCATGATTTGAGTGGAATTCATTGAATATGCTCTGAATACGTTATCACGATTGAATTATATTCGTTCACGTTTTTGGTTCATGCTCGTTGTCTCTCCTGATGACAACTCTTTTTTTTCATATTCTAAAAATAAAACAGAAAAAATTATATTTGCAGAACAAATAAATATGCAAACAGAATGCAAAATATGCATCAAATGGAAATGGGAAAAAATTATTATTATTCAGTGTATTTTTTTTTTTTTTTGTTCCTTGGTTGCCCTGGATATTTCAAAAAAAAAAATTGAGCATCCAAAGACAGACGACAAGTCTGAAGTTCTGTTGCACACACAAATGTTATATTTTAGCATTAAAAACAAGTGAAATAACAACGAAAATTCGCCCCAACATAAACAGATGGTATACACAGTAGAATGAACTTCAGCGACACTCCAGTGCACGTTTCATTTTATTTCCAGGGGTAAATGCACTAACATAAGGATGTACAAAATTGTTCATTGATTAACTGAAAACTTTTTCTTAATTAACTGATAGCAATTCATTTATATATTTTGAAAATTCATTACAAAAGTCATCATACCGTTATGACATAAGGCCCCTTGGTTTGTTTACGAGTAAAATGTTTTGGGAGCTTATGATTTCGTCTGGTAAATGAGGCCGGGTCGCTGTTATGGTTTATTAATGATAATGTGTCTTCAGCAGAAAATGCTTACATTAATTTATATCATAATGAGCAATAATTTATTAGAGACGCTTGGTTGGAAAAATGAGCCAAAAAACCAGACGTTGAATAGTTCAAATCGTAACTGAAAAATATTTCGTTGGTTTATATGTTGCATTTGCTGTTATTTTTCTTTTTCTATTCCGTCTCATAATTTCCTTTCGCCCATTGCAAATTATCTGAATGTTTTTCGCTTGATTCTTCCTTGTCGGACTCTTTCTTACGGGACTTTCATTCGCTTCTCATTCTTCCTCTCTCTTCATTTCTCTCTTTCTCTCTCTCCGTCGCTCTCCCTCGCTCTCTCTCTTTTTCTCTCAACTATTTCTCATTTCACTCTTTCCCCTTAGATTTTTTTCTCAATAAACAAATATTCGGTTGTATAATGTGTATGAATTTTGTGAAGAAAAATACCATCGAAAAACTCATTAGGTAAATAAAAATATGTGTGCGAGAGTGAGAGAGAGAGAGAGAGAGAGATCAGAGTTGAAAAATAAATTACGAAATAAAAAGCGACGCAAAAGCTTATTCAAGTATATATTCACTTTATCAAGTTGAGTGCACTAACTAATATGCTGTCTGAGCTCACAAAAATCATACCCGAATTGCTTGCAGCTTTTCTCTGCATCATCATTGTATATTGCCATTTGTAGCCCGTATTCATTTGAGTTTTGTATTAAATTTACATTAATCTGATTTAGATGAGATTTACGTCATTCTCATCAAAAATAGAAATGCCAATAAAAAAAAAACATACTTTTGATTCTTCATGCCGACTGTTTAATTTAAAATTTCCCACTTTGAGCTGGATTTAATTTGAGTACACACATACAGAGTGAGAGATAGACAGTCGTTTGTCGGCGGCTTTGTCATTACAGTATTTTTCTTTTCTACTCTTTCTTCTTCTTCTTCTTTTTCTTCGTTTTCAGTTTCATTTTGTAAATAACTTCTCCCCCGATTTTCATAAGCAGATGAAACGACTTTTCGTTAATGCGCCACATTTTCTTTCTATCCATTTACTTGAAACCGAATTAAAAAAAAATGTCTAAAAGACTAATGTAAAATGGCATTAATGTAATTTATTTTTCTTTTCCTTCATGATAATAATTTCAATATAATTTTTTTTTTCTTCACCCGCATTTTGAACGTGCATGACCAACTGTTCCCAAAGTGCAAAAACTATTTCAATTAAAAGTAATTTCTTTTTCTTTTTTTTTTTTTAATTTCATCCCCAAAGCCTAATCTTTGTGTATGAATTAATCATTGTACGATAAATTCCAACATTCATAGTCTTTTCATTCGCATGGGAATTTTCATAATGGTTTGTATGCAATGCAATGCATTACATCACATCACATCACGTTAAATTGCATTGCATTGCATTGCATCACATCACATCGATGTTTGTGAATTGAAAAGAGTCATATGCTCTTGCACATCCACTTGCATGCATCTCTCTGTTATCATTCAATTATATTTCTTCCGCCGTTTCAATCCAATTTTTCTTATTCAGAATGCGTTTCATATCTGTCGCTCCATTATTTGTATGTTTTTTTTTTTTTTTCATTCTTCGTTTTCATTCTCTTTTCGCTTGCACAAGCTATTCCACCATATATCTTTTGCCATTTTTAATTTGATGAGATATGCAAGTTTCTCCATACTTCATTTAAAAGCATTTTTCAGTGATACGGTTCGCATTCGTTCTATTTTTTTTTTTCTTGATCTCTCTCTTTCTCTCTCTTTCTCTCTCTCTCTCTCTCTCTCTCTCCTCTCTCTCTCTTACCCTCTTATTCTCTTTCTCTCTTTTCCTCTTTCGTTCATCTTCATTCTCATCAATATCAATGCTGTAATGTAAAGCACACGCGAACGAATTCAATTGGGAGCAACGGGTACAATGTACTTGAACGCGATGCGACAGTGTGTATTTTCAATTTTCCGTATTGTCATTGTTACATATATACATTTGTTCGTTGTGCAAAAAAAGGCGACTAAATGGCGAAAAAATCGCTCACTAACGCTACTTCTCTCTCTCTCTCACTCTTTTTCTTTTTCATTTTTTTTTCCTGCCATTATCTGTTCTTGCTTGTGCTGCTGTGTACGATTTGTGCTTAAGTTGCAAAAATTTTCGTTCGAAAATACATGAAGAACTAATAGTTTTGAATTCAATGTATATAGACTGTACCTGTCTATACCGATGATTGGAAGACAATGATTTGCAGACCTATTAAAAGTCGCACAAACATTCAACCAACTCGGGAAATAATGCTTTCATCCATATAAGTGTATTGCACATCAAATATTCTGTGTACGTTGAATTCTCGTCTATTTTTTTTTTCTACCAAAATATTCACGGTGCACGTCAACCACAGTCGAGTATATATAGACGCCAAAATGCTGAGAGGATTTGCATGTGCATATAAAAAGTTAGTGAGCAGAGAAAAAATTTCAATTTATTCAAATGAAACGTTGAATTTGGTGTTTTCAATGCTTATTTTGTGGACGTACTTTTGTGTGAAATATACCATCGCATCGATGATGGCAAAAAATATCGCGTTGAATTTTTATTGCAATTCATTGACTAAACTTCATCTTACTATTTAAGCGCCTTATTTCTCATTCAATCATGTTTTCTGTGCTACATTTTATCAAGCCAAAAATGTATTTTTGCGTACCAAATGCATTTCTGAACGAAATTAAATGGAAAAAATAAAAAATAAATCGTCCAAACGACAAACGAAAGTAATCGAAGAATCAAAGACAATAGTCATGTCAGCAAACGAATATTAATCGAGACAGATAAAAAGTCATCGAAATTGTCGACTAAAATGATGATTGCATTGAAAATGCGCTGTGATTTTATCACAATTTTTGCCAGGATTTGTGGCTTTTTTTTTTCTCTCGGTCGTATTAAAATTACGTCAAATATAATAGGAATGAAATTGCATATGACACGGCATTTTTACTTATCACATTTTTTTTTTTGATTCATCGTGAACAGCAGCAAAATTGAAAATATACGATGTGGAATAAAAACACTTTCGTAAAGAGAAGAAGCAAATTTTTTTTTTTTTTTTTTTTTTAAATTGCACACGAAAAAAAGAAAAGAAGAAAAGAAGATAAGTGAAGAGTGAAGCAAATACAATCTACATAAGGTAAGCTACTTGTCTGATTCATGACAGTTGGAAAATTGCAATGGAAATAATTCAAACGAAAATCCCAAATGCATCGTGATGCTTGTGAGTGATATCTTACACTCGTAGCACAAGCGATATTATAATTCCATTATAAAATGATTGCTCATGCAGAAAGCGATTTTATTTTTGTTTTCATATTATTCTCAACCATTGTCAGTATTAAAATGTATTTTTGAGTAAGAAATATAGAGCTTTTTTGGTAATATTTTTAAGAGCTTACTTACTAATGGCACGTTGGAAAAAAAAAAAAAAGTTTTTCTCAAAAGCATTTCACAAAATGTTATTTCATAAACATAACAAGATGTTTTTAAATTCATTCTTTTATCATTTCAATTAATTGCAAATCCAGAAATATCTGTAAAAGTGCAAAAATACCGGGGTTGAGAATGGAATTTTGAAACAAAATGAGAAAATTTGCTCTTTTTTTGCCATTGAAAAATAAAGTGCACTTGAAATGAGCGATCAGATTCCAAAACATTCTAGTTCAGGAAATTAATATGATACATTAGCTTGATGGTGATGGTGATGGTGATGGTTATGGGTATGTTCATGTTTATCGTTGTTACTTGAATATAATTGAAATTAAAAAGTGAAAGAGCCCTTCATGTGTTTTCAGCTTTGAACATTACAATTTATATAATATATAATTTCATTCACAAGAAACCATATGAAGTATTCTTTCAACATATCAACTATGCATTTACCAAATCGAAATTAATAACACAAGTTGTCAGTTTCATGCAGTGCTGCAGTTTGAGTGAATATGTTTTTTTGTTTTTTTTTGTTTTTTTTTTTTTTTTTTTGAAACGAATACATTTAAAATAGTTGCAATCATAACTACTAATTGAGAACAGTTTGTGGATTTGTTTTAAATTTTAATTAAATATTAAAGTTTACATCTTTTATGCTCGACATAAACACCAACACACGCCCATACACATACAACGTTCAATCGTGTAACTTTTTGTCATTGAAAATTGCTGCATGGTAAAATGTTTAACAACTTAAAAATACTTGAAATTATTCATTTTCGCATACACATTATGTGTACACACATCAAGTCATCTCATCGGTTCGAAGAGTTTTTCAAATGTTATGAGAACGCAAAGCTTTGTGTATTTGCTGTTGTTGTTTTTCATTCTCTGTCTCTATTTCTTCTTCTGTCTTTCTCTTTTTCTTTCATGTTCTCGTTCTCGTTCTCGTTCTCGTTCTCGTTCTCGTTCTCGTTCTCGTTCTCGTTCTCGTTCTCGTTCTCGTTCTCGTTCTCGTTCTCGTTCTCGTTCTCGTTCTCGTTCTCGTTCTCGTTCTCGTTCTCGTTCTCGTTCTCGTTCTCGTTCTCTTTCTCTCTCTCTCTCTCTCTCTCTCTCTCTCTCTCTCTCTCGCTCTCTCGCTCTCTCTCTCTCTCTCTCTCTTCCATTCACTCTAACAGGCTCTTCCTATCCATATTCCTCCCATCACTTCCATTGTCACTAACTCATATGTTGTATGTATATTCCTTTCATATTTATATTTATACTGATTTTATGGCACATCATAATGGTATGTTTGAATATGCGTTATACCGTGCACCAACCAGTATAAAATGAGCTCAATGGCAGAACTGGTATGGTTTTTGCAAGTCCATTTTTCTCTCTTTGGTTTATCCATAATATTCGAATACACAATATAATGATACGGTTGTGCTGGCTCACGTACGTGATTCCATTGTGTGTTGTATTAGCAAACAACACAAATTCTATGCATTTTTGTTGTTTCGTACAAACAGAATGGCGCAATTTCATTGCTTACGAAAAATTTCGAAGGAACTAAAGATGAGATATGCAAAGTGTTGGAGTCGGTTTAAATTTGGTAAAATGGAGAGGAGAAAAAAAAAGCTTTAAAGTGAATAGAACGCAAGAGAATTAGAGTGTGAACGGAATAGCAAGAAAGAGGCGTGGGTATAGCGATGGAAGACGAAAACAAAAAGTCGACAGCAAGTGAGATCAGAGATAAATATTCAACTGAATATTTGGTTAGACGCAAATTTGGATGTGTGTATGTTTGCATATTGTATATATATACCGTTGGTCGAGGCGGTTGAATGAAATGAATGCGAATGAAAAAATCTACAATACAATAAAGAGGAATGAAGTGGAGAGTGAAAATAGCATTTGATGACGTTCGCTAATGCAATGGTTTGTTTGTGATTTCGTTCACATTTGCCATCATTCAAATGTTACGCGTGTTTGCTGCTGCAACTGCAATACACAAAACCATTCGCGTACGCTGCACAGAATGATTGCTTCATGCATGAGAATACCATTTTGTTTGCATATTTTGCTCATGTTGTTGTTGATTTTACTCGCATTTTTTTTTTTTCCATTCACTCACTCTGTGTACACATATATGTATATATATGTTGTATGCTATAGTAGTTATTTTTTTTTTTTTTTTTTTTTGTCTATCGTCACCCGATGCCAGTCTTAGCAGAAGCTGTTCGTGTTTGTGCATTTCGTATGTTGCCTACGCTGTTCTCGGTATTCATTTCCAAAGTTGATGTGGAAAGCATGGCATGCTGAACACTGAAAAACAAAACAGAAAACACACTGACTGTGTGAACATCATATCATCACATCCTATATAGTTCTCACGACATTAAGCACATCCAAACCCCAGTTTCATCTTGCAATGTGCAGAGTATACAAAAGCTTATATTAAAAACTGAAATATGAATGCAATGCAGCTACTTGCTTACTAAACAGAAAAAGCGGAAAAACGCAAAAATGAAAAACTCTCAGCAAATAAATAAAGAAAATAACAACAAGAACAACAACAAAAAAACTAACATGGAAAGCAGAGCAAATGAAAAAAAAGCAAAGAAGGGCGAATGAAAGAGATACAGTTGAGGAAGAGGTGCCGTGAAAAGAGCAAAGGCAAATGCAGAAATTTAAGAGCAAAAGCTAAAATTCAATATAAAACGAAATGAAAAATGAAATTGTTTTAATGAAAAACAAGAAACTGAAAACAGAACGAGACAGAGAGAGAGAGAGAGAGAGAGAGAGAGAGAGAGGGGAGAGGGAGAGAGAGAGAGAGAGAGAGAGAGAGAGAGAGAGAGAGAGAGAGAGAAAGAGAGAGAAAGAGAGAGTAAAAAAGCGCTGAAAATGACTACATACTCGCATTGGATACATATTGAATGCACACTGCTAGTATGTGTGTATTGCTCATTTCATTGGTTGCCAATTCATATTTATTCATTGACAAATGGAAATTTTTACGCTTACTTCAAAAGTAGCGACCATTTAAAAATGGCTCAATCAAAAACAGTCGAATTGATTGCAATTGAATAAGCCGTTGAGCATTGAAATACAAAGGCTCTTTTTGATTTGATGCAAGAAAAATGTGTATGTGCATTTTGTTTTTTTATCTTTATTTTGGCTTCGTTCATTTCAACATGCGATTCCATTTTCATTTGATTTTTCTAATTTGAATTTTTGTTGAGCTTCACACCAAACAAGTTGTATAAACAAGAGATAGTGCACCGGAAACCGATCACACACACACACACACGCACACTAACGGAAATATTCACTAAACCGAATCGTTACACGCACGTCAAACATTTAATATTTGCATCATCGATTGGTTGTATTTTTTTCCCCGACCATACACAACTCTTTGCTAGATTAAACACTTTTTATCATTGTTTAACAGAGCACTTCGCGCTCAGTGGCCACAAGAGGCTGATATTTTCTGTTTATTGCGCGTTTTTTTCTCTCTCTCTTCCTCTCTATCTCTCTCTCTCTCTCGCTCTTTCTCTCTCTTTCTCTCTCTCTTTCTCTCTCTCTCTCCCTCTCTCCCTCTCTCGCTCTCTCGCTCTCTCGCATTCTTTTTCACTTTTTATCATTTCAATTTCAATTTTGTTCAACTGCAACATTCATACACATTGCTGTCATAAAATGCAACATAGTATGTGATTGTGTATATGTAAATTTAGTTTCCATTTGTTGACCATTCTGCATGTTTGAATTCATTTCGGTTTTATCATGACCACATTCCAACACATTTTAATTTCTAGTCATTTTGATTGCGTAACGTGGTCCACAGTCATATTTTCCATTTTTCTAGCTTCGAGGCTAACGCAAATAATAAAAATGCCATAGAATCGGATTTTGAAGTGAGAGTGGGGGAGAGAGAAAAGGTGAAAAAAAAAATCCAATAAAAACACCACCAATCATTTGTGTTTAGTTGATAACGTTTCGATTTGTTTGGTGTTTTGGATCATGAAATGCAATATCGTATGACTATCCAATTGGGACATGAGTAACAATTATGGAAAATTACGCATATTCAATGTATATAACACAGTGTATATTCTGTAGTGGTTTATTAAATTAAATGTTTTTTTTTTCAAATTCATCTCAAGTATGGATTCTGGAGAGTGTATCTTAACAAGCAAATTAAAGACTCTTTCAGCGCAGATAAAACTTAAGTGGCTTTTATTTGACAGTCATTATGACTTTGTGCTCGTACACTGTACATACGTCAGTAAAAAGAAAAACAAACACATAAAGAGAAAAAGTGTGTGACAGAGAGAGAGAGAGAGAGAGAGAGAGAGAGAGAGAGAGAGAGAAGAGAGAGAGAGAGAAGGACTATCCAGCGAATCGACGCCATCAGCACAGACCCAACACCACTCTCAATGCATTCTTCATCCAGATTAACAAATAAGAGTATTAATTAATAATTCAGTGCAATGTACATTGTACATTTTTGCTACACTTTTTCTTATTAATTTTGTTGGCAAACAGTAGCGACTTGACTTGGTTGCTCATTTCATGTTTGTCTTATAGCTCGTTGAGTTGTTGATCATCATCATCATCATCATCGTTTGTCGATGTTGTCGTCGTTGTCGCCATCAGCATAACTGCCATCATCTTCAGAAGAATTACACTTGAGCGTTAAGCATTCACTTACGCATACATTCATTACTTATGCATCTCGTTCAAATAAAATTTGCCCATAATTAAATGTGCCCATCTCAAGCCATCTCCCTCAATTGCTCACTCGAACTTATGTTCAACTACTATTTACGTGCTTGATGCTTGCTTCACTCTCTCGTTCTCTCTCGTCACTCTCTCTCTTCTTTCACCCCCTATCTCTCTCTGTGTTTTTTTTCCTACTCTATCTCCCAATCACAATTCTTTTCTCTTTTTCTCACTCTATTTCATTTTTTCTCACGCTCGCTCCCTTATTCTCTCTTTCACTCTCTTGTTCTCACTCTTTTCCTATTTATCTCTTCTTCTCTCTCTCTCACTCTCTCTCTCTCTCTCTCTCTATTTTTCACCCACGCTCAACCTCCCTACCTCTTTTTTTTTTCTCACATTTACTCATTCATTTTTCGTTTCACTTACTCATGCTTTTCTCTTATTCGTATTTCATCAGATGGGCACAAGTATGAATACGCTATTATACCAACAGCTTATTGAGTCAAAGTAAACAAAAGCGAGTGAATGAGCAAAAAGAAACTTTTGCAATAGAAGAGAGAAGAGAAGAAAACAAAAAAAACAGCAACAACATAAAAGTGGCTGTTAACGAACTGAATAGAAATTGAGAGTATGCATTGTGCGCGCATTGACACATAAGCAAAAGAGCGATCACCATGCATAAAATACAAGTTGTGAATTTGCCATCTGAACAGTATTGAGTTTTTTCAATTTTTTTTTTTTTCTTTCTATTTTTTGAAGTATAAACTAAGCGAAGATACTTTGAAGCATACGATATGGAAAGAGGATGAACGGAAATGATGAAATAAATATCTCTTATCTGTATATAGACCAAGCTGCATCTCTTTTTCTCAAATCTCAGATTTTTCTTTTGCAAATACTTTCATTTCACACATAATAACCAATTTTTATAATATAACAGAAAAATCTGTCATTCGATGTCATACTCATCTATTCATGTTTTTCTTGAAATGGTAACGATAAAGAACAGAATAAGAAGAAGAACAAGAAGAAAAAGTGGCCGGATGCTAACGAGAGAAAAAACTTTAATATCGATGTGATGCATTAACTGCGAAGCTCTTTGCTAACGGAAATGTATGCCATTTACAAATGAATATTATGTAATGGTGAATAGATGTGAGTGTGTGTGTATGTGTGTGTGTGTTTATACTCGTATCCATACAACAGAGAAAAATGTGTGCAAGGGACAGCAACAAATGTGTAAGCTCATCATTGGCATTACAAAGGGAAAAATACTGAAATAAAGAAATGAATGATGAATATAAAACCGTATATCTAAATTATGAATGAATTTCGGTCATTGAATATATTACCACTGTTTGGGCGCTTGAAACAAAGACATTGCTTCTTGTATAGAATGAAAAAAGCCATCATTCGACATTGTATTTTCATCGTATTTTATTCATAATAGGAAATCACAATAATTATCATAAATAATGTATTTATTTTATTTTTGTATTTTTTCATTGTGTTATCATAAGCGTACAATTTCGAATACGTACGCATCTCAAATCACACAGTGTAATTTCAAGATTTAATGATGAAGCGATTATTCAAAAAGTAATATTTTTTTCATATAAAATCATAAGAAATTGTTTTTTCCATTCCATATTGTTCCAGTCACACGCACGACATTTCATATTTTTTTTTTTTTCTTTTTTCATTTGAAACTCATTTAGTGTAACCAGAACGAATGACTAAGCCTATGTTAATAATTTATCATGGATTGGTCACTTCCGAATACCATATTTAAAAAAAAAAAAAAAAAAAAAAAAAAAAAAGATTTGTATGGGGCGTGAAAATATGCTTGTGCTGTCGCTTAAGCAGTCGCAAATGGGGAAATTTTTTCTCTCGTTTTTCCATTTTCATGATGAAAATAGAAAACTGTTTATGGATCGCATGGATTTGTATTGAATTGTACATCCGGCACATGCTATGATATTAAATCGATTTTTGCCGGATTCACTTTTGCTTGACCGATTCAATATTGCATTTTTGTTCGATTTCCATCATTTTTCCATATTGTTTACAAACAATTTTTCGTTTATAATCATGAAAATCGGTAGGAAAAATCGCTCGATTTCATAAATTACTTGGGCTATATATTTTTCCCTAATCTGCCATAAAGTGCAATATATTACGATGAATAAGTTCAATATGAATCGATTGATCGAAGGCACACATAAAAAAAATACGAACTTGGGAGAACGAGGCAAATGGAGAGTGAGAAAAATGAAAGATAGAGCAAGGAAAGGAACGAAAGAATGAGATTGAGAGTGAGAGTGAGAGAGAGAGAGAGAGTGAGACAGAAGGCGAGAGTGAGAGTGAGGGAGAGTATGCGAAAAAGAGCAAGAGAAGTCATGAAAAAGGAAGAAGAAGAAAGGAAGAACAAGGAGCACTGAACAAACAACAAATATTAAAGGAAAATAACGGAAAAATGTTAACACAGCAATGAATCAATATAGAATTGGCAATGAAACATACATAGTATGTGGAGAAGTGTGTGTGTGTGTGTGCTTGTGCACACAGGAGCTTGAACTCGAAAAAATATATATTTTTTTCTCGAAATTGGGGTAATTAGCTTTTATGAATCGTCGCATTCGATTCGATTGGGTGCACGCGACATATCATCCTATGAGATACACAACATAAATAATTATGTGCCTGCCATGGAAAGGCACTCTTGTGTTGTGAAGTCGCAAGTGGATGCCATCGCGGGCCGAGTAACGATGGTGAATGAGAGTGTGTGTGAAAGGAAGAAAGAGAGAGAGAGAGAGAGAGAGAGAGAGCGAGAAAGAAAGAGAGGGAGTGAGAGATAGAGAGAGATGGAAAGAGGAGTGGGAAAAAAGCGGCAAACGAATGAGAAAGAACGGTAGTTCAATAGTATACGAAAAAGCAGAGCCAGTCGTTTTTTTTTTTCGATCCAACAATAATTCATGTTTTTCTTCGCATAAGTTCATTTCTTCTCATTGGTTATCGTTTCGAGCGCTTCGTTAGTTCGGTTTTGTCTGTATGCGTGAGTGTGTATAACTCTAATTTTGTCTGTGCTGGCTGTGTACATTTCCATTGAGTCTTATTTTTTCTTCTTCTTCTTCATCTTCTTCTTCTTCTTTTCTTTTTCTCTCTTCTCTTGTATTCAGTTATTATAGCAGTCATTCTGACAGGCACAGGAACTATAGCACATTAATTTTATTTTCATATGATTTATTCAGCCATTTTTCTTTTGCATAATATTGTTGCCATTTTATATTATCCATTTCTATTTTTATCTTGCTTCCTTCAGCAGTGGTAATAGTTGTGTCTCGCTGATGTTGTCTTTCTGTCAATGATATTGAACAAATAAGATGAAACAGTATGCAGAGCTTTGGTTGCGTTGCAAAAATGTTTCTTCGCATTTTGTGTTTTGACGTTGAACCCGAATGCCATAGTATCTTTAGTTTGTCGAGTAAAAAGAAAAACGAAAAAACAGAACAGAACTGAACTGAAATGAACTAAGAGATGAACTGTAAAGTTTTCTTTTAATTTTCGATCTCCCATTCGACTACTATCGATTCATCAAAATGCGTAGTTGTATTTGCTTTGTTAGTTTCTTCTCTTTGTTGTCTTTGTATTATTTGTTGTTGTTGGTGTTGTTGTTGTAATATTATTGTGCATGTCTATTTGTGTTGAATTTATATCCAGCATACATACATCCATACTCAAATTCAACACTTTGCGTGTGATGTGCATAAAAGAGAGAATAAGAATGGAAATTGGATGTCTATAATAAATTTTTCTTTATCATCCGATCGAGAAAAAAAATAGAAAAAATGTTCGTCTGTCTGGTATTTGTGTATAATATAAAGCATAGTTTAACCACAAACATTTCAACATTCACAAAACACACGATATGAAGACAGCATGATGATATATGTATTAGTTCGATATTACCTTTTGGTATTCATTCACCCTAGAGATGTTCCATTCAATTCAATTTTTTCAATCTTTTTCCATTTTGTATGAGTGAATTCATGTGCAAACACCAAATTGAAAGAAAAAAACGAAAGAAAGATAAAGCCCGGCACACTTTTTGATAGGATACAAACAAATCGACATGTTGAAGATAGAGAGGATTTGAGAACTACCAGAATATCTCACCATATCAAATCCCTTTATGCATCGGAAATATGAAATCCAACGAATGTTATTATCGATCAACCCATGTTCACCTGATTTCAGGATTTTTCTTCATTATTAAAATTACTTTCGTTTCACTCGGTCAACTCTATATCTCCCCCTCCTCTCTCTATCTCTCTCTCTCTCTTTCTCTCTCTTACTCTCTCTCTCTCTCTCTCTTACTCTCTCTCTCTCTCTCTCTCTCTCTCTCTCGCTCTCTTTCTGTAATCCACAAAAATCATTGAATTTGTTTGTTTGTTTTTTTTTCGCTGGTCTGGGAAAAAATTTAATGCACGGCTTATTTCCAATTTAAACTTTCCGGAAACAAATATATCAACTTGCACGAGAAATGCGAAAAAAAAAAAAAATTCAACATAGAAGCAAGCGACAAACGACAAGAGAAAAAAAAAAGCACTCACTCTATATCACCAAGCACATGATCCGATTGCACCAACAAATGTTGATGGAAAAGTTTTCATGAAATTCATTCACTTGCATGAGTACATTTTGTATGCATCGTGTGCTGTGTGCAGTTGCTCTCTCATTAATAATGCATAGACGTGAAATATCAAACTCAAGCCAAAAATGGTTTTCTGTAAATATTACCATTCACTTTAAGCAACCGATTCACCAAGCTCGTCAAACCCCATTCTGAGCCAAACAAACAACCGATTCACAACAACTCGCTAAGTCCCGTTCACCATTCAAAATTAATAAAAATTGAAAGTTTAGCGCTCAACGCTCATGATACACAAGTTGACTGAAATCTAATGCATTTTTTATAATAATTTGCCAACAATATTTTCATCAGCTAGATGAAAGTGAATGAGAGCAAGATCGGAAGTGAACGGTTGACATAAAATAGGAATTGCATGAAAACGAACAGAGAGCAAATGATGGAAATAGTGAGAAGGAGAATGGAGTAGAAATTTTGAATTGTAGCCGTGGCAATGATGAATATTGAATTGGTAAGTGTCAGATGAATGTCGCGCCTGCTAACACACAAAATGCAACGAACGCAACACAAAGCGTATTATTCTAATTGAGTTTTGCTTGTTTGAGATACTGCAGAAAGTGATTCCGTGCTGACATTCTGTGCTGTGTGCCGATGAATTTATACTTCTTTCAATTACATTAGCCTTTGCTGATGCGACAAACTACCGTTGCTTCTTATTGAAAGTTTTTCTCGCTTTATTTCACTCTCTCTCTCTCTCTCTCTTAATCTCTCTATCTCTCTCTCTTTTTCAATCTCTCTCTCTCTCTCTCTCTCTCTCTCTGCTCTCTCTCTTGCTCTTTTCTTTTACCCTTTTTCGTTGCATTTCTCAACAAAACTTTATTTCCGCCGTATAATAAATTCCGTTGAGTAATCGAAGTAGTATGCTCTTACTCGATTGCCCGAAGAATAATTTCGGTTTTGGAATTGAGTAGCAATCTTGCTTCTCCATTTCCAACATCGTACATATTCGATCCAGTTTTAAAATCGAATCAACCTTAAATCCTAGTAAACAAAACTAAAGTGTATTTCGTACGAGTGCCGTATTTTTTTTTTTTTTTTTTTTTCATAGATTCATTTTAAATTTTTCACTTAAATTGAATCTCAAACTTTGCCCTGAAAATATTCATTGTTTTAGTTTTCATTGAAAAATCGAATACGTAGAAAATAAGGTCACTACTAAATAGTTTTCTAGCCTCGTTTTTATAAATTCTGCATATGATTTAAATTCATTTATAACATTAACACAGTTGTTCAAACGTATTGAGCCAATGCAACAATGGTAAAATGAAATCGAAACGTTTTGCATTTCCATTTCATTTTCAGCGATTATTTTCTGCAGTTCTGTGTTGTCTGAATATTTTGAAAGAGGACAACAATGAACTGAATACTAAATTGAATTGCATATTGAAATTACAATGCGAATGTGTGTATGTGAATCATGAATTGTTTTGCTTTGTATTGTAAACCTTTGGTTCACATTCATGTTTTCGATGACATTGCCATTATCCAAAACCATTTCTGTGCTTTGTTTAAACGCAACGAAAAAAGAAAAAACAAAGATGTCGATTTCTCGAAATAGAAACAAAAGCAAAAGGAATCACGCAAAATTTATAATAATATATTCGGGTCTTTCTTTCTTTCTGTTTACATAGTGAACATCTGTTACCGTGTTCATGTGTAAAGCGCACAAATTTTCCGGCATTCTATTTCTTGAGACTGTCGTTTGCCATTGTTTCGATTTTCTCTCACTGAACCAAGTGCATGAGTCATTGTGTTATGGATGACGGTATGCTAGCGATTAGTTCTGGATTTTGTAACGGTGGTTTAGTTTGGTTGGTTCGTTTTCCACATTTTTTTTTTTCTTTTTCTCCTTCTCCTTCTCCTTCTTTTCTCTTTTTCACTGTTCACTTCTTTTCTAATTAATTTTTCGACTGTATTGTTCCACCAGCTCAAAAACCATTAAAAACACAAAATATAAGTCACTGTACCTTTCTAACTTTGGCATTATCCACCGTTCGTAAAGTTTTGAATCGTGCTTTGTGGGGGTTTGTGTGCAGTCGCGACTTCAACCCTCTGCAAATAAAATTTATGTGCCAACACCCGTGAAACGTGCAAAGTTTTTATAACGGCAACACGGAAGACAAGAAAAAGAGAAAAAGAGAGAGAGAAAGAAAGGGAGAAAGAGAGAGAGAAAGGGAGAGAGAGAGAGAGGGAGAGAGTGAGAAAGAGAGAGTGAGAGAGGGAGCGAAAGAGAGGAAGAAAAAAACGGAAGTAAAAAAAGCGATAAAATATGTAATATTTGAAATGTCATCAATTTTTTTTAAGGCCGCACCGACTTTACCATTTTAATGCGGTATGTTTGTCCTGGATTCAACGTCATTTAGCAATCTTTTCCGGTTTAGAATTCAACGTTCCGTTTTTTTTTCTCTCCATTCTCCACAGTTTAATTTGTCTCTCGTTTTTTTTTTTTGTCGAGCATACCCAGCTAATTCAAAAAGTAATATTGCACACGGGAGAACATTAGATTCCATTGAAATTTCTTCCGAGGGTTGCATTCAAATGAACACACACACACATACAAGCATACAGCAGATGTGTCTAAGCCAAGTTGATATTCACTTATGCATATCATGCAACACTGTGAACACGGGGCAAATGCGTTGCAGCAGGCAACGATAAATTTCAAGAGAAGATAATGTTGAGTTTAAACATGGACACACAAATTACAAATGGAACAGTGTCATCAACTGCATCAAAATTATATTCATACGAATTATACAAAATGTTTCACTAATCTAACTCTTATTGTCTGCAGTGAAGAGGGAGGGAAAGAGAAAAAAATAGATTGGTTAAAAAACCGCATTACATTTTTTAATGAAGAATACCAGTAAGATGAGATTCACAGTTTCACTTCTAATGTTAACAATGAAAGTATTTGAATGTTTTTTTTTTTTTTTTTTCACAAATGAAATGTAACGCTTTTGCAGATAACGTCTCTGCAGATGAAAAACATGAAATTCACAATTGGTACTTTGTACAATGTTGCAACGTTTTGAAAAAGAGATGAATACACTGACAGTGTTCAAATTTAATAAATCAAACAATCAGATTATTCTTTACTACCTCTATTGAATGAATTCTTCTCACAAACATTTCTTAGGAAAAAAAAAAATTGTCGGGAAATGTTTAATTCCTCAAATCTGTACACTTCAAAATCACATAAAACTTCCTTATCTATACATGATTTATTGTAAATGTGAACAATTTTATCAAAATCTAGTTCGTCATTGAAATTGACTGAATTTACGTGTAAAGTCCATGTCTCGTGCATGGTCATAGTTTTACACTGAATATTTTGGTAAATTTTGTGTGTGACTAAAATTAAATGGAATAGCTAAAAAGAAGGAAAAAAAAAACTACAAATTGAGGCTGCATTTAAGCTGGGATCAAAAGATTAAACACGGAATTTTCAAGCTTTCATAAAAGTGCAAATGAGAGAGATGTGAAGATAGAGAGCATACAGCTCTATAAGAGATTATGGATGGCTCTCTTTCTATCTCTCTATCTCTCTATCTCTCTCTCTCTCTCTCTCTCTCTCTCTCTCTCTTCGCTGCCTCTCTTTATGTATCTATAAGCACTTTACCCAGAAAACAGCACATGATGCTATGCGTTTGAATATTGTGATGGTTATACAGGTGGAATTAAAATATCGCAATAATTTAGTTGGAGCATCTGAGAGCCGGATGAGAGACGACCACATTCCCCATCGGTATATGAAAATAGACGATTTAGCCAAAAACTAACCCATGAATTAACCAAAAGTTCAGATGCCTCATTATTCATGTTTGGATCCGCACATGGTTAACATTCACATACACCAAAGTCAAGTTTAAATCAGACACTTTTCGACCAGCTTAACATGACAGTTGTTACTGTACACATTGTATATATAAAAACAAAAGAAACACCACATCTGGCCAATGTTAGTTGAATGAAAAACAAAAGTGTTCACAAAATTGTAAGCTTTTGATCGATGTCACAAACTCAATGAATATATGAGAATATGGAATAACCAGTTTGGATGTTGCACATTCAATTAGTAGATTGGTTTAAGAATAAATGAAATTTATAGCACTCCCTATACTCGACACCATTCATATGCTTTTCTTCATGCATCTTACACAAAGCAAATCATATGTTGTACGTTTTTTGTGTAATTTTTCAATTGTGTTAACCATGGTTTTGATCATTATCGAAAATGGGTTGTTGCCTACGATATGAATGCCATGTTGATTCATTTCATTTTCAACCGTAAAGTATTTAATGCCGGTAACACAATGAGTGAAATATTTCATAAAAGTGTAGCAAATAATTCACTGCCATTGAAGTATATAAACGATACGCCCGAATTCGTTTTGTTTGGTAATTCATTTCACATTTGGTGTGGCATTTGTTGGCTTTGTTTATTTTTACCATTTATTGGTTGAGTTTCTCGTTTTTTTTTCTTTTTTTTTTTTTCCTAAGAATTGTACATATTACATGAAATCAAAATCGAAATATTTCCATCTGGTAGAAAAAAAAATGAACGTGCAAAAATCAGTATGTTAAATGGCAATTCAAACTAACATATTACAAAATAAATGTTTGTTTTTCGTTGTAAGTGGCAATAATTTTACTGTTTTGTTAATAAAATGGAACGGAAATTCTACCGAAAATATTCTCATTTATAGCATTTAAATGGTTGAAATGGCTGAATATTAACATACAGATGTTTTTATTCAACTATTAATGGAGTCGATTGAGCTGCTTGTTTGTTTTACTTCTATAATTTTGTGTTTTTTTTTTTGTTTTTCTTGAATGAATGCAATGATTTTTGCCGACAATTTTGCATATAAAATGGCCGTTCAGTGCGATGAACCAAAGCCAACATGTTAAACAATAGTCATATGTAAAAACGATTAGTTGAAGTGTAAAAGCTCATTTTCTATCATAAAATATATAAATGAGCATAATCTCAAAGTTTACCATATCATAAAATCTAACAATGAATGGCTCAACACAAAAGACATCACAACACATATTTGCACATAAATGCAAATGGATGGCAAACGATATCATATGTGGATGCTATGGAATATAGAGCTACATAAGCATTAAGCAGTTATTAGTTTAACTGTCATCGTTGTCGTTGTTGACATGTGAAAAACGACACAAAATGTTTATGGTTAAAAGTAGTGAGTGCGTGAAATAACTCTTATAAGCCACATTAACCATTTATACCGATAAGGGGAACGATGGAAGAAAAATCGATACAAGAATTCCGTGCTAGAGATAGTGTGTTGCAAATGCGTGTATGTGTATGCGTACCACAACATTTAATATTATCTCAACGTGCACGCGTGTATGTAAAATGAAAATGGCGAATGAACTGAAATTCTCTGCGAAAATGTTAATAAAAATATGTTTAAAGGAATTTAAACGTTCAACGCATCGGTTACAGTGTTTGCATTCATTTCAAAACAATGCACATTGAAAATTCCATATTCATAGAATTTCGCACGTACACTATATTCGATGCAAAAGTTTCAGTAAATCCAGTTAAAATGGAATATAAACGTACATTGATCTTGAGTCACATTCAATGCTCATTGTCTATATTCAGTTTAGCATCATATATCATTTAATGTTTTCTAGTTTTGACTACACATTCGAGAGGGAGAGAGAAAGAGAAAGAGAAAGAGAAAGAGAAAGAGAAAGAGAAAGAGAGAGAGAGAGAGAGAAAGAGAGAGAGAGAGAGAGAGAGAGAGAGAGAGAGAGAGAGAGAGAGAGAGAGAGAGAGAGAGAGACAGAGAATGAGAATGCTGCTCTGGTTCACGGCACCAAATGATACATACCCAATGAATTATATTTATTGTCGGATGGGGTATTGTTGTGTTCAAAATTGTGTAACATACCATTCTTTGCATAGTAACCACAAAATTTCATCATTTCATCAGTTTCGGGAAACAACGACCCAATGCCATTCATTGAATCACATGGCTAAATTCAAAAATTCAAAAACTCATGACAAATGGGTCTGGAAATGTGTACACGAAATTTAAACTGAATAACAGTGACAACAATGAAAAACAACACACTGGCTATACCAGATATATTATCAGAGATAACAAAGTTTCTTTTTTACTTGAAAAAAGAAGAAGAATGAAAAAAATTTCCGGTTTTACAAATAGACTATAACGAATTGCATCATCGGCAACTGTTCCAGATGTGTACTTTTTTGTGCTGTCCTTTTTTTTTATTCTATTTTCTCTGCTCTCTATCTTCTCTATTCTTCTCATTCGCTTACTCACTCTCTTTCATTTCTATTTGTTCGATGGAAGTTTGAAAGATATTTTCACCAGAATAACTAAACATCATCTGTAAGAATGATAAAATATTTTGTAACGACGGCAACAATAGTAAACACGTAATAACAATAATAATAACAACACGTACGGGAGTGTACATTTTGAATGAAAGGTTGTTAAAACATTAAAGAGAAACTAATGGTTGTGATGACAAAGAAACTCTGACGAAAAACAGACAAAAAGAAGTTAAGTCGCGAGGCCAAACCATAAAAACATACAATAAAAAGAGCGAAAATTGAACATACTGACTGCAGTTGGAAGAAAAAAGGGAAGAAGAAATAAAAGTAAAAGAAAAAGTCTTACATCTTTGTGTAATTTTCAAAAATGGTTACGAAAATGACTGAAAATTCTTTTATTTTCCATTTTTCAATGGCACAACCGAGAGAAATATTGTGCTTCTATTGTTTTTTCACCTCTCGCCTATCTTTCAGCTTACTCTTTCATCCTCTCAATCTTCCTTTCTTTCCCTTTCTTTCTCTCTCACTTATTGTTCTCTTTCGAAGCACTCAATTTCAACATGGCAGTTGACAATTTCATTTTCGATAATAAAAGACGAAAGGATGACAACATTTTTCAGAAGCAAAAAAAAAAAAATAGTTGCCTGATTTTGTTTCATTCTTTTCATTTTATCAACCATGCATACACCTCGTGTCTGTGTCAAAGCATCGATTTTAGATTACGTTCCACAAAAGTGGAAGAAGCATGATGTGTTAACGAGCATCAAATGGCAAAAAGTCGCATAATTTTTTTTCGAAAGACAAAAAAGAAAAAACTGAGAAAATTCATATCGTCTTCTCCTTTCATTTTTTTTTTTCCTTCTTTTCTCGCGTTTGTTCGCAAGCACAAATGGTGTGGCAGCAAGAGAGAGAGAGAGAGAGAGAGAGAGAGAGAGAGAGAGAGAGAGAGAAAGAAAAAAAAAATGACGCATTAATGTCTTTGCTGAAAATCGACTGAATATTGCCGCCGGGATTGTTATCATTGCGACTTTCAAACCAACCGTGGTAATGTAACTTGTTCACTGGCTCCTTTAAACCGATTCAATATACTCGAAGCGAATACATCGGATTCGCCCATCTTTTGAGTTAATATTTCCTAAATTTCGTATCTCAAGTTACTTTTCAGCAAACGATTAATTGCATGTTGACTCCTTTTTTTTTTGTAATAAATTTGCCTAGCACTTCAAGGTCACACAACAATGAACATCCAAATAAATTGACGCAGTTCTACAAATACAAGTTGATTTGTCAGCTAAGCTTCAGTTCACTTGAAATCACAATGAAAATAAGTTAACATTTTCGAAAAAGTTTTTTTTTTTTTCAGCCAAAGTACTGCGACAAACCGTAAAACAATGGAGAGCTCAATGTTTTATGATGCTGGTGATAATGATAATCACAAATGAAATTACATTGCATGATCGATATGGGGATTTTCCGTAAAAAAGGGATAAAAAATGGCTAGGGCAAATGCAAATTTTATTACAAAAGTTACTTTTCACAACGTGCAAACTCCGATGAATAAAAGTCTAGACAATTTTCGACATGATTTTCTATGTCTCTTGTCTGTTAGATTTAACTCATTCTGTAATTGAATTAGATTGATATTGAATTTTAAACGCCTTTCTTTTGTTTCAAACGGAATGTAAAAAATAAAACAAAAACGAATGTAAAAAATATCTAAATTGATCTAGGGTTTGCTTGTATTGACGATGTTACAACAAAATTGTTGTCAAAACTTAAGAAATACAAGAATGGAATGATAAATTGTTTGCTATTTGACATGTGCATGTTGAGTCACATAGTGAGAAGAGTCAAGTTATTCAGTGATCCATCCACCTATGAATATTTACAGAGGGAAATATACGTTTAGGTGAAATTAACACCACAAACTTGTTTTCAATTGGTATAATGTGATATCACATTCATTTCAACAGAATTGTTTACTGGGCATCAAAACCACTCAAATACATAGGTACAGAGAGAAAGGAAGGAAAAAAAAAAACATGATTAAATTTGCTTGGCAGAACAAGGACAAAATATAAATTGTGACCGCATCATTTTTCTCATGCTGTAAGCAACAGTAGCTCATGGGTTTCTGGGTTTTATACAGGAGAAACACGTAATATGTGTCTCTCTGTGCTTGTATGTGTATGTGCGTGTGTGTGTCGTACTAATGAGAAGAAGTAAAGTTTCTCCAACCGTTTCGTGTGTCGTACAATTTTCAAAAAGGAAATCTATAAAAGCAAGCACATGTTAATATACAACAGCAACAATATTTAATGGGGTTTTCATTTTAGAGAAAAGTCTCTAAACAAATTGAAATATTTGAATTTGTGTGAAGAATTCGTGCGGAAGTTGGATATGAAAGTTTTAAACGGACACATGAAAATGTGATGAGAACTTTTCGTACACACACACACACACACGCATATATATATACAACACACTGGCTGACGACTGAATTACTTCAAAACAATCTCATGAACCATTTTACTGATGTGCCGGGTTTAAAGTTCAAGAGAATGTAAACTTCTAAACAAAATCCACGACATTTTCATACATGTGAATTGAAGCTTAATCTGGAAAATAATTCCATGGTACCCTTTGGTTTTTGGCCACGTCCTGCATTCATCCAATTCCAAGCGCACTGCTTGGTGTTTGGTATGCATTCTATCTCTATCTCTATCTCCTTTCATCTAGATTTTGCTCTTTTACTCTTTCTGCTCTCTCTTTCCCTCACTCTCTCTCTCTCTCTTATTCTCTTTCTCTCACTCTCTCTCACTCGCTCTCTCTCTCTCTCCCTCTCTCTCTCCCTCTCATTCTTTCTCTCTCGCTTTCCATTTATCTCCATTTCTCTCTAATATATCGACAAAATATATGTCAAACTTAAGCTTTGATAAGCCACAAAACTTCGCTCTGAATATTCATTGCCGGTCGATGTGGTTTTCTCTTGAAGATTCCAAGAGCAATGGATAACCGTACCGATTGTGCCTCATATTTTCTCAACACACATAGAATCGATCCACATATGACGACTCTAAAGGTACAAGTGTATTGCTGTTTTTTGGTTGGTATTTATATTTATCGTTCCATTTATGTGAACTATATATGCTGTTAGTAAATAGTGGCAAAATGTATCGTCGACCGTTCATCGTCTGGCCTGGTGTGAGTGAACATGTGTGTGTAAGTGTGTTTGAAAGTGTGAGAGTATTGAGCGAGTATTGCTGATAAGGAGCACTGATACCGAAAAAGGGTAATACCATTGTCGAATGTTGTTGTTGCTGTTGTTGTTGTTGGTATAGGGCTGCTGTTGTTCCATTCAATGGCCACTTTCGAATTTTGGAACATAAGTGTGTAATGTGATACTTAATGGGTAAAATCCATTTTCTTAATGGATATTTTCTCATGACTGTATGTGCATTTGTTTGCGCGTGTGCGTGCCTTTCATCGAAATAGCAATGATGATTCAAATACGTTAAAAGAATTTGATGGCAACACATTTACGTTAAATAGAAATCAAATTTCCACTCCGACAACAATTTCCACAAAAGTTTTCGTCATTTTTTTCTTCTTGTATGAGCACAATGATCAATCCACAATCATACAAATTCATTTACAGATTCCAAAGAAAACATTATAAATGGTCATTAGAGGGAAAATGGGAGAAAAAGAAGATTTAGACGGTGAGATAGATGGAAAGAGAGAGAGAGAGGGGGGGGGGAGCATGAAAAAGGGACAAGTACAGAGGAGAGATTCAGAGAGGTAGATTGAGAGAAAAATAAACAGATAGAGAAAGAGAGAGAGAGAGAGAGAATGAGACGGCGTGTTAAAGAGTGTTGGGTCGTTTTGTCAGCGCATCAGTGATTTGTGAACAAAGCAAATCAACAAACGACGAATAATATGAATGCAAACATAGAAAATGAAGAACGTGTGGTCGATCCCTTGTTATGTGATATGTGATATGGCCAATTAAGAGCGTTTTCATTTCTTTTTTTTTCATGTTTTTTTTTTCTGCATTTTACTTTGAAAACTATACACTAAAATCGATTTACCGCTCACGGCACATGGATCATATTTCAACATTGCCGCTAATCCAGTGGCAACAAAATTGTTCGATGTTTTATTAAACCATTTAAAAATAAATAATCCAATTAATGAACATTCAACCACGCAACGTGAACTAGTGACATAAAACGTTTCGCCAAAATACGCTTATTGTTTAGTTATGATTGCGCTTTTAAACAGTAAATCCAATCAACGACTTGAGTGGCTGAGTTGGATTAGGAAGCTATAAAAATGTCACACGCCAAGCATTTCTCACACCGTATCATATTGACTATATTATATCCAGGTGTATAAATGACATTTATAAATATGCTATTGAGAGAGAGAGAGGGGCAGAAAGAGAGAGAGAGAGAGAGAGAGAGAGAGAGAGAGAAAGAGAGAAACAGTTCAGTTATACATTGAATGGGGGACATTCATTGAAAACGGAAATACGTGTTAATAAATCTAACAAAAGAATGAAGCAAAGAAAAAAAAAACGAACCACAATATCCATGGATCGATAGATAAATCAAATTTAATATTAAATGTAACAAACTATTACAGAAAAAAAAAATGAAGACTTAAAAAAAAATGTACTGCACACTCCACACTGAAAACATATTGACACATTCAATGGACATTATAAATCATAACGCACTTTTATGACTTGACATAACATACATTCAACCGAAACCATAATTCAATCAAAATGATAAAGAAGAATGTACAACTAATGACAACTTTTTTTTTTCTTTCTTTCTTTTTCTCATTTCCTTTTTAGGTAATTCAAATTCAGAAATATTCACAGCTAAATCAGGGATACGATGATTCAACAAAGTCATTGATCGATGTTAATGGAGTGTCAAATTTGAATAGTCATCACTTTGCTCGAATTTAAACATGTTGTTGTGTTTTTTTTTTTTTCATCTTCTTCTTTCCACGAAATTCAGTAAATACAGCAGGTACTTTCTATTTTCTTTGCCATATTTCTTTTTCCGCCGTCATTTTTGCCCTCGTCTCCGTCACATTATTGAATATGCGATGTGGGATTAGTGTCACCTTATTATGCGGTAAATAAAATACGCGACTACGTCAATGCAATTGCGCTAAGACGATAATCGAAATAGAACGGTGTGAAAAGTTAAAAGAAAAATAAAAGTTTTTATTTTCGCTTTTCGCTTTTTTTTCTTTTTTTCTTCTTTTGCAAAATTGCGGAAGGGTGAGTGAGAGAAACAGAGAGGGGGAGGTAGAGAGAGAGAGAGAGCCAGTCATCATAAATCATCAAGTCACATCGTTTTCGAATCAGACACCAAGCGACACAAACACATGCACAAAAAAAGTAATAAAATCACTACCGTGAATGTTCAACAGAAGCTAAAATTTTTATTTGTATTTATATATATATGTGTGTGTGTGAGTGTCACCAACGGTGGATTATATCCATGATTCAGCAAAATAAAGCCCGAAATTTTTGTTGCGAAAAACCAAAGACGAACAACAGGAGGAAAAAGTTTGATGTATGCTTGTTTTTTCCTCTCGGCTTGTTTGCCAATGTAACGCAGCACCAGATTATTTTGAAACATTACATTCTACGCATTATATCCGTTTGGAATGTGTATGTGTGTGTGTGTGTGTGTGTGTGCGATTTTTTCTTTTCTCGTTGATCTCTTCAAATATTTGAATAGAAAATTATTTCTGTGCGAGTGAGCACAATCGAGCGAATGTGTCTAATAACAAATTCCAAATTTAAACAGCCATTCGAACCGTTTTTTGTCTTCAAGCAAATGAAAGTTGAAGTGAATGAGGCTGAAGAATGGAAAGAAAGAGAGAGAAAGAGAAAAAGAGAGAAAAAAAAAAGAAAGAAAGAGAAAAACAGAAAAAAAGAAAGAAATCTGCAGATGGGAGAAAGAGAAAAGTAAATCGTAGCCACTCGGTAAATGTTGAGAGTTGATTTCGGGGCTGAAGCTCGAAAAACAGAAAGTAAACATGCAAATAATATAAAACATACATAAAACGTCTCGGGTTATTTCACATATGCGTCAAAACGAGCAGAAGAAAAAGATGTAATGGAAGAAGAAGAAGAAGAAGAAGAAGAAGAAGAGCACAAAAATAAACCGAAAAAAACAGTAAACCATGAAGTACTCATAATGCATCGACCGTATGTTTGTTGAGACTAGAGAGAATATTTCGATTATTTGGAGTCATTGATTTGTTATGATTTTTGTTTAAGAACTTCCCCAAAAATACATGGAAAATTCTTATGATTTTTTTTTTTTTTTTTACACAAGATTAAATCTAAATACAATTCAACAGACAATGTTTGCTTCTCTGCGTGAGAAGAACTGTTCGTGCTTACGTTTCATCTTTATTTCGTGGGAAAAAAAAGCAGAACGAACATGAAATACAACGGTGAATAAACATTTGCACACGAAATGTTATTGTCTGCGAATGGCAGCAGATAGGTGTGTTTACTTATCGATGAAATTGATTCCAATAAACAATAAAGTGAATGGTGTCTGTGCGATTGACAAAGACAGCCACACGCAAATACCAACACACGCCAACACAACAATAATACTCATATAGACACAGACACAGACACATTCGCATTCACATTCGAATTCAAAAAGCTCTGATGTGCACAATAAGCATCCGTACGATGACTGCAAGCAATTGTGGAATAAAGGTGTCGATATTTGGTGTTTGACTTTTGTTTGTGCTCGCATATAATTCAAATAACAAGTTCAATATATTTTTGCGATGCAAACCGTTTATTTCTTGATCACAATTTAATGTCGAAAGACAATCATGTTGAAATTGTGTGAACGATTTACTGCCATCGACGTGCTCAAATCAGATTGAAAATCTCTTTTACGACCCGGTCGATTTTTAACATACACACACACACACACACATACAAATAATGAAAAGTGAACAGTCAGTCACAAGTGATTCACTGTAAAATCCGAATGAAAAACATCAATACAATTCGAGTTGCGAGATAGATGGAGAGATGGAGAGAGGGAAGAGTGAGAAAGAGATAGAAAGAGAGAGGGAGGGAGTGGAAGAAAGATAGAAAGAGAGAGAGAGGGGGAGAGAGAGACTAAGGCAGCGAATGTGAATCGATGTCGGTTTTACGTATCGATAAATCGATATGCTAAAACTCAGAGCCAGTCTAATATCGAATTCGTTGAATCATTTCATTTTCTACATCGAAAATAGGTGCCAAATTTCAACAATCAACTCTCGAAAATGCTATTGCAAACAACATTCATTGAACAATAGCAACAATAGAAAATGGCAAAGATCTTATCGACGAGTTATTTATATTTTATGTTTTGGTATAACCTATGTTCATTTTCTTTTGCTAGCTAAGCTAAAATTGTACAAATGTGACACCTGCTTATCTTGGAGCACATAATTTTCATTCGATTGTGTTCAATGTACAATTGTACATCTTATGCATTGTATTCGATTTTGGGATTTGAATCAAATGAACTGAACTGAACTGAAGTGAGATTCATGATTCAACTTTACCAAAAGAATATGAAGCTAGTCAACAATGTAAATGGCTACCAAAACCATTGTGAAGCATTGTACAAAATTAAACAGAGAATAAATTACCAACAATGAAGATTTTAAGGCTAAAATGAAGGTCTTCATCTTTCAAATGAAAGAAAAGAGAGAGTGAGAGAAAGAGAGAGAGAGAGAGGGAGAGAGAGGGAGAAAATGAGAGAGAGAGAGAGAGAGTGAGAAGTAAGAGTGAGAGAGAGATGAAAAAATGACACTGTTCCAATGGTTAAGTATGCATGTCAACGATGTACATTATATGAATCACACCATTAACAAACGTAATAAATCACAGTGAAAAAAGGTAGTATTTTTGCTAAGCATAAATCATAAATATTTCCCGCACAAAATACATACAGTTCACAATTTTCAGTCAAAAAACACACGCCCAATGAACACTGTACATTTATCTATGTGGCAATTGAACATTTCATCGGATCCTTTCAATATAAATTAACTGTGAACTGTGAACTCTGAACATTCATATTTCTTCAATGAAATGAGAAACGTTTGAGTTCAGTTAGTTGTTTTTTTTTTTTTTTTTTTTTTTTTTTTGCATTTGCAAATTAAGTCTCTAAACGTGCGTGATTTGTATGCGACACCCCCCGATTCCGATCCCATCTTTATATTTTGATATTTGATATCTGTTCTATTCATTCGCTCAGTTGGCTATGATCGTCCAATCGTGTATTTCAAACAAAATGATTCGCTCATCATCCTATTTCGTCTGTTTCGTTGCTTTGTGTCGGGGCAATTTGATAAATGACATTTTCATTTGCCCATAAATAAACAATAAATGATTAATATAAATATATGACATTCAACGCTTCTATCTAAATAGAATTTACCAGACACGCCACAAATGTGCTGATGTTGCTCCATATTTTTTGTGTTGGCATGACACAGAAGATGAAGAAGAAGAAGAAGATGATGAGAAGAAGAAGATGATGAGAAGAAAAAAATGATTCAAAACATGAAATGTCATCTTTTGCATTATGAAGAAATCGTGTTGAATTTTTCACTTTCAGAATGTTACTCCAGATTTCTCGGTGCCCATTAAGATTACTTGGATGTGATTGTTATTATCAAAACATACCGTACAACCTAAAGCAAGGGACCATTTGCACATCGAGGCGTTATTAACGTGACAAAATTCACCATTAGAGTTTTAAATTAAAAAAAAAAAAAACGAAGAAAAATGAAATATGCGCTGCAATGATTTTTAATTGAATATAATTTGTCACATGAAAATGCTTCTATGCGACCAAAAAAAAAAGAAAGAAAAAATCGAACATCATTGCAACACAATTTGCAGATATAAAATATATGTATATCATATTGACGAATGGAAAATTAGGTTGCGTCGCTCAATTCATTTCCTTCTAAAAAATGTTGAACAGCTTCATGCTAACGCCAGAAATACAGTAAATGCCGTTTTGGGGTTTCATTTATTTGCATTTTGTGTTGAAACATCTGCTTTTCCTCATAATCAGACACATTTCCATTCGTTGTTTTTTCTTGGCAAAAATGATGTTTGTCAACGGAGTATAAAAATGGAGAGCGGCATTTGGTACGACATTGGATTTATGAAAATTGTATAAATATTAGCAGTACAATTACAGTGGCTAGACAATGTGGCGGCGGTTTTATAAGGCTACTATCACTTGCTACAACGTTGATTAATTCGTTTGTTATTTTCTTTCTCGCTCTTTTCCTCTCTCTCTCTCTCTCTCTCTCTCTCTCTCTCTCTCTCTCTCTCTCTCTCTCTCTCTCTCTCTCTCTCTCTCTCTCTCTCTCTTTCTCTCTTTCTCTCTCTCTCTCTCTCTCTCTCTCTCTCTCTCTCTCTCTCTCCCCCCCTCTCTCTCTCTTTCTGCCCCCTTTTCTTTCTCTCCCGCATACTCCCTTGTTCTCTTTTGCTCTGGCTAAGGTTGAGTCGCTGAACTCCGTTATTTGAGATAAGCAGCAGTAAATGTAGTTAGAAATGTGCCACTGAAATTCACCATCATTGTTTTCAGTCTATTTTAATATCGAATTATTTGTCTCTTGCTCTCTATCGCTGTGTCATTATCTTTTTTTCTCATTTGGAGCCCCAATCTTCGTCTCTTCTCTCTCTCTCTCTCTCTCTCTATCTATCTTTCTCTCACTTTCTTGTATTAACTTGCTCTATCTTGTTTTTCCATATCAATCTATCTGTCATTCTCTCTCTCTCTCTCTTTCATTAGAATTTTCTTTTTCTATCTTTCTGTCATTCTTTTTCGATCTTTTCCATTCAATTTTGCAGTGTTGAGCTGCCAATTTCAATGGGTAAATGTTCGGTAGAGCAAACGATTGTACGATTTTATTGAATGAAACAAATTTATTCAATTTATTTTCAATCAACTAAAAACAGTTTTCATTCTACCCGAGTAGAGACCGAAAAAAAAAAAAATTCATACCCCAGAATTCAATTTGACTTTCAGTTCAGTGACAAAATAAAATAACATAAAACAATGTGTCTGTAAACATGGGCCGCAATTTGTATGCATTTTACGTCACATTTCACTGCATATTTATAGACACAATATTTAAATGTCAATGACTGCATTGCCATTCACGGATCCCACAACATCAAAATATAAAACAATAAATGTGAACCAATTTCATTGCGCTGGAGAAAGAATCAAAATGAGAAATGACCAATGGTGGCTATAAATTACTACAAAATAATTTGTCATGCGTTTTCTGCAAAAATTCACAACAATAGCAATTGTCCCTTTTTTTTTCCTCTATTTTCTCTGAAACTCAGTGTAATGAGTTTTTTTCGGGAGGTTGATTCACACTGAACAGAAAAAAAACACGAGATGAAAGAGATGTGAAAATTGCTTTTGCTTGCAAAACAAAAAAAGAAAAAAATTGTCAAAAACAAATTGTCGGAATGCAGTCATCAAACAGAATGTTGCCGTTTCAGCTTTAATTAAGCTGTTAACATTTTTTGGATTGCCAATCGCATTGCAAATATTCAGACAACATTTGATTGCGTCATTTAAATCGAAAAGGTAACACAATGCCCGATTTCCAAAACATTCTCGATATACAATCTAGACAATCTATGGTAATGCCAGACTTTATGACTATTGCCACATTGTATCCAATGCTTTTTTTTTTATTCACAATTTCAACAACACATTGTATGCTCATTGCTGGAAAATTGCTAATTAAAACAACAAGTGTACATTGATTTCATTAATAAATTCCAATCAAGTTTTTGGGGCGAGCGAAGCTTTTTTTTTCAAATTCAATTGGCGAACGCATTTTATCCTCGATATCGAGTCTTATTAGTTTTAATTAGAGACTTGATGTTTTTGTAACACTGCTGTTATTCCTACTGCTACTGCTGTTACATTGGTTTCTCTGAAGCAAAAAAAAAAAAAAAAACAACAGCACATTGATTAATGGATATAAATTGTATTTTGCTTAATTTTGCGCAACAGCCACGGACACGGGTCGTGTGTAGTTATATAGTCTTGTTTCGCATCGTTTAAATGTATCATGGCAAACATCGACCATTTTTTTTTTCGTGTGTCTGCTTTCGTATACACGGCTTCTCTACCAATTCTGTCAGCAAAATTATGATATATTGTGTTTAAAATTATTTCCATATTTTTCACTAGAAATAAGCCATTCACACTATAAATACGCCAACCGATTTTATCGGACGTTTCTCATTGTCAGACCCTTCTTTCCGTTTTCCTCTTTTTGTTTTGCCCGTACTGGTTGTGTCTCCGGCTTCATTTTGTTATACACATTGACTGTGCGACTTTCTTTTTCACTTTGGCGCTTTGGCTTATTTTCTCGCTTTATCTCCCTCTCTCCCATTCTCTCTCTTTCTCTTTCTCTCTCTCTTTCTCTCTCTCTCTCTCTCTCTTTCTCTCTTTCTCCCTCTTCTTTCCTCTCTCTCTTTCCCTCCCTCTCTTTCCCTCTCTCTCTTTCCCTCTCTCTCTTTCTCTCTCTCTCTTTTTCTCTCTCTCTCTCGCTCTCACATTCTCTCTCACTCTCTCTCTCGCTCTCTCTCTCTCTTTCGATCTCTCTCTCCGCCCATCTTTCACTCTTTCTGAAAACCCGGCAAATCCAACGCTTCTACCACATTGTTGATAATGGCGTTTTCAATGTTTATGCTTTTTTGGCGCCTACGGACAAGTAATACTCACAACAATAAATTAAATTAAACGTCTGCTGGAGTCTCTTGATACCTATTCTTTCAGACAACGAATTATAGCTTTCAATGCATCTATGCCGTTGTAAATATTTCAAGTCATATTCTATTTTAGCGGATTTTAAGCAAATTTTTTTCTTTTCGTTTGCTCAAATGACCAACTCTACAAACGAACGTTGTGGTATAGAATTTACGTATCGGCATAAGTTAGAGTGTTAAATGCTCAATGGTCGTTATTTCGATTCAAATTAATTTGATAAATTTCGAATAACTTTAACTTTCTAATTCATTTTCATTCGTTTTTATTTCATTTTGATTGCTGTTTTTGGCAAATTTATTTAAGAATCAAATGTTCTTAAAACGACTGACGTATACAACAAAGAAAAAAAAACGAAGAATTGAATGTTGATCGCGAATATTTTCGAAAAACGATAACACATTTACCAACAAAAAATAGGTTATGCAAGCTCATTTTTGTATTTACCGCTTATCGGCTTACTCTTATGCACGTAATACTTATTAAATCTGATTCGTTGCTCGTAACACTATAGTAATAGCAAAACATATAGAATAGGGCTTCATTTAAACGATTCCGTTGTAGAAAAGTAATTTTCTTATTTTGCACATCCGTGCACGTACACACACACACACACAAACGGCATGAATAGTGTGAAAAGATGTGTGCTAGTGTGTATGTTACTTTAAGAGGGAACATTGTATGCCACACGATTATACATATGCATAGTTTTTAGCGAATTCGTTTGCCACTATCAACATTTACCGAAATGCAAGTTTGCCCATTTTTCGCTCTTCACAATATGGCACTGTTGGGAAAACATACAAATACTTTTAGTGCTTACAACTTAAAATCAACATAAACTAACGAGCAATGCCAACCAGCAGATACGCAACATCGACCGTTATTCATGGAGCGTAAGCGCGGCTAAAATTTATTTAAATGAGAAAAAGAGAGAGAGAGAGAGAGAGAGAGAGAGAGAGAGAGAGAGAGAGAGAGAGAGAGAGAGAGTGAAAAAAGAACATAGAGAATTTCTCAATATTTATATGGCCGGAGATTTTGTCTTATATAGAGACATCGTATGAATGTACTTTAATAATAATCGAATTGTTGAATTTAAAGCGCTAAACCATAGTTGAAAACCGGGTGAACATACACACACATGAGCTTCCTTTCATATGTATTTCTTCATGGGTATGCTCTGTGCACTGTGCATACCACATCATATGCATACAGTGTTTGAGTCGACTAGCAGTGGTACAAAAACATAAAAATGGGTAAAATGAAGTAAAATCTCGCAAATACATTAAATGTGTTTTTCCTTCCGATCTCTGACGCGTTACCTCCTGTTCTGACTTTTTCTCCACCATCAGCGAATTCAAATAAAAGGAATTCGTATGCATGCTGATAGAACAATCTCGTGTCGTTTGGGCAGAAAGAAAGAATGAAAGAAAAAAAGAAAGAAAGAAAGAGAGAGAGAGAGAGAGAGAGAGAGAGAAAAGACGCAAAGAGAAAAAAAAAATCTTGTAGATGAGAAAGCGAGCTACTAAATCGGCAAAGCATGGTAAAACATAAGTGATGTCGGCGCTGAAATGATAATGAATAGAGTAAATACACATTCATTGCGTTGCACGCGACGATGGTTACAAGAAACAAAAACCCAAACCGGTAAAATTTATGGAAAATATAAATTGCCATGTTCAAAGGCACCAAAGAGAATTTACCTGCACAAAAGCACACCAAATGCTTGATTGTATTACACTGTGCATATGGATGAGTGAATATATGCTTGTGTTTGTGTGTTGGTCGATGCAAGGTGCAACTTTGGCAATTATGCCTTAAAGGAAAGCACACAAAAACCATTGGAGAACCGGTTGGTAAACAAAAACGTCTCCCAATTTTACAGACAAAATAAAAGGAGCAAAAAAAAAAAGAAAAAAAAAATAGACAACCAAACCCCAAAACAAAATCCACATTTACTACTGTGAACATTAATTATACGCTGCATATGGTTTTAAAATATCTACTCGAATCGGCGTAAAACCAAAAACCTTGGGTTAGTGCTGAAAAATGATGCGTTGCTTCCTCTTGGTCTCCTTCTTATTTCTTCTTCATAATCAAATGAGAAAAATCCCCCAAATGTAAAAAAAAAGAAAAAAAAAAAAATAACTTGAAAATTGTCGGATTTAGATTGAATGAATTTGAATTCTTCGAAGCATAAAATAACTTTCAACACTAAATGGATGGGGAACGTTTTGTTTTTCAACTCTCCAATGACACTCGTTGACAGCAATTTGTTTTAATATTTTATGGTTTCATTGCTGCTGCAATTTCATTTAAATATTATCGCCAGTCGATTGCTGATTTTGTCATTCATTTTACAACTATTTTCAACATATGATTGAAATGCTTGTAATCTGAACGTCATTCATCATTTGAATTCTTGGCTTTTTTCTTTGCTCATAGTTTTCTTCACAGGATGATCATAATTTTGACAAATACTCATAACACCTTTACACAAACTATAATGGAAATGAATTTTAACAGTTCTTTTTCGTCCTCTTCTTTTCTTGTTCTTTCTGGTTGTATTCCATTGTAGTTCGTGCTGAAAAATGATTATTGTTGTTGTTGTTTTTGTTATTGTTGTTGTTGTTGTTGTTGTTGTTGTTGTAGTTCATGCTTTCTACCTTAGATGGCATTAGCTATAGTGTGTTTACGTCATTTACATTTTCATTTATTTATTAAAAGGCACGCTCGGTTTTCACTTTGCTCGTCATATGACACTATATGGTTCATGTTTCGATTATGCTTGAGAAATATTTGATATTTGTGCGCTAAGTTTTACCATTTTTTTCTCGTATCTTTTTTGCTGTTAAAGAGCTGAAAATGCTCAAGTCGAATTTAAATTTTACATTTTACATTTTCTATCGTTGCTAACGTTTTATATAACATCAACGCTAACGATGTTTGTCATAAGCATATTTAAACTTGGCAAATGTTCCAATGTGTAGACAAATTTAATAACATTAAAGCTGAAATAAATGCAACCAAAATGTATAATGATATAGCCAAAAGAGAGAATAAGACATGCATGCAGTACCATAAACATTGTCGGTTGGAAAAATTGTTTTGAAAACGATAGTTGAATATTGTTACTGTATAAATCACTGGAAAAATAAGGAAATTTCTGCAAACATTTTCTTTGACTATTATGAACATAACCACTGAGCCTAAGTTATCGTTATAGAAAATTTCTAACAGAAATCGATTTATATTATTAGTAATTCAAGAATGAGCAACTATGTAAAATATTGATTAATTCAAAATTGTTTCATATGTAATCAATGATTGGAAAATGATTTTCTATTCTCTTTTCTAATCAGTATTGTATCTTCCATAATTTATATTCGCACACAAAACAAACCATACAAAATTAACAAGAGAACAGAAGTAAGTTATTAACTTTTCATTAAATATTGCTAAATGACGCTTCAGTGAATATATAGTTAGGCTTTGAATATGAGAAATTGTCATGTATATTTTATTGAAATATTTCAAAATAATACACAAATGCATTTCTTGATCGAAATTTCGTTTAAAATTATCCTTTTTGTGCCGTAATTCACAGCTTAATTTGAATTTTCCGTACAATGATTCACATTGTTGGCCTTACGTTGTTGGGTTGTAATTCGATCTGTTCTCTCTTCTATTTAGTGCTATTCTGTTCTCTTGTATGTTACTCTGTTGTATCTCGTCTATTCTGTGTTTTGTCTGGCGCATTTTTTTTTTCTTGGTAGAAGTTTTAAACACTTTGAGAGCCACTAGACAGTCTTAATTGAGTTTGCATGGTGAAAGTGTCGTGATTGATAGTTGTCGTAAAAGAGTTCATGACAATAGAGAAAAAAAACGGACAAATGCGCGGATTCAATGCGTGTTTTTTTTTTTGTTTTTGTTTTTTACACACAAAAAAAATGAGACTAACTGTGAGCACATTTGCACTTCGTTGGTGAAATAAAACTCAAACCAATCCCAATTACATGGCACAAACAACAAAAAAACACAAAATACCATCACATGATTGTTTTTGCCCTAAAATTGAAACGGACAAATTTCTGGATAAAATGAAGTAAATTCTCCGAATAGTCCGGCATTGGTGAACGTTAATTAAACCGATTTGTTGGTTGTTTTATTTTTTATCTCTGTGAAAAAGGAATGCCAACATGTTTATATGAAAAAAGCCGATCACGTTTTATTCACTTTTTTAATGTCATCTTTTTGAAACCATGGTTCACGGTACCGTTCACAATCTATGCATCTCAGAAATAAGTCAAAAGTTTTCATTATACAAATACACACAGATAAAAAAAAAAAATCATATCGTTCCTTCAAAGCTTGCATACTGGAATCTCTTATAATTTTCAACAAAGTTTTTTTTTTTTGTCGTTTTCATGACTTTTTTTCTCTCATCACTATGGAAATAGTTTTGAATATGCAATGGGAATACAGTTTAATTTACACACTCAGCAAAGCAGAAAAAAAAAAACAGTTTGTGTTTTCGATGTAGTTAATATCTGAAAATCCTGTTGAATACGCAACGAAAATTAATTAAAAATACTTCTTTAGTTTCATTCAGTTAAAAAATTTTTTTCTTCTCTGTGATAATATAAATGCTTTCGTTGCATCATATATTACAAGGATTTTTCATGTATCTAATGTAAAAAAAAAAAACAATTTGCATGAATTTTCAGATATGAAACTAGAATACATTCAAAATGGATGCTTCAGTGTTTGATTTCAAAGTTTTTCGTATGAATATACGAAATACGATAACGAGATTTTAGCATTTTTTTTTTCTCTCAAACATTTTATCACTAATTTTTAATGTTTTTCATGAAAAAAACCGTTCAAATACTTTGGAAAATGTTGAGATTTGGATATTTGAGCATTTCAATTAGGTAATCTTTACTTGTTTTACGCAGAAGCCATCGAATGTGAGAAACATGCAAATTGTTTTGAATAAAATTGAAGAATAAATGAAATAAATTATGGGAATCGGTTAGATTTTCATTTAATTTGGTACTTAATGGGATTCTCTCTCATCTTCATTATCATTTTACGATTTTACTGAACAAAACAATTTTTTATTTGTTAAAAAAGGTACGAACAGACTCTATTTTAAAATGCATGCGTATACATGAAACAATATAAATGTTAAAGGTGAACATAATAAAAACGCGACGGTAATTAGCGTAATTGTTGAACATTTTGAAGAGTATTTTTTGTCTTCGTTCAATTTTAGAACAAATTTCTTTCATGATGTGCCACTCTCTCTAGCAAGCTAAGCACATTTATGATAATGTTAAAAAGGCTCAATACGCTGTTTAACATTGAATTTTGCCCGAAAAATTCATTAATGCATATGCGTCAATTAGACACGAAGATTTCAATGTGAATGGTTTTTGAATGTGTGCCACACAAAAGTGAAGTACACATATGCCATGTCAATGTGTAGTAAAAAAAAAAAAAAAAAAACTTTATGTGCTGGATAGGTACATTTATATTATATTTTATACGTAATACGGTTAATGTTTCTTCTCATTCACAAATGCATATGTTGACAAAATCATGTGGATATCCATAATATGTGTAGATATCACAAGGTGCTTAGATATGAAAGTCTGCGTCTGTGAAGAGCACAGTTATGCATGGGTATGCAGTACGTTGTGAATGTTAGACACGAATTATAAGACATAAGGAAGCACCTCTACATATGTAATGACAAGATTCTAAGTAATTACAAAACTCAAAAAAGACATTTCGACATGTTTTGGGCGTAATATGGTGGAAAAATTTTCCTAAAGAAGTGAATCAAGTGTTCGTTAGTCAAGTGTGTATTTTATCCATCGTATATATGTTATATATTTCTGCATACGTATACACATTTATTACGGTAGCATGTGCTTATCTTTCAGTTAATTACTAACACCCTTTGAGCAGAGTAATCATTTTATTGACTGTTTTGCTTCCATTTTGGTGTATGTTTCATACGTGTTTCAATGATGTAAATTCCATTTCCCATTGGGAGTTGAATCCATATCGTGCAACCCATTTTCCATAGTTTTCCTCTACGTATTATAATGTCATTTCATGTCTATATAAAAGACTCGCAATTATTGTGTATCATCACATTTACACACAAAAAACATTTGGGGTATGTTCATCATATTCATTGGTGACAATATATGTTTACCACAGTTGTATCTGATTCTACCACATGCAAGTTTTTATAAATATGTGCGCATGTCGAACAGACTCATTGTGAAAAAGTTTTGCTGTCAAACTAATACTATGTCACATTTATTACTTTGCATGTGGTAGAGTCAAATACAACTGTGGTAAACATATATTGTCACCAATGAATATGATGAACATACCCCAAACGTTTTTTGTGTGTACGAGTGTCTTTCATTCTCTTTCTCTTTCTCTCTTTCTCTCTTTCTCTCTTTCATTCTCTCACTCTCTCCCACTCTCTCGCACTCTCTCTCTCTCTCTCATCTCTCTCTTTCTCTCTTCTCCCTCTCTCTCTCTCTCTCTCTCTCTTTCTCTCTTCATCTGTCTCGCTCTCTCTTTCGCTTGATCTCTCTGACACTCTCATATTCTTTCATTTTCCATCTTTAGATCTCCCTTTCATTTACCATTTGTATGTGTGCGCGAACTAAATACAATTGCGAATATAAACGTGTATCGTTTATTTCATTTAATTCCATTATATAAACACCTGGTAAAGTAATTGCTTCTTGCATGCATCAATCTTAAAATCTCATTCTCAACATTTCTCTGCTGACGCAAAATGATGATTAAAAATAATCATTGCGCATTAATTTGCTGGTGCTCTTTCCTAAACAACGTAAATGTAATTGATGTTAAACGACAGATATATACGCACATTTCAACCTACATAGATGCTCCACACCAAATAGAAGTTAACAAATCAATCGAGACTGATAAAATAAGAGAAAGAACAATATGAAAGAAAAGGGAAGAAAAAGAAAAAGAAAAAAAAAAAGAAATTGTGAAACTCACAAGAGAAACATTCGACGAAATAAAAACATATACACCCATTATAATGAATGAAGCACTTTTGTGTTGTTGAGAAGAAATATTTCACATGAAATTTATTCATGCGACAAAAACTTTTTTTTGTTCATTCTTATTCGCATAAAAGAGCGTTCGATGAATTTCTTGAGCTCAAGTTATTTTTAACGAAATATACTTTCTAATAATGAAATTAAATCCAATTAATAAATTGTGAAAATGTGTACCCATACAAATACACATTTTTCCAAATGCAAAATGTATGTAAGAAAGAAAAAATGAATGAGAAATAAGAAGGGAGAGAAAGGGAGAGATTTCTCTCGAGAAAGAAAGCGAAAGATAAGGGAACAGAAGAGAAAAAGAATAAAAAACAGCAAATAAAGTTGTCAGACAATTTTGAGACATGCTTTTCACGATTGATGGAACAATATGATGTGTATATAGTCTCATACAGCATATTATCAAAAATAAATCTGTAATCAAAAATAATCCTAAGATCATCAACGGCATTAAAATAGGTAATTATCATTGTGAATGAACATTTGTTTACAAGGTAACCCGACGAATTCTATGGGATTAGCATTATGATATAGATTATATTTCAATTATAATGAATTCTAAGGAAGAGAGAGAGAGAGAGAGAGAGAGAGAGAGAGAGAGAAAGAGAGAGAGAGAGAAACCAAAAAAGAATGAGAGAAAATGAAAAATTGAAATGACATTGAAAATTCAATCAAGATGAGCATGAATGATTCTTTTATAATGGGGAACCGGGTGCGTTTTGATAGAAATTCAATACTAATTGATTTATTCTGTCATGAAAATGGTTTTTATAACATGAATCCAATTTGGTTGTGTATATGCGCATGCATATATGTATTTTTGTTTTTTGTCAAAAGAGGCTGTCGAGTTGACCGATGTGAAAAATCCACAAGGAGAAAAATTGGATGCGGCAAAAAACAGAAAGAGACACAGAGAGAGAGTGTATGTGTGTGAGTGTGTGTGTGTGAGAAAGAGAGCGCGTATTAATTAATATATAATTATTATGGATGTTGGGAACATCCCAACGATGCATTATGCTTTCGAATAATTAAATCGTAATTGAATATATTTTGCTTCATTTAATCCCGATTCGATTATAGTTGGGCATTTTTTTTTTGTGTTTTTTCTCATTAGTTTGGTCTCTTGGCCGTTTGGTTGACTGATGAGCATGGAAAATAACGCATTATTTCACTCACTGTTCTCGTCTCTTTCTTTTGTTGTTGCTATATTGTAGTTTTTCCAGCTCAACGGCAATGAAGTAAAATTACATTGAAACCGATATCATGTCATACTATGTTCCATGTTCAATGTTCATTGGCTCCATTTTACTGTAGCCGCACGAAACAAAAGAAGAGAAAAAAAAAAACGGAAAAGAAAAAAAAAAAGAAAAGAGAAGAGAGAGTGAGAGAAAAAAATCGATGACATGCATCGTCACACTATCGGTGTTGTGTTAGCGTTTTTATGTTGCTATATCATTTTACTATCAATTTGATTGAATGGCCTTCCACATACTGCTTTTCATTTCCGAATTTTATTTCGTTTCGTCTTATTCTTCATTAATATTGTATTTTCACTATGATACACAAACCCGATTCTCATATGACAGTCACTTTTGTGGGCTGTAAGCATTTCAATACGATCTGAGCTGTCAATCGTCTGTTTCGGCATGATGAACACACACACACACACACACACACTGCAAATGAGCGTATGATGGCTACCAATAATAAGCATTGATTAAATGAAAATGGTTACGGTTTATGTGTTATTTATTCTTATTGTTATTATAGTATTGTCTTTTCTTTTTTTTTTTCGGGCACGTCATTTGAAATGGTATTTTGCCATTCAGCTCTTAAACAATTTCTTCACATCCGTATATATTCAATGTATGTGCATTTTGGATGGATTTTGTTTTCCACTTCCAATTTCATTTTCGTCTTCTTCTTCTTTTCTCTCTCTTTCTCTCGCTCTTATTCTTCCTCTCTCTCTCTCTCTCTCTCTCTCTCTCTCTCTCTCTCTCTTTCTTTCTCTCTTTCTTTCTCTCTTTCTTTCTCTCTCTCTCTCTCTCTCTCTCTCTCTCTCTCTCTCTCTCTCTCTCTCTCTCTCTCTCTCTCTCTCTCTCTTTCTCTTTCTCTCTCTCTCTCTCTCTCTCTCTCTCTCTCTCTCTCTCTCTCTCTCTCTCTCTCTCTCTCTCTCTCTCTCTCTCTCTCTCTCTCTCTCTTTCTCTTTCTCTTTCTCTTTCTCTTTCTCTTTCTCTTTCTCTCTCTCTCTCTCTCTCTCTCTCTCTCTCTCTCTCTCTCTCTCTTTCTCTCTCTGCGCTTGTACTCATTTAATTGTATTCCTTGAAACTGTGCAAACCATATCGAGTCTATCGTTTAGTCGTAAATCTACATAAAACCGATGCGTGTATTTGATCCAAATTGAAATCAGAACATAGATCGATGAAATTTAACGAACTCTGAAACGATTTCACATGAAAATGCTGGAACTCAATTTCGTTCGTCCTTCATATATATGAATGTGGAAAAAAAAGCATTATAGCCAAGAAGAAGATGTTGAAAACATAGAAGATAAAGAATGAGAAGTAAAATGACGAAACAAAAGAAAAATAGGAAAAACGAAAGAGAAATGAATGAAAAGGAAGAATAAGGAAAAGAGAGATGTGTTGAAGGCACAATGGAATATTTCTAATTCAATTATATGTATTATAGATACTAACGTTTGTTTTCACATTTTGATCATTGTGCTTGTTTATGTTAGTTCAGCTTTTCGCTTTACTTTTCCAACATACATATTTGTATGCGCAATAATAGAATAGTAGCTTTGGCACAATATATACACACATTTCAAATGTGTTTGTGTATGCGTATACGTTTTATCTCTGTGATAATTTATGTGAACGTGCGTTCGGTTGCTATGATGCTTGAAACTTGATTATAACAATTAGTCCTATTGAATAATCAATTTAAGCGTTTGGGCTCAATTCAATGTGAATGGCAACGAAAATATTATATTGATAAATAAACAAAAGACGTGTGCGTGTCAAGTTGCTTGTTTTGCTATCGAAGAAATTCAGCACAAAGTTAAGTGAAGTGTATTTGGACGCATGTGAATATATATGATGATGTGTGTATATATGCGAAGTGTATATATATTTGCGTTTGTCATTCAGCCAATTGAATATATGGGTTGATTTTTTTCTTTGTATTCTGGATGTGTTGCCTTTAATTAATTGATCGTCTTCAACAGTTTTGTTATTCTTCTTCTTGTGTGGACGAGATATGCACAGAAAATATACCGAAAATATCACTATGTGAGTTAATAAGTGTGCGTGAGCGCGCCCGTGTGTGTGTGTGTGTGTGTGTGTGTGTGTGTGTATGGCAACGGATAAAGGCGATGAAATATAAAACCCATGGTGAAAATCCAAAGTGAGAAGAAAACACATGGAAGAAAGGAGAAAAAAAAAATCTACAACAATAAAAATGGCCTTTATTGAAGCAGCTTATAAAAAGAGCTTTTGCTTATTATTGCCATTGTTATATCAACAATTGAATTATTAAGTGCTTTTGTTTTCATGAATTGATGAGCTCTGAGCGATGTATCGCCCTCACGCAACAGACGTTGCGCGTCCATCATGATGTACGCCAGTTGATTTCATCACAATGTTGTATTAGTATTATTACGAAAAATGACGACTGCCACAATACTGATAATAGCCAAATACACTGGGATTATCTCTTGCTGGCGTAAAAGTATGAAAAAGATATTTATCCAAAACGGCTCGAATTTGTACTGAAACCAGACTAAAGACAGCTTTCCGCTGTAAATACAATGGTTTTCGATGTTTTTAACAGAGTCGGCCCAACATGAAAATATTTCATGCGAATTGATGATTGTAACAGTGTAAATTATATTTCATGGATAAAATGGCTTCAAATATTGTCGAATTTATCATGAACGTTGGAATGTTCATTCAAAAGAGCATTAACATTGGCCATCGATTTTTCATGCTATTCCATTTTACAAATGTGGATTCAGCTACCAATAAAATGGAAATATTTTGTTTTTTATCCAATTCTTCATTTGTTCTGTTTTTTTTTCTATTTTTTTTTTTTTTTTAGCTTGGCACCATCATGTGAAAATTCGCATTTGTGAATATTTATCTTCTATGTTAAATTTTGAATTCTGTTTGATGTGTTTTTCCATAAAATGAAATTAAAAACATAATTTATTCAAAATTCGAATAAATTTATCTGATATAAATCAACTAATTCAGCGAAGTAAATATTAAGCGTCTGATTTTGTTATGCTAACCAATATTGAAATTATGGTTTTCAATGTAAAGTAATACGTCTCTCGTTGTTGTTGTTGTTTTTTTTTTTCGTTTTGTTCGTATGATGAACGGAAAAGAGAGAGAATTTAATATTTATTTTCATTTCGGTAAATGAAGTTGATAAATTACGTTTATAAACCGTATTGCTCATCCGGTATTATAAAATGAAATGAGGAGAAAATACGTTGGTTTGCCCATTCCATTATATTCGATATAATACGAAATAAAGCCGATATACCGTTCATTCATTCAATTCTCATTATTTTATTTTCCAAAATTTTCTATAAATATGTACAATATTACGTATATTATGAACATAAAATAGCATGTCAGTTTTCTAGTTTTTGAATGCCAATACACTCAATATAACATTTCATATTGAAAAGTTAAATATATTTTATGGACATTTAGGAAATAATAATCTCCATTCAATGTATCAGGTATTTTGATATGATGAATGTTCACAATATGGTTTTTGGGTGAAAATAATATATCTTTCTATCACTCTAAATCACTCTTTCTATATACACAGATACGTTGTTGTAATACGAAAATATTTTTCATTCGGATTTTATGTTTCGATTACATTTGTTCCATTCCATAGAGTTTAACAAATATATATATATTTAAAATAATGGAAAACGATGAGACAAAATCCCATTATTATTATTCGCATACCATCAATGCAACGTTTTCAATTTAATTGTGGTAAAAGGTTTCACGATTTGAACACATGCCTATATAATCAATTTGATATTTAATTGCAGAGAAAATACAACATTCATTGTTTTATTTTGGTGACCGGCAGCGGCGGACTGTGGTAACAATATCAAGAATGAGCTCATTACATGTATTCATGTTTATTAAAAAAAAAAAAAATCCCTGCACTGAAACAACAAATGGAATTTGATAAATGAACATTTATTTTATTTCCCTTCTTCTTCTTCTTCTTTTACTTCCATTCTTCCTCCAGCTAAATGATTCATTCAGAATGAATGAGCCTTTTTTTTTCTCTACGCTTCAAGCAGTAAATTGTTTCTAGTGCTCGTATTTCAGGAACCCCTTTTTTCCATTTGCTTTTTTTTTCACTTTTCAAATTAAAAATCTGACTTTTGTTGAAAGCCATAAATTTTATGGTAAATGATTATCTGTGAAAGGAGGCGATTTTACGTCAACGACGATGTAAAAATGGAAAAATGTGTGAATGTTCATTTTTTTCGCATTTTTTCTCTCTCTTCTCTCTTTTCTCTTCTCTCTTCTGTCTCTCTCTCTCTCTCTCTCTCTCTCTCTCTCAATCTCTCTCTCTCTCTCTCTCTCTCTCTCTCTCTCTCTATTAACTTTTGCGTCTTAGCACATAACAATTTCCCATGTGAACCATGAATCGAACCACTTTTTCCACCTTATTCCGATTGATTGTGAAATGAACCATGAATAATAGTGTAATTTATGGATTGGCAGTGGATGTGACGTGTTAGTAATGATGATGATGGTGTTAGCTGAACTTATGACATTCTAATGTGACCATATGTGGATTTCCATAATTTCACTCAAGGGATTCGGCTGACGTACACCAAAATATAAAATATCCGAAAAAAAGGAAGAAATAATAATCTTGGTCTCAAGCTCTCTCTCTCTCTCTCTCCCTCTCTCTCTCTCCCTCCCCCTCTCTCTCTCTCTCTCGCTTTTTTTTTCTGAAGACATAAAATTATAGCTTTCTAGCTGATTCAAATTGAATGAAACATTTCGTTGTGCGTTCGGTCAAGTAAACAAAATGCCACAAAATAGGGGCGGGAGAGAAAAAATATAGTGAAAAAGAAATTCTTTCAATGAGAAAATGACAAACGAAAGAATTTGTTGTATTTTCAATAGTGAGCACTACCCATGTTCAAATATATTTCCATTTCTGGCAGTCGAGCATTTATAAAGCTATGACCAGTGGCTCGTTTTTTTTTTCTACCACTCATTTTTTTTTCCACTCTTGCTCGAATACTTCAGATCATTGCTAGATTTTTGAAGCATTACATTGGACTTAACATTAGATGGAAACTAAATTGTGCACACAAACATGTGAATTGCATGAAATAATAATGGTAATCGGTCGTTTTTGGTTCAAACCATTTGGGAATAAAGTGTATTTTGTTGTCATTTGGAATAAGAGAAAAAGAAAGACCGAAAGAGAGATGGAGAGAACGATAGAGCGAGAGGAAGAAAGAAAAAGATGGAAAAAAATTAAAAAAAAAAAAAAATGGTTTAGCGGAAGCGAGCGTTACGATGAAGAAAAATAAAGAAAAAACGACATCCATTACATTCTTTTGATCAACATGAATTGGTGACCATTTTTCGTGGCTGTTAGTTTTCTCTTAAATAGCAGCTTTATGGACTGATATTGAATAGAAGATAAATACATAATAAACTTTCGTGCTTTTTATGCTAAGCCACCTCATCAACAACGACCATTTAATATACGAAATTCAATAGTATTTGTTAATTATATTCGAATCAAATTTGATGCTAATTAATCAAACACACACAAATTAATGGGTTCGAAGCTTATTTGTGGAAAATAAAATATTACAAAATGAAAATTGACTAATAAACCAAAATGCTTTGTAATTAATGAATAGATAGTCGATAATTGTATATTGTATTGTTATTTTTCTGAGAAATTAAAGCATAGATAAATGATTGACAGTTGATACACATTAACATGCATAAATAGAAATTGTAGCACAATTGGGAATGCATAACACAAAGTACATACATGTTGTACAATATTCAACTGGGAAAATATTGTTTCGAGCATATGCTTTCAGGCATTCAATCAATTCAATAAGCATTTTACACTTTGTTGCTGAAAAAAAAAAAAATTGTGATATTTTTCAATTCACTCTAATTTAAATTGATCATCGCATTCACCACACCGAATAAATAATGATTTTGTTAACCATATTAAACTCAATCCAATCGAGAATTATCGAGTCAGGTGTAAAATCAATAAAATATTTTATAATGTACATATATTGGATGAATGCCATTTGCAATTTGCAATTTTCAGATGACACAAAACTGTGAAATCGAATTAATTTTAGAATGTGTGTTAATTATTTACAAATTCATCTGGGATTCTTGAATTGTAAATGCGGAAAATGCTCAATTTGTATATGTTATGATCAGACATAAATGTTCAATAATTATTTCGGAATTTCAGAATGAATGTAAATTTTACTCATTTTGTAAAATGGAATTTATAACAAATTTTGTGCAATATTAATTCAATGAAATAATCCATTCGAATTGGAAACGTAATGAAATCAAATAATCTTTATCTTCATCTGTTAAATGTAAAATAAATACATTATCGTTATTGAAATAATACAAATTTCATAGTTGATTATACAGGTTTAGTGATTGGAATTTTTAAATTAGAACACATTCTGCCAATAAATTGAAAACAAAACATAATTTTTGTATTGTATATATCATAAATTGTGATTTACTTATAAATGCATCACGCCAGTACAATTGGAACAATTGTAATAGACTAGAAATCGTCTAATTAATGTTCAATTATTAATGTATGTCATTATGCACACACAAATGCAATAGAGAAAAATAAGAAAAATCGTATAAAAGCCTTAATTTGATGATTTTTCATGCATAGAAATTGGATCACAATTGAATAGATATGATGATGAGTTTAATTTATTTTCTTTTTGGTATCCCATTCAGCATTATTAATGCATTAAAACAACATGTTGGTATTTGTTTTTTTTTTATAAATATACATTTCTCGATATAAATATGAACAAAAGCATTTTAAATATATTCTTTTTGTTCCTTCAATTTGTTTGTGGTATTTATTTTTTTTTTCGATAGAACATGAGATAGCTGATAATCAATAAAATATGAATGCTTTTTTTCATTGTCTGTTTGAAGAAAGTCTATCATTATAGGTGCGTTTTTCCCTTTTTTCATTCCTTGTTTCTCTCACTCTTCCTTTCTTTCTCTCTTTCTCTCACTCTTTCGGTCTCTCTCTCTTTCTCTCTCTCTCTTCTCTCTCTCTCTCTCTTTCTCTCTTTCTTTCTTTCTTTCTTTCTCTCTCTTTCTCCTCTGTCCCTCTCTCCACTTTCATTTCTTCCTCTATTTTTTTTTTTATTTGAAATTATCGGTAGTTTTCCATGTTCGGACATTGACTTCATCATTTATTCACAACACGTTTCTCATTTTGTTTGTACTTAGTTTGTATTCCTTTAGCTCGCTTATCACATGGCGTCGATATTCAATGAAGTTCACATGAAAGAATTGCCATTTTACCCCTCCATATCTTCTTCTTTTTCTGTTCAACAATTTGGAATTGTTGTTTGTTGTGGTTATCATTTATTTGTTGAATGTTCATTGTTTATTTTGTTTATTGACAAATGTAGCTGGAGCTTGAATAATGGGGCCGCTTTTGTAAATGTTCAATAACAGTAAACGTTTGATTGTTGTCGAAATTACAGTAAATATGATTAATTGTCGAATGTGTTGTTTGGGCGGATAGGAAAAGTTGATTAGATTGATTCAATTGATTGCTATATTTTGATTTTTGTTTATTTTTACCATCAAAAATAAACAAAACTAAAACATAGATAATTATAACAGAAAAATTTGGAAAATAAAATACAATCAATGAGAATGACCAAAGAACATTTGTTGTTTTGTCATAATAAATATATTTATCTGTATGATTACTTTTCGATGGGATAATCAAGGTGACTCCCATTTATACTTGACCAGTATTAATGAGATAAAACAACACAATGAATTAATCAAATGAATGAATTGATTTTTCGCAACATATATTTTGCTTAAATTCCATTGAAGTGAATACAATGGTAAAAATCGGTGTGAAATCACTTCGAAGCGATAAATTAATCATCAAAAGCATAGGTCATGGATTTCAATCAATTTACCATATTTCCATGAGTCATCACGGAGTTTTTGTAAATTATTTACGAAAGAAAATTGAATGAAATGAGATAATTATCGAAAATAAATTCAGCAAAGAATTTCCATAATTACTCAATTTTATTTTACAAACAGCAATGAATAAGCTCTAGATATCTTTGATTTTCTCAGATAACTCAGAATTCTTTCTTTTCATTTTTTACAAAATTATTCTACTAGATTCGACAGTAAAATATAAAATATTTATTCAACTAAATGAGTTGTATTTATCGAGAATGCAATTGCAATTCCAATTCCAATTAAAATAAATGATTCACAGAAAATTCCTTGGTTGGGTTATATTCAACCATGCAGAATAGTTGAAATAAATTTTGAAATGTATTTTAGGATTAAATTAGAGAGTCTTAGAATGTGCTCTATAAACGCCTATTCTAGCGCCTATTGTATGCTTCGTTCGATGTGGTCGCCGCAAAAATAAAAAATATATAGTTAAAAAATGTACGAAATTCTTTTCATTGTATAAGAGTTTCGACAACATTTGCAACTTAAATGCTGGTTGCATTTTGCTTCGCCATTATCGTTACTTGTGAAAATCATTGAAAATAGAACAATGAAAATAATCGACCAAACGCAAACACAAGAGCGTAAAATGTGAAATTACTGCTATTAAGTACCGAATAAGTGGAGGAGCAAGAAGCCAGAGTAATAAATGGTGCACCAAATGCAGTTATCTATTATTTTTTTTTCCCTCTCTTTTCTCTCTCTCTCTCTCTCTCTCTCTCTCTCTCTCCTCTCTTTCTTTTTTTTTTCTCTTTTGGCTAGAGAAAATGAAGAGAAAAAATACGATGAACCAATGAACCATTTCGCGATGCAACGAGACTTGAATTCATCAGAAAATTAAGCAAAAAAAAAAACAAACGCTTACACCACAGAAGAGAAATAAATCGCGCACTCTGTTTAAATTTCGAAATGTACACACACAGCACAGCAAAGCACAGAGTCGTTTCTATGACCATCGACTAGTAAAACCATGAGGAAAATTTATTATTGCCAATTTCATGCACAGCAAATTTTCTTTCCAAACTATAATCGACACTCATTGATGCAATTCATTTATTTGTCTTCGCTCTCGATTCGTATTATTTTTGAATTAATGTACATCAACTTGTCTGAGCAATAAATTCTAATGTTGGCATGCTTTTGCTGTACAGAATTGATGCGTGCAGGCGCTTTTCTTTAGTTAAATATGATAAGCTCAACAATTTTGTATTTTTTTTTTATATTTGACGTTATTAGCATTCATTTCTATCTCGATTTCGTTTTGTTATCAAAATTCAATACAAAATATTGATCTTTTTTTTTTAGTATTGAAGTTAAAAAGCAATCAGGGAAAAAAGAAAAAAAATATTTCAAAAAAAAAAAAAAAAAGCCAATGGTACACGTGTTACCAGCATTATTATCATATTTATATATCCAACGCGAAAAACTCATTGTGCATAAGCAATTGGTGAACATGTTATGAAATCCACTGGAAACGAAATGCCGCTATTATAACGAGCTCTATAAAGGTACTGGGAAGTTCGATTGCTTTTTCAATTTTCTTTTTGGCATCGAATTGCAAATATTTCGCAAGATATAGCACGGAACAACGCAACCATCCAGCGAACCAATTTTCTGTTGAAGCTCAAATATATGTACGCTTTAGTGAAAAAAAAAAATGAAAGAAAGAAATTTCCATAATTCCACCATTATATTCAATTGGGTTGGTGCAAGTGGGTATCGAAATCGATTTGAATGTTCTGTTATAGTTGAACCGTTTATTCTGTGAAACGTAAAATATTTGCTGAGTGCGTGGGGTTCATGAGATTCTATTGAATTTTCCATAATGAGTGCGACTCACAACCATTCGGCTATCATTATTTTTGCTTTTTGTTGATTTTTTTTTTTCTTTCGTCTTCGCTGTTTCTACTTCACTTGCTCTCTGTTACTCCTTTGCTCTTTCGCCTACTCTCGATCTATTCCCTCCTCTTTATTCAGCTAACTCCATCTCTCCCTCTCTTGCTCTCTCCATCTCCCCATCTCTCCATCTCTCCATCTCTCCATCTCTCCATCTCTCCATCTCCCCATCTCCCCATCTCTCCATCTCTTCCTCGCAGTCAATCCTCGTTCAGTGACTTTAATTAAAATGTCAGACGCAAAACACTGAGTTGAATGAGTTAGTTATCACTTTTCCGCAGGTCATCATTGCTTTCACTATAATATTTTATTCATTTCATAATTTTCAATCTATTTTCGGTTATTGTCATTGAATAAACATAATCCTATCAGCTTGAAGCTTGGCCAAACCCATTTCATATTATTGTCAATGTTATGAGCCCGGACTTTGAGGGGGTTAAAACAATGCCAGATCATCAATGGCAATGGCAATAGCAACGGCAACAACAACAGCAATAGCAACAACATAGCATAATTGCTTGCAGGCAACAAAAAGCACTTTATAATGAAACTTGTTGGGTGCCCAGAATTGCATTATCTGAAACATGTTAATGCCGTGTGCTATCAGCAATAAATAATAGATGATGGCAATGGCGATGGCTGTGGTTGCATCGTCAAATGGCTTACGTTTTACCCAACCATTCACCTATATCTCTCTGTCTCTCTCTCACACACACACACGCACACACAAACACACACACACACACACACACACACACACACACACACACACACATGATCCAATTTGGAAAATTACAATTTTCCACATGCAATTTAATCCCGAAATAGAAAAGCCGGTTTTGCCTTTTTGTAAAATGCAAAATCCATTGGATGCTTTACATTGAAATACATTTGTTCGCCGTTGAAATGAGGATGCAATTTTAAATCCCGTGCACCAACTGAACATTGAGCACAGCTCGTATCGTATCCAATCTTAAATCGAATTTAAGAGGCGCAAAAATCCAAATATTTTAAAAAAATACATACACACACACAGCGAGCCCGACCGAATTACCGGCTTCATATTGATTCAATGGCATCGAGCTGAAAATTATCGAACAAACAACTTGTTTCCATCGAATATCCCGCATAATCCATTTTTGGCGGGCCGGAATTTACTTTCAGGATATTTATTTGATATCAACAACATGGGCTTTTGCCATTCGACCAAAGTCACTGTACATCTATCTCTCTCTCTCTCTCTCTCTCTCTCTCTCTCTCTCTCTCCTCTTGTTTTTTCTCTATGAGGATACGAATCAAAAGCAAATATTAGATATCACATTAATTCTCTATGTACGCTGAGATCAAAATGCAGCACTAATTGCATAAAATTGTATATTTGAGTAGTGTGTAACATAAACGACATGTTATTTTAATGTAACAAGAACGCATCAGATTGAAATCAAATATTTTCTATTTGCACCGCTTCTGATCATTATGCTCATGGTAATAAATTTGGTCAAAATAATTGCATCATAGAATGAACGGAACCAACGAATTTGTGCAATTAAATTACACCATATTAATGACATTATCGATCAATCGAATTTGACTACGAAAATGCTGTAAATTGAAATTCTTTGTAAAAAAAAATGTTTTTTTTTTTTTTTTTAGGAAAAATCATGGAATTTCCCCTTGTTGAATTGCATTTTTTATGATGAAATATTCAATTTATTGAAACTTTGCTGAAATGTTCGACTAATCAATTTCTTTTTGTTTCTCTTGCAGGTAACTTTTGTTCAACTAAAACTATTGTTCGACCGTTTTTATTTAATTCCGTTACGGGCTATACATAGGTGTGTAAGTATGAATAAAGTAAAAATCGGTTGGATTGCAGACCAAATCCATTCGATATATATGTATTATGTGTGTGTGTGTGCTGAACTCTAGTTCTGACTTAAGCTCAACAATAAGCAAATAAGTTTGATGATGAAATTAAGTAACAAGCGATTCCGATAAGTTCGCAAAACATCAATATATCAACAGCTCACGGGGGCACATGGTACAATAGTACATGAAAACTAAAACAAGAACTGAATAAGAGATCTCAAAAACTTTCTCCTTTTTCTCTCTGACTTTTGCCTCAATAAACTGCGAAATACATATCATAACGCCTCTATTTATACTTACCATCTATTTCTCTCTCTCTCTCAATCTCTCTCTCACTCTCTCTCTCACTCTCTCTCTCTCTCTCTCTTCTCACTTCTCTCTCCTCTCTCTCTCTCAATCTCTCTGGTATTCGCTCATGTTGCCATATCAATGTTCATCAAATTCAATGGTTCTCCTTTATCCGTCACGACTTTCATCGCTTCTGAACAAAAGTATTTTATTAACAAGAAAAACTTTTTCATATAGCGAATTGTTAAAGAAAATGAAATATCAGAACATTGGAACATTGGAATTGCTAGTCAAAAATGTGTTTATGTAGAATCAAACATCAATCCGAACAGTTAAGCATATCCTAAATACAAAATAAGCTGTAACTCTGTTTTATCCATTCCAAATAACCGGTAGCAACAAGCAAATCCAAACATATTCACTTGTACACGTACATTCGATGTAGTTTATTTAACAAAAACGAATGTTGTTGCATCGTAAATGCTTCGTAATGCCGATCAAATCAATCGCATACCAATACATACAACTGAGAGGGAGAGAGAGAAAGAGAGAAAGAGAGAGATGGAGACTGAATTTTTGGCCAAGAAATTAGCTTGTGATCTTTTCTTTTGTGCGTGATTATGTTACTTTTTCGAGCATTTTGATTGTGGTTTTTTCTTGAGATTTTCTCTCCATCCATTTTCGCACAAACGTCATGATTCATTACGTGCACAGTGGCTATTTTGATGTACCAACTATATATATATATGCGTTGTTCGCAGCTAATTATTGAAGCATAAAAAGGATTTGATGAGAATAATTGCGTTCGAATTAACAACCTAATAGAGATTTATTCGTAATATTCACGAAACACGTCGTACTATGTGTATCTGTGTTTCGTTCCATCCAATGAAAGAATTTGTACACGCCAAGTGTTATTTGTGCTCGTTGGGCATGTTCCGTTATTTTTTTTTTTTTTAATGCTCATTTGCAGTTGTGCGAAAACTTTTACATTACTACAAGCACCACTTTTCCGCTCATACTCATTTTCTTCATCAAATTCTCACTCGCTCTTTCTTTCTCTGCGATTCCTTTCGCATTTGCTTCTATCTTTTTCATTCTCATTCTCAGTTTCACCCGATTTGCCCATTGTTGGTTAAACTTTTGCTCTCTCGCTGTTCTCAATATTCTTCACTTATTTCAAGATTCTTAACTGGCATTTACGCTCGCCTGCATCATTTGGTTGGAAAAAGTAAAAGAAAGAAAAAAAGAAAAAAAAAAAACTATTATTAGGATAATGATTTGTTTTTCTTATTTTCACATTGGATTTCTAATAAATGTTCCATAGTTTTTCATTTGTTTAAATTAATACATTCATGGTGTTCCACTTTTCATTCCTTCAAGCAACGAATTCTATGTTCCATCCAACTAGAGCTGTCAACGAACGTCCGTTCGTTCGTTCGTAGCATTATTTTTTCTTCTTTGTAGCCGTTCGTTCGTTCGTTGTATTTGTGTGTAGCCGGTCGTTCGTTCGTAGAATATCAAATTTTCGACATGTTCGCTCGTATGTTCGACCAAACCCACTTCGGTATTATATATTTTTTTTGTGATTAAATCAACAACTTTTTAGCATTCAAATAATAATTTAAAATTTAATTTTTTTACATCTTATTCTTTATTACTTTATATTATAAATTTTAATTTTACAAAACATTTCATTTTAAAAAATTTTTTAAAATATTTTCTATAATATACAACACACACCCAAAATTAACAATTAAAAAATTAAACAAAAAGGAAGCAAAACAGAAATTCTTTCACTGGCCTCAGGTGCAACAATTCCAGCAAGAAACAAACAAAATTTGAAAGGTGTGTCATTGCCAAACCACCATCCAAGAATCAAATCATATGGAGGAGGTATTGGCCTCAAAATTAATTTTCTATGTAATACAAAGAGGTTAAATTAGAAGACCCAAAACATCTATAATTTATTTGGAAAAAATAAACCATATTTTTAATATTAATTTGATAAATGCTACACATCACTAACATATATTTTAGAAGGGGTTAGAAAGGCAATTTATGTATATTTGTGGCTCAAATCTCCAATTTTTGATTAATTTTCCAATTTATAGTAATTATATTCAAAACCAACCAAATATTATTAAACAAAAAACCAAATCATCCAAATTAATCTAAATAAAAAAATTATTTAAAGTAAAGGCATATGGCTTTCAAAAATATTATTTAATATTCTAAACTTATCCACACATATTTTAATGCAAATTCCAAGCCACATTTCAACAACAAACACAAAGGGACAACAAATTTTATTAATCAAACACACATTTACCAACAATATTCAAAAATGAAACAAACAATAATTTTAATTTCTCCCTCTTAAATAAAAAAATAATTAAACTAACTAATACTTATTTTTATAATAATATTCATACCTATCTTTTAATTAACGTGTTCTTTTAACCCTTTTCCCTTCTCTTAATACCATTCTTTTTTATCACCTTTTTCTTACTTCTCATATCCCATTAAAAACACTTTTTTCAATAGAACACACGTAACAAAAATACATAGCACATCCAATATGTTAAATTTATCACTCCACAAATCCAAAGTGCACCCATACCACCTTTTTTCTTCTTTTTTTTATTCGCCATCTCCAAAACGTTTTAATCGTATTTCTAGAAGGAAAATACCCAAAATATTTCTTCTAATTTTTGATATTTTTTCCCTAATTCACTCCTATTACAAATCACGAAGCCAATACATTCAATAGCATAAACGGCCTCAAATCAACACAAATAAACTTTCTCCACTTTAATATTTTTATCTTTAACTTCTAAGTGTGTCATCCAACACGCAACCATTCGTAACAATTTTTTTACTTCCTCCCATCACACAAAAAACACTCACATTTACGCAAAAAATTTTCGATCAATTTTTCTCATCATCAAAGATTCATAAAAACCCCAACTATAAGACAACCCCATTAATACATTTAATCCTTTTTATTTTATTTAATATTCTCACTTACCGCTCCTATAATTATTTATTTTTTTCTACAAAAATACAAACATACAAATAATAATTTATAATTACATCATACCTCACTACAATGGCAAGGTAACGGCAATTTTTTTTCAGAAACATTTGGAACATTCATAGCTCTTCTTCTTTTTCTTCTTCTCAACTGCTCAACTATTTTCTATGTTCAGCCAGCATATCCATTTTTCGGCCTCTACCTCGACCGCGAGACAACACGACCAAAGGAAATTAAGAAAATGAGATCGATCACTAATTTGACGAGAATCCACTGGCTTGTTTCAATAGCCAATTTTTTGTCGAGCAGCCAAATGTGCCATTATACCACGCAGACCCCTTCTTTTATTTTATTTTTTTTTTTTTTTTTCCGGCACAAAAATAACTTCTTCCTCTAAAAATCATCACTCTCCAGTGAAGAATGGTCCAATAGCCGTGCCGATCATATAATCAACACTTTTTCTTTTTTCTCGATTAATCTGCTGCACGCTATATTTTCATTCGTCTCACTTTCTAAATTCACTTAAAAACAAACCAAAACAAATCCAATTCAGAATAATATAAACAAATTCAATTGGAGACTTTTAACAAACACGATTCGAAAAATACAGGCATTCAATTAAAAAAAATCACTTTAAAAATAAAATACTTACTATTTTACTCATAATAAGCTTGTTGCACAAAAAAGAGTATTTGCCGGTGAACGATGCTTGTCAAATTTACTTACATTTCTATTCTTTTTTCTCTCACTCTTCTATTTAATCATATAGCATAATTCATTCCGAACACATTCACAACCAAACATTATTTAAAACATCAACTGTGTTTCCAAATATATTTTCACTTTTCATATTTTTACCAATATTCATAATCATATTACATATTTTCTTCATTAATTGGATACGAACACAATCACACAACCGAACAATCGAACGCGTTCGATGCTCGGTCGAACATACGAGCGAACACGTCGAACATTTAATATTCTACAACGAACGACCGGCCAACACAAAACAACGAACGAACGAACGGCTACAAAAAGAAAAATAACACGAACGACGACCGTTCGTTCGTTTTGTTCGTTACAGCTCTACATCCAACAAGTTTCCATGTTTATGCAAAATGCTCATCAAACAATAAGAATCATGAAGGCAACTACTTCAATTATAAGTATTTTACTTGGAATAACAATAAATTAAATCTTACCACAAAATATTTTTTTTCAAATTACAAAATTCTACTTTGGTTTTAAACTCTGTGTTTTGGTATGTTTTTGTATTTAAAACCGAAACAAAAAAAAAAAAAAAAAAATTAATTCAATAATCAGCAATAACAAGCTGGTTGAAAACAATTACATTTCACTTGGTAAGATGCTCTCGTTTCAATGTAGTTATTAGTAAGTTTTATCGAAGTGAAAATTACAATGCTTATGTTCTTGACTTGATATACCAAACCAAAATAAGATGCACCAAACAGTATATAACATTTACATAATTTACAGAAAATTTGCATGTATCTAGTAATTTCCTTGAAGGCGGATCAAGTTAAATTAGCAAATACATATTTACCATATCAACGTTTATGTTTACGTTTATAAGTTGAACAATTCATCGTCTCGGTCATCATAATTTAACTGTTTATTGGCATGATAGTACTGTTCGACAATTTACGCGATACTTTTACAAAATAATAAATTAATCGATATGCAATGCAAATTGGTATTTAATAATTTAATTGTAGCCTATTCGATGTTGATGAACGGTAGAGACACCACTTGAAACTATAAATTTGTAAACTAATTTGCATGTTTCTTCATCTACACGAACACATAGACAATTTATATAGAAAATGAACGGTTACAATAAATGCATTGCATGCACTCATCGTATGTCGATCAAATATCCAATTTAAAAGCAACAACAAGCATTGTTGATATTCCTGTTCACATGAATGCCAGTCGTTTTAGGAAAAATTTGGTCAATGGCATGTTATACATAAACACACACTCACACTCACACTCACAGTCACACTCATAGTCACACTCACACTCACACTCACACTCACACTCACACTCACACTCACACTCACACTCACACTCACCCTCACACTCACACTCACACTCACACTCACCCTCACACACACATAATAACATTTTCTTTATTAATTAAGGTGACGATATCAGCATTGCATAATATTTATTCAAGAAATAACCGCCTCGTTGGCAGGTTTTTGCGGTATATTGATCTATTTGCCAGGCATGCTAAAGTTCAAAAATACCTTAAAGTCATTAAACGCAAGTTTCGATGAATATTGTGATGAAAAACCACTTAGTGCTTAAACATACATTCACTCACAATTCGATCAAAATGTGTACAACTTATCACAAAATTCTGTGGTTTAGCGGAAGAAATTTTACATTGAAACCAATTTCTGCTTATAAATTGTTTGTAAATTAATAACGCGTTATACAATCACCGCAATAACCACAATAGTTTCTTTGTTTAACATAGTAAATTTACTAAAATAGTCGTTTCAATAATTCTAGTCTAGTAATTCCAGTCTCATATCATAAAATAATGTTGAACTATTGATTTGCAACAAAGATGCAAAATCACAGATACGTTTCAACAGAACGAAAAGCTAGAGTAAATGAATCTACTGAGGATTATAACTTTCAATTCAGATGAATATTCTCCATGGAATTAAAAAGAAAATTAAAATGGACATTTCACACAGTTTTAGATTCAAACGCTAAGTAAGTGAACATGAAAACTATGAAAAATTACTAATTATGGCTAAATCGAATATTTTTTTTTGGAAACTTTCAATTCAATTGACAGTCTTTAAAGCATTTTGGCTCAGTTTTACATTCTCAAACTGCATTAAATTGAGGACGAACGAGGTCATTTCTGTTTTCATTTTCGAGCATGTCAGCTATATCCATTTTTAAATATACGAAATTGAAATATGTGATGAAAATTTACCATGTACAAGTGTACATATTCTCTATGCGATTCATATATTTATATACCATTCCATTTCACATATGAGTGCTGCACATATGGATGATTTAATTCATATCATTTTGTAGTATCTGCCATTTACAGTGTCGTCAATGAATGTTCATGTAAATTTTTGTTCGCTTGTTTCATGCTCAATTTCGGGTAGCAAGTGAATGCTCTTGTGCCATTGCCTAAATGTCAGGCGTTTAAGTTTCCATGACATTTTTGTCAGAAAGAATGGCAAACGAAAAAAAAAAAACAAGAAAAACATCCAGAACAAAGCATAAAAATGAATTCGATGTACCCACATACACACATACATACACTAGACTCTCTTCAAATGTGAGTCAGTGCAGACATATATACGAGACATTTCTTTCATCTATGAAATGATTTTTTTTTTCTTTCACTCACTATGAAACGATTCACACAATTTTTCTCTATCTCACTGTCTTCGCGCATAAAATGTTATAAATATTGCTTTATGATCCGAAAGGAGTCTAAAAGTGAAATGACAAAAACTAAGAACGAAAAAGCAAAAAAAAAAGCACATTTGTAGAACGCCAGCCAGAGACAGATCGTCGAAATGAGTGAAAGAACAAAAAAAAAAAGAAGAAAAAAAAATGATGGGAACACATTCCAAAATATTCCGAATATAAAGAGTTGAATAGTAGAATTGCGCTAATATTAGCTTGTAGTTATAGCTTGAACATAAAAGAATCCAATCTTTTGCATGTCTTCCATTAGAAGAAAAACAGAAGAAGAAACGAGAGAAAGAAAGAGAGAGCGCGGGGGAGGGGGGGAGGTGGGGGGAGAGTGAGAAATGAAAAAAAGAAAGTTATGTGTCAGAGCATTTGGCATGTCTCGATGAGTACTAGCAGCCGTCAGCATGTTGATGATTTTTCCTATTCCATTTCATTTTATTTTCATTCTCACACATGTGCACAATGTCTATGTCTATATGATACAGCCAGTGAGTCATTTAAATGACTCTATCTGATTTGTGATTTGTGATTTTTGCCAATCTGTGACTTTTTTTTTTTTTTGCTATCTCCCCTATGCTGTTTATATTGGCCTCCATCCATATAATTCCAATTCGAATGGCACAACTATTGGCTTCATTCTTTGATATAACATTTGATGTGCTTTATACATCTAATGAAATATAGTATTCAGCAAGCACACATATTTTTGTGTGATCATGTGTGCGTTTAATTTATGCGCTCGAATGGAAATGATTGAGAATACATTTTGTAAAAAGCCGCACAAATTTCCAAATCCGGTTTCAATGCACATATTCATTGTAAGTTTTTCGGAGAAAAAAAAAAATCATTCTTTACAATCTTTAAATTCAAGTGCAATTCGCAAACAGGAAGTACTTGTATTAATGCTTTGTATTCATGTAGCCGCAATGAAATATGATGGTTGAATGATGTCAGTTTTGAAAAGTTTTCAACATGGATTGCGGATGCAATTACAATCAACTGAAATCAATGAAAATCAATAAAATAAACCATTTCAGTCGAACCAAATTGAAACGACGCACAACAACAACAACAACAACAACAACGATAACAACGTATCTTTTTATTGGTACAGTAATTTCCGGATACGATCTTGTTTTACGGAAATGGATTATAAAACAACCACTTTGATTAAACATAATAAAATTACATGTAATTAATACTGCACCTATTTTCCACACATATGAACATACAGTTTTTCTCATACATTTATTCACATGTACACTTTCACTCATTTACTCATACCATTCACTTATTTCATTTGCTCACACAAATATGTACACATTTCAACAACAAATTTTCTATCTTTCATGCATTATAAATGGCTAACGTTGAACGTCATAAAGAATGGTAAAACAGAAGCCATTTAAAATGTTCGCTTAATAGCCTGTGTTGTCATGTTTTTTTTTTAAAAAAACAAGCGCACAGAAATAGTTATTGCTTTTGGGATTTTTAATTTTCCATTCAAAACCGTTCCTTTATTACATTTGCACGTGATCATTAATGGCCAACCATGGTGTATGGGTGTGTGTGGTATGAGTTGGTGTGGGCGGTGGTTTATTTGAATCACACAAAATGTGAAAATAAAAAAATAAATATATGAAAACTCAAAATAATTTACAACCATTAGAAATTAAGTAATTAAATTGTTATTACGTGCGCCACAATGGAGAATCCATTAAGTGCATGTTATTTCAACGTACCGAAACGCTCTTTATATGTTTTGCTTCTCTTCCTGCTGCTGCTGTTGCCGCCTTTGCCACCCTTGCCGCCGCCGCCCACTCCTTGACGGAGAATGTGAATGAAAAAAAGAAAAATTTTATGCAGACCCATCGTACTAAAATACATTTAAAAAATTCATTTCGCTTTTACTGATTTCACATTAATGTTTCAATATGATCGAACAATGGCTCAACCATGCAAAGAAAAAAAAAATGCTGACAATATTCAGGCAGCCACAAGCATTCGCTAACTGTCTCTATGCCGTGGCATATATGATTCACATACGTTGCACATTTTATGTATTCTATTCTATCTTTTGGCGAGAATAACTACACTCTTTCATCCATTTATTCATCCACAAACATATATCTCATACGCGTGCACACGTGCGCTTCAATAACATGCCGTGGTGAGAGAGAGAGAGAGAGAGAGAGAGAGAGAGAGAAAGAAAAAACATTCCATTTTGGCTGTAAAACCAAAGAATTTTTGAATTTTAATGCAATGAACCATCATCATATTGCAATCATCATCAATTTTTATTTCTTTGTGCTTTTATACAATGCCAAACAGAAGAGCATACACGAAAAAAAAAAACGAAGAAGAAAAAAACACGAAATACACATTTGACCGATTTTTGATTGCTATCTATCGCGCATTGTTCGCGTCCATTAAATTTCCTCATATGCACATAGGATAACACTTTTTTGTTGTTGTTACGAATCTTGTCTTCACCACTTGATTTTATAAAACATTCAGCAAAGCTTCATAATGCTAACAAAAAATCCATTAAATGAATATGGTGAAATGCTATAGCGATGATTTGGCATATTTCATACACAATTTATCCACTTTCAACTATTCGAAACATGAAAAAGACATGTGTAAATTTTGATCGTTGAATTTTAAATGTTTGAGTGCCTATGCATCAATTATTCGCATTGATTTCGATTTCATCAAGAAAAAGAAAATTACATTTTTTTCGTCACCTGCCTAAGGATATGCTCAGAACAATACAGTATTTTTGGTTAATTCCATTTTCTTACACGTCATTTCTATCGGCATTCATTTCAACTTTCCGCCTTTCACATTGAATTTCATTTTTTTTCCCTCGTCATTATATACAAAATTCTTCAATGTTTGTTGTTCAGTGATTTTCGTAGTTTCTGCTCCATTTCTTTAAGAGTTTTCTTTTCATTCCTTTTGTTTGGTTTTATTATAAAGGGAAAAAGGTGTTAACATTCAGAAAAGGCAGCGAATTAAATTTGCATATCATCGTATCGTAGAATCATGTGAGCTCTTTTTTTTTTAAACGCATACAATCATGTATACTTTTCATTTGGAGGTTAAGAGGGTGAATAATAATTACCGATTACATTCTATTTCTACAGATTTCAGAATATTGCAAACAATTTCAATTCTTCAAGCTTTTATAAGTTTTCAATGAATTTACCAAACCAACATTTTAGCAAAGAAAAATGTGTGAATTTTCTTTAATAAAAAGATTTTTTTTTTTTTTTTTCAAAATAAATTTCCGGCATTTTTTCGCTGAACAGGTTTTGATTTGTTATAAAAAGTGAACACATTACCCTCGTACCATAACGTACAGTATTCATACATTTATTTGAATCAACAGAAATAAACCAGAAAAATGTTATGTAATGTAATGAAATGGGAGCTATGGTTGATTTACCCTTTCTTTTGAATATGGGGATCGAGTTTCAAAAAATGGTTTCGATGAATAGTAACCATTTCTTATGATTGAACATTCACAAATATCGATTTCACCAAGCATTTTCAATGAATGATATGCAGTTATACTTTTTTTCATCCCCTTTCTTCGATCTACTGCTTTTCCTTCTTTTTTCTCTCTCTCTCTCTCTCTCTCTCTCTCTCTCTCTTTCTTTCTCTCTCTCTCTCTCTCTCTCTCTTTCTCTCTCTCTCTCTCTTTCAATCTCTCACTCTTGTTGTCTGTCGCTCTCTCTCTCTCTCGCTCCTACTCGCCTCTCTCTCTCTCTCTCTCGCCCTCGCCCATTCTGACTTGGGTTTTTTTGAAAGTCTATTTTCACGTTCATAAAAAATGTGTTGTAAATAAGGAAAAAAAAACACACAAACTTCCCGAAGTAAAAAAAAAAATGTGCCCCGCTTTTATATAATCACAAAAAAAAAACCATGGTAAAAATACGATTTATTTGAGAATTTCCTAATTTTTCGTACATGAACAAAAACACTTATCCTCAATCAAGTTTGAATTTATAGTTTTGAATAACTATTTATTCAAAATGAATATTGATATTGATGTATTCATAAATATATGCCATTTATCTCGAATAATATACACTGATTTCAATGATATTGAAAATTTATGAATTCAATACACTCTCTATTCAAATTGAATGTATTTTCATATCTGAATAGCATTTCCTTCCCTTCGAATAAACGATTCGGATTCAATTCTTTCACACTATTTAATATTCATAATGTTCTCAGATGTCCAGATCAAATACGAATGCTGTTTTTTTTTTCTCTTCTTTAAATACATTTTTTATTCGATTTTTTCTTGTTAGTATTCGTTCGATTTCATTGTTATTCATCAATGTATTTTGATATTTTTTTTTTCTTCTATTTATTTCGACTATTTTTCTATCATTTATCATGAATGAATGTATAATTCTGAACAATTTACGTTTTGTATGCAAATAATAGTTTTGAATGATTCGAAAAATTCCTGTTTATCATCATTTGACCATTCATTATAATCTGTTTGAACTACTAAAGAGAAGTCAATTTGTTTGCGACAAATGTATTTTAAATAATTCAACAAATGAGAAAAAATGTGTAGTGATAAATTGGCGTGCGTTTAATTGCTATAATTCATAACATATTAAAATGAATAAATTGTGATTTACTTGATAATATTCTATAATGAAGAGATATGCGAATGCTTTTAATGTCAGAGTGATGAAACAAAATTAATTCAATTAAAAGTTTTAAATCCACAAGAATGCAACTTAAAACTATACAAAATAATAATTTTACTAATTAAACTGAACTTTAATTAAAACTGCACATTTTTCAATTTAAATTTTCTCTGGACTTTATTTCGGTATTTTATTGAAGGATGAATTTTATATTTATTTATTTGGTTTTTGAAACTATTTAAAAACTTTTATAAAGCTGTGAATTTGTTCATTTTTCTCATTTACAAATACATTTTGGATTTGATTCATATGATATGGAAGTATATAATAATCAAAATTGGCAACCAATGAATCGACATTTTGTAGCTGATGAAAAGGCATATATATGTGAAATCTATACATAGTCAAACATCATACCAATATTGATAAAATAACCAAATAAATGCTGTAATTGGGTTCTGATGTTACATCGGTTCGCCTGCTATTATTTCGGTTCCTTAAAATAAAATGTACATGTAAGCATGTGCCAGAGTATGAAATTTAAATTTATCACAAACTGGCAAACCAATCCAGCTATGAATTTGCAATTTTCTTTCTAAGAAAAATGTAATTCTGTTTATGATACTTTGACAAAAAGAGGGAAATTTTTCTCCAATAAACCAAATGCAAAAATTTTGAAGCGTTGATGGATTGATATGGAAAAAAAATGAAATGGAGACAAAAATACAAATATGAAGTAAAAAAATTTAAGACCATTTTGAAATGGTTTAATGGCAAGAATGGAAAAAAACCATGTTGATATGAAGGTTTTTTTTTTTCATCACAACCAAAATGGATGTTTTCCGAATGAATTTCTTATTTCATTTGGTTTTTTTTTTTCTTCTTCATCGTAAAAAATGGAAGAAAAAAAGGCGAAAAGAAAGTGTAAAACTTTACTTGCTTAAAAAGTGAGAAAAAGAAAAGTTCATTCTCTCAAAAAGTTTGATATGTTCACGTTGCTCTAGCTGTTGTTGTGTTCATAACTCAAAGTATTCGTTGAAGCAAAGGTCTTGTTTGCATTTTTCATTTGATTTTCAATCATTTTTCGTTCCTACAGCAATGGCAGCAAATATACAAAAAAAAAAAAATGTTTCTGCAAAATTTTTCTTAGACATTCAATTTTTTTGCTCCACAATTCATGTGATATAAAGAGGCTTTATAGCATGATGGAATTTACAGATTTTGATAAAGTGATATTCCGACAAAAATACTTTTTTATACGCATTTATCATATGATAAACTTTAAAGCTTTTTTTTTTATTATTCAAAAATCAAATTAAAATGTGTGTGTTGTTACCTGGAACGGGGCTACTTTGTGGCTAAAAAAATGAATGGAACAAAACGAACAGCATCTAATTGCGATTTTGTACAAAGAAGAAATAAACATAAACATAAGAACCCACAATTCAAAGTTGTATCCTTCTTTCATTCATGACAAATTTTATTTCGCTTTGCTTTTACCTCTGAATGATACAAATAATATGACCAACCGCAATAAGTAGAAAATTCAACATTTTTTTTTCTTTTTCTTTATTTTTGAAAAGGGGTTAACTTAATCTGTCCAACTGTTTGTGTGTTGTATTTGTTTCCATTTCACTGAATTTATGTAAAAGTTCTTTTGATATTTTTGACTTTCATCACAACCACAGTAAGAGAAGGAGAGAGTTCGAAGTGAGAACTTTGGCTTTTGGCCATAGAATATGGCTGATATATATATTTTACTTTTTTTTAAACACATTTTATATGACTTAATAAAAAAAAACACACAAAATAAAAATGGCAACAAATGCGTTTTATGCATGAAAAGAAGCGGAATTATCCCAACCCAATCCTGACTTTTTGTTCATTTCATTTTTTTTTTTTTTTTTTTTTTTTTGCTGCTGGTGATGCTGATGCTGTTCATTCGCCTTTCTTTCATAACCATTACGGCTTATGCAATGTTTTATGTCTTATGCTATCATAACAATGATGCTTCATGACGACATTTCTATTGCTGATGTGAAAAATATAGCTGAAGTGATATGATTTAAAAATGGTTTGCTTAACATTTTATACATAAATTGTTAGACGGGAAATAGAAATGGTGAATATCCCGTCATCGTTTTCCACTTGAAAAAGATCTTTTCGCATCTGCGACCAACGGTCTGTCAATCAAACACAAGGTCGGTTAGAAGTTTCTTTTGCATTTCTTTTTTTTTTTTTTTTTTTTTTTTCGTTTCGAAGATTTTAACGTTGACAACGGTCACATAAAACGGAAAACACAGTTACGCAATTATGGGTAGTCAAGAGAACTTTCTTTGTCAAAAGCAGAAACAGTATATATGTGCGTGCGTGTGTGTAAGAGATCGAGTGAATGTATACGTTCGTTTACAATGACCCAACCAACTCTAGACTTGAGCATCTTTAAAGAACGCAATTAATTTTCGTTAACAAAATCAACCCACTACCTGTCCCATTTATAACTGTGCACCGGATACACAAATTTTTAGAAATTCTTAACTGTGATGCAGATACTGATGGTCACAGTTACTGGGCGAGAAATGCTTTGAGATGAAAATAAATAATAAAATGTTAATGTGTTTGTTGGACGATTTATTAAATGTATTCAATTTTAAACCAAAAATCCGTACTGTACACAACATTTAAAATTTGATAAACAGAGAATTTTTAAATAGAAATTCGTGTTTATTTTATTCATTCATTTTTGTATTCACAATCAGTTTAAATTTTTCATCAAAATTTCAAAATTCACGTTTGATACTTTGTGAAAGTGCTGAAGCGAAACACGCTTTTATAATTTATTTTTAATGAGTTTTTATTGTAACTATTAATATAATTTCATTTATCGTTTTCCTTTTTAGTTTTTCTTCATTCTCTTCTTCGTTTGTGTGAATATAAGTTGAACCATAATGGCGTTGTGCCCGGTTGAATGGTGTATGCTTTTGAAAATGCGTCAAACATAAAACATTTTTACACCTTTTTTTTTCCCCCTTTTTCTATTTGTTAGCCAACCTAATAAAAACTTGATGAAAATAATTCCGTTGTACAGTGACGGTATTTTAATGTGAAAAAAAAAACGAATAGAATATAGATATACTTTGAATATAAGTTATAATACAAGTAATCGTATAAGAGCCACCATAGAGCCGTTCATGGCATCGATTTACCGCAACAAAGGAAACGAAGGTGAAAATTTCATTATCATGACAAAGATGATGTGGTGAACGTTTGTGTATATGACGCAACAACGTTGAAGCAACAAACGCACGGAAGCAGCATCCAAGGTATATTGGGTAGTGTTTGTGGCATGTATTTTGCGGTGGCACGTATAATAATCACCGGCTTTATTGGCATCGCTTCAATAAGTACACATACATCGTGGTTGGTTTTCGATCACAAATTCCCGTTCCCATACACACACACAAACACCAAATATATATATATATATTTGCCATTTCAGTTTTGCACGAAGCACACGAATTGCCATAAAACAACATGATGTTGTTCGGTCGTTTGTTGTGACTTTTATCAGTTCAAGTCATTTTGGTTAATTTCTTTTCGCTATCGGTGTTTGCCGCCTTTTCCACTTTATTTTTATGTTTCACGTCTATTTAAGCTGTTCACTGTTTGGGTGGTAAAATGTCTTTGTAAAAATGCTAGGCAAAGTCGATTTTGAAATAGGCCAACATCGGTAGACGAAACAACAGTGATGACGATCGTACCAAAAATAAGGGAGGAAAAATCAAAAACAGTTACACGATAAACGAGCGTCGCAGATGCAAAAAAAAAGAAAAAAAAAACACGAAAATACTGAAGAAGAAAATTGTAACAATGACAACATTGAAAAACTGTATAGTGCCAAAAAACCGAACCGACTTCGTTGAACGGTTCGAATGTTTTTCACTTGCTAACATTTCTCTTTCTGTTTCACCAATACGTCTTGCACGCTTTGTTGCTATTTCTCTCTCGCCCATTTACGCCCTCTTTCGCCCTTTTTCTCTCTTTCTCTTTCCCTTTCTCTCTCTCACTCTCTCTCTCTCTCTCTCTCTCCTCTTTCCCTTTCTCTCTCTCTCTCCCTCTCTCTCTCTTTCTCTCTTTCTCTCTCTCTTTCTCTCTCTCTCTCTCTCTTTCTCTCTCTCTCTCTCTCTCTCTCTCTCTCTCTCTCTCTCTCTCTCTCTCTCTTTTGGTATTATAATAATTTTCTTATCTTTATTTTATTGACCTTTGTGCGCGTCCGACAATAAATTCGACTCTAATCGTTTCGAAAAGACAATCGATATAGGGTAGTAACAATCTAGAGCTGCATATATAGTTGCCAAAGCATACCTTGCTCTCTTATCTTATTCAGTGGGCTTTGGTTTGTTGTTTTTTTTTCCCCGACGAATCTAAGAAATATGAATATTAAACGATTTTGCCATTTGGCCAATCTGCAAATTCCTACAACTGTTGGCGAAGTGAAAGAAGAGAAGAAAAAAAAACGCGTTGAATCACCGGCACCGGAAAACCACAGAAAATTTCTGAGCAAAATACACACAAACCCATAATATAGCAAAATGAATTCGCTACAAGAAAAAAAAAAAATATAAATATATTTCCGTTCCAGAAAACATAACGACGTATTTTTTCTTTTTTTTTTATAAATCTAAAGATAAAATTCATCCATGATTCACGAAACGACACACAAGCGACATCAGCTTGGCTAAATCGGTCACAATACATACTTTGCACTGCAATTTAAATTAGATTTGGCAAAATTTCGTCGTCAATACAGTTTTTTCCCTGCAAATGCAAGTTGGTTTCCTTTTTTTCCTTCACGTAAATGACCAGACACATTCATTGCTGAGAGACATCAAGCTTTTGGCTGAAGTAGTTGTAAGTTGGTATTCAGGATTGTACAAATGCTTGGCTTGGATTGTTTGTTTGTTTATATTTTACCATTTTGAATAAAAAAAAAAAAAAAAAAAAAAAGTAAATGGTCCCGGTGAATTTAAGTAGCATTAATAAATTCAACGAAAAGAATGGAGCATACTTTCTTTTAACAAAAACTTTTTTTAGAGAATAAGCATGCAAACGCTGTACGAACAACGACATTCGCCATCGTTTTAATTATTACCATCAGACTGTCCATTCATTGTTTTCTTTTAAAATAAGTACGTAATTTTTCCAGCATCTGTTTGATGATGAGAGTACAAACAACAGTGAAAGAGATAAAAAAAATTATACCAAGCAGTGAGTAAAGAAAATGAACGAAGGCTTACCTTTCGTTGCATTCGTTTGTATTTAATATACATGCTGGAAATGGCAATTCTTTTGGTCCATTCAGTATACGAGAGCATTAAGTTCACAAACAGAGCGAGAATAAAATAAAGAGTGAGAGGCAAGCAAAGAGACAGAGAGAATTAAAAAAAAAAGAGAGAGAAAGAGATATGGAGACAACAAGGGAAAAAAAAGCCAACGAAGAACCCTTATTTAAAGTAATGTGCAGCTTAAAGGCTTACCATTTGCAAAAAGAATTTCAATAGGAAAATCGCTGATGCGCACTCATTCAACAGCAAACGGTCTGCGTTGATTCAAAGAACAACAGCAATACAGCATACAAGGCAAAAAAAAGCATCGGAATCTCTAAAAAGGAAGAGATAAATGAATGATGCGATGAATAATCCCGGACACATTTTTTCAAAGTTTTTTTTTCCTCCTCTCTTTTTCGCTCGTCTGCCCCTCATTCAACTGCTCCCCTTCTCATTCTTACAATCCACCTCTCTATCACTTTCTATGACTGGCTGATTCTCAGTCCCGAATCTCTCATAAAAAAAAGTCATTGAATCTTTTAAAGTAAATAAAATAGAAATAACAATAAAAACAAAAGGTAAAATGATAAAATCTGCTTTTAAAACTCCATACGAATCAGATGATCCGATGCCATTGTTGTTTTCCTATCGTTGCTGTTTCGAGACCGATAATAATTGCTCAAAATTGGTTTGTCACTGAATCGTGTTCATATTTCAATCAGCACATAATGCAGATTGTTTATTTGCAATAAAATTGAATAGTGCGAAAGCATTTTAAAAATGCAAAAGCCAATTTTTTTCAACTTTTTTCGAGAAACTTATGTAGCAAAGCATGTGAATTACAAATTCCATTATGAAAGCATTACATTTTTAAAAATTGAAAAGGACAAAAATATGTTTGAATATTTTATAGCAAGAATGGTTCCTATATCGACTGAAAAGGGCCATCACATTTCTCGATTCTAGTATTTTTTTTGTTTTTGTTTTTCTCTAGAACACATTTTTTCCACACTATGATTATTATTATTTCGTTGGAAAAGAATTTTGCCAGTTGAATTTCGATGGCAGTAAATATTTGAGTAGTTTGTGTAGTAGAACACCGAATGTTCAGTATTGACATCGAACAGAGACGGAAAGAGAGAAAGAGAGAAAAAGAGAGAGAGAGCGAGAGAGAGAGAGAGAGAGAGAGAGCGAGAGAGAGAGAGAGAGAGAGGGAGCGAGAGAGAGAGCGAGAGAGAGAGAGAGAGAGAGAGAGAGAGAGAGAGAGAGAGAGAGAAAGAAAGTATTGTACACAAGCGATTTGGTGATTTTTTTTTTTTCATGGTCTTTCTGATTTGGATCAGCACGACATTTTACGCTAAGCATACGTTTGAATCCAACTCAAAGCAGGAAAGTTTCACGCTGATTTTAGTCTGGACACACTAACACTGGTTCCAATTTCGCATAGACCTTAATCTATGAATTTCGAAACTCAAGTGAGCCATTCCACTATAAGTATTGTGATAAATTCAACACAACATTGAAAATGTATATATTGCATTTGAAAGGCGACAGACCCATATTTTCGGATAGTTTATTCATTTCACGCAGTGTTTTTCCGGTGAATCACACCAGCCCGTTCGCTCTTTTTTCTTTATCCGTGTGCCATTTTTTTCACATCAATCTAACAATTTCGATTGGATTCTCTCTTTGCATTGTTTCTATATGCCAAAAGCCAAAGGTAATGCATTATTGAAAAGCTGAGAATAAAAATGTTGAAAGTTTTTCGCCGGAAATTTTGAATTGAATGAAGCAGCTTAACTGAATGTGTTTTCACATTTTGTAGAAAAAAAAAAACTTCTTGGATTTCTTGTTGAAAATTATTGATGTTGATCTAATTAATCAATATTTTCAGCTTTCATTTGAAATCCATTGTTTTTCCGTGCATAAAATGAAGACAATTTCATATCGAAAATTGTGACACTCTGGCATTCACATGAAATGATATTTCATGACATTATTCGAATTTCTCGAGCATGCAAACCAAATATAACTCAATTGATGGTACATATAAATGGTATATAAAAGCAACTATATAAATGCATACGTGTCTGTTGCATTTTCGATAAGACATTTAAAATCCAAAAATCCACATCCGAAAATCAAATATTCCATTTTCTGAAAAACTGTTTTATTCAAATGCTCATATACATACTATATTCGACAGCATAATGTTATGTGTTTGATGCTTTTTGGTTTAAATGTTTTCAATTTTGATTGCTTGTCGACTTAATGACAGCGCATGTCTGAACTCTTTTCATTCAGTTCAACTCAATTCGGTTTTGTCATTTTGCATGAGAAATATATGAATACAATGACGTGAAATCAAGATACAAAATCAAATAATATTGACTGAGAGAATGAGAAAGAAATGGAAAAAGAGAGAGAGAGAGAGAGAGATGGGATGGGAGGCGAGAGAGAGTTCAGATGCCACAGTGCGTAAAATTGAAAGCCAACAATTGAACGAAGTGATGAAGAAACGAATTTTGAAAAGCTTGTCAAAATCCGGGCCAAATCAAGCTAAACCAAGGCACAAAATTATGATTTCATGCACATATTGTGGGCCTTGCATCTCCTCCACACTCTTTTCTTTTTTTTTTTCTTCACAACGCACTATTTCCCTTATCGCATAAATACGATTTACAATATCGTATCGTACATTCACATAAAGATTCTTCTAGTAAATCTTTTCCATTCCGCTGTGAACGGTTTTGCAATATTTTTTTTTTTTTTTTTACTCTTCTCGTTGCTTTTCTTTTTCTCGAGAATTCTGCTTTTGTCATTTCGCAATTTCAATTTTCTCTTCATTTCATTTTCGTGTTTTTTGTTTTTCATTATTTGTGTTTTATTTTCAAGGCAATGACAATAATTTTTTCTTTTCTTCTGTTTTCTTCGGTCTTCTGTTTGTTTTCTTTTACTGTTGGTTGAATTGAATGAAGGGAAACGCACGAGCCAACCGACTGAACGGTTATGTTTGAAATTTTAGGCAAGTTGAAGAAAATGTGGCGTTGACAGCATCACTGGATGGTAGATAAGAAAATATCCACATTTAAACGATACAGACACAAAAATGAAATATATTTTCTTTTTCTCTTTTTAACATTCTTCGTGCGTTGAGCTATCTCTAACTATTTTCTTTTGCTATATACATATTACATACATATGAAAGGAATTCGTATACAACAGTAAAAGTTTATCGAAACTATTTTCATATTTGAATTTGTTTTGTTTTGCTCGGCATTTCAAGTTTGGATTTCGATGCGTGCTTTCTCTGTCTCAGTTTTTTCTTATCTCTTTTCCTGTTTTGATTACTGATTCTCTCTGCTACTCTTTCACTCTCCTACTCTCTCCTTACTCTTACTCTCTTACTCTCTCCCTCTCCTACTCTCTCTCTCTCTACTCTCTCTCTCTTTAGCTCTCCCAATCCCACTCTGTCGCTTTTTCATCATATGCTGCTTTGCCTCTCTCTTCCCCTTTCCCTGTCTCATATCTCTCTCCCACTCACTCAATCTCTTTCACTCATTCACTACCACTCTGTAGGTCTCTAAGTTTTTCTCGAATCATTTTATCAACGAGACATATATTTGAAAATACCAAATTGAAATGGTATACGAATTGGCATTGTTGGCATTTTCTTTTTACTTCCTGAAAATACTTCACTGCATATAACAAAATGGTCGTTCAGCACATATAAAACGCATTTTCAATATAAAATGAAAAAAGAAAATATTGTTTCTTTTTTTGGCCTAAACTGTTGCAAATATGTAAAATCATATATGAAATGATTTCAAGAAAAATGTGCTTGTGTCACCATGCCCATGCCCATGAAAATGAAGAAAATCTTTTCCGGTTGTTTGGCTGTGTACTTTGCACACATAAGACTGTTTCAAGTTTTCTGAAGTGTTTGAATTAAAAAAAGAAAAGAAAAAAGAAAATAAGTGTTTTATGGTTGATATAAATGTGACTTCAAACGCATCCATTGTTGTGAATGTTGTCATTGTGAAACGAGTAAATAAAATAAGTCAAAAAAATATATTCACATAAAAAACCACACTTGAAAATGAACTTTAGTTGTGGGCTGTATGATTGCGGAAAACCGTTTTGTCATATAGAATGTTGTCAACAGCAGTAATCTAAACCGTTTGCATTTATTTAATTGAAGCCATTGCAATGTATTATGTACGCGGGCATGTTTATGTATATGTGCGTATTGATAAACGAATCTCAAGCTATAGCAAAGTGAACGAAGCTCATCAAGCATTAGCAAAGAAAACTGAATTCGTCTTCAATTCCCAAGTCAAGTAACAAAAAAAAAAAAAAAAAAAAAAAATAGAATGAAAGAAAGAAAGAAAGATATTATTTCTCTGCAATACGTTGATATGTAAGCTTGAGTGAATCTTCTGTTGCTGGTTATGCTTCAAGTAATGCGCAAGAATATACCAGAATTCGATTTATTATATGCTTTTTTATGATTATTTCGTATGGCTATATGGATGATGGATATAGATTTTGTGTCATACAATACAATATGCTACATGGTGATGGTTTCATCCAGAAATTGAACCAATAAGAAGACACACACACACACACACACCTAGACACAGTAAAATTTACTTGGTAAAGTAGCTAGAATGCGTTCGCATATTGAGTGAAGTCATAAAAATATCTAAGCGCTATGGAATTTTACGATGTGTTTGACGATGCTTGAGATTTTCTGCAATTTTCGATAATAATTTAGTCAGAAATGCGTACATTTACCGACTGGTTACCATACCAAAAACAGAATGTTTGTATAAGTGTATCCAAACAAGATTATGCCATTATTATTTGTGAGGCATGCAAAATGCTTACCGTCTTTCTCTCAATCTCACTCTCTCTCTCACTCTCTCACACTCTCTCTATATATATATGTGTCTGCTATAATATTGATGCTATAACATAGACACATAAATGTATTGATACAGGTTTTCGTTACTCATAAGCCACATTCCGTTTCGTTTTGTGCCGTTGCCGTTGCCATTGCCATCGCCGTTGTGTTCATATAACCATTTGAAAATATGCTGTCAGTGCAAATATTGAGGGCAACAGATCTGACATCAAGCAACATGAACATTATCCCCAGGCACTGTCAACCTAATCGCGCCTTTTTCTTTCCACACACACACACATAAACTCAGCTTACCATACGGAACCATATATCGTTCATTTCAGCATACGGCAATTTCTCTTTCTCTCTCTGTCTCTCTCTCTCTCTCTCTCTCTCTCTCTTCTCTCACTTATTTTTCCTTCATTTCATCATCTTCCCATATGTGTCTAATCCATTTTGATTCGTGCTCACGAATCAAATGATAAGTGGCATTTTATGCTAAAAAAAAAAGAACGAAACCCAACTCATACCATCCAATATCAAATATTGTGTGCCATCGTAAATTTTCCTTTAATAGATGCATGAAATATTAGATAGTTTGTGGTGTAGACATTTTAATAGACGCAAATAGAAAATGTGTTCATGCGTTGCCAAACGATATGGTTTGATGGTTTTGAACGGAAAACATGAGATAAGCATTAATAAAGACAATACATATTGACGAAGCATAAACTTAATAAACACATTGGGTGGACGAAATCAATTTATTGATATGTTTGAAGAAGACGGAAATTTTTTTTTTTTTTGTTGTGTGCTGATGTGATTTGCGCGCAATCTGTATTTCAGTGCGGTATTCATCCCAAAAATGATGCTGTAAATTGAAATTTTACGGTTTTACGAGTGAAACGAGCATAATCTCACCAACAAAAAAAAAAAAATGGTTACTTTTGTTTCGTGTGCACCCCATTGTGGAGAAAACTGTGCAATTTTAAAACTCAAACAAATGAAACCGACTGAAACTGTTCGTTTGTCAAATAAATTATTTCAAACTCAATTAAGTCACACGATAGATAATATGGAAAACGAATGACTGCATCAAACATTATATTGTTATAATGTTTTTTCTTTTTTTGCTATTCTTTTCATTTCATTTTATTTTATCATAGTGGATCAATGTTCAGGTTTCGTGGTCGAAGAACAGACAAAACCAGGTTTTAAACTTTTCTAATGATGTGTCAACGTGGTTTCGAGTTATTATTGCAAATGAAACGTGCAAATGCACGCACGAATAGTGCCTTAAGTGCAAGCAAGTACAAGCGACGATTATCGCATTTTTGCCAGGAATTATGGAGCTATGCACAATGGTAGCATCAATTTTCAAAACTCAACGTTAGCTAGTTGAAATGGACATTTTCACCTGTAAAATGAGCAAAAATTGTGAGCGAGTGTTGTGTGTTGAGGCGAGAAGGAGTTAGGCAGAGTACATAGAGATGCAGGAATGAATAGATAGATACGGTGTGGAGAGTTGAAAAAAAAAAAACCATCGCTTAAATGAAATACGTTGAGCAAGATGTTAAAACTGCATGCAACCTTCACGTATTCCAACTGACAGAATGAAATCAGCCAAAGCTTAATAAGGCTTGTCATGTTCGTGTTGCTGGTTTTTCTATGCGCAAATAAAACACATACGTGAACTCATTTCAGTGCTCAACTGCTGTTTTCGATATATGTATAATATGTACACATTGCTATATAAATTGCAAAATTCGTGTATGCAACATCGTTGATATATTTGTTCGGTGCTTCGTTTGCCCTTCGTCTTGAAAATTTAATTGTATGATGTCGTACAATTACTCAGCTGATTAGCTCAGTGAAATTGAAATATGCACTGTCATCCAATGCGACGAGGCACGATCATACCAACACACACTGTTCAACGATATTGGTTTAAAATTTCATTTTGTTCGTCGCATTCCATTTTTTTTTTTACAGGCAATCCCGCACTAGTGGCCGTTGCTCAACAACGCAGAGAAATCGAAATTGGTATAGACCAAAAGTGAGAGGAGAAAGAGTGAAAGAAAGAGAGAGAGAGAGAGAGAGAGAGAGAGAGAGAAAGAGAGGAAGAGAAAGAGAGGAAGAGAAAGTGAGGAAGAGAAAGTGAGAAAGGGAAGGAAATGGAGACAACGAATGTGTGTATATGTGTGTGAGTTGTATAATAAATGAAATTGTGCACGGAAAACGCGAATCGATGCATTTAGTAATTGGAATAGAATGAGATGAGGAAAAAATGGGGCGAGCAAAAGTGGTAGAAAGAGTGAGAATGAGCGAGAGGGAGAGGGTGAGTGAGAGAGAGAGAGAGAGAGAGAGAGAGAATGAGAGAAAGAGAACATGAGGAAGAGGGATAAAACGTCAACATTGTCTGATATAAGAAATGGTCGATGGAACAAGATAAGTCAAGAAAATGGCAATGCTTTTCGCATTTGAACACGATGCCAAAGTGACAGAGATGCAATCGAAAATGAGTCTGAAGTTTTTGGGCCCCGACATTCTCTCAAAGTCAAAAACTCATTAAGAGAAGATGCACGTGATTCAACTATAAATTTGAGAAATGTTTTATCATGACTTTGTGATGCCCAATGGGTATAACATAGCAAAGCTAAGTTTTGTTATGGCGAAGCACAGTAGCATTGCTGTTGCTGCTGTTACTGTTCGATAACTGTTTTGTCTTTGCACATATTTGCGCAAGTGTTAATGTTAAATGGTCGAAAATTTTCGGTACAATTTTCCAACGTTGGCTTTTTCAATACGTCGAATTCGAAATTCGTTCAATTGCTTGATTTCAAATAAATAAGAGAAAGACTGAACGAATAAAACGAAGTGGGTGAAAACAATGAGAATGCCACAAACAGTCAGTCACAGAAACGAGATACAAATGAACAAAGTGGTGGAATAGAGACAGAGACAGAGACAGAGACAGAAACCCAATCACATACACAGTTGTAGTTAAATGAAAAATTCATTACAATATTGCAATTGGAATGACATTCGTCTCACACTACTGATTCCGAGCCGCAATTTGATCGCTTGTGAACAAAACGTATTTCATTAAAGACAAGTTTGTCGACTTTTGGCTTTGGTTGACAGTGCACGTTTGCTGTGGTTTCATTTGTTCAAATCTACAAATGAGTAAAGAACCACAGAAAACAAAATAAAAAGAAGAAAATGAAAAAAACAAAAAAAAACAAAAAAAACAAACAAACAAAGACACACGGGGGCAAAGAAATCGTCATCTAGCGTCCATTAGCTATCAAATACATGAGAAACAGCTTGCAATATTGCTGAACAATTGTTGTTGAAAATGAACGAAAGAAATAAATTTTCGTTCGCAATTTTCATTGTTGTGTGTTAGACTCTCAATGTGTTTGATCAAAGTTTAAGTGAAGTAAAAAATAAATGTCATTGCGCTGAAAATGGAGCGACAGCAAGATGACAGAATGAACGAATCAAGAAAACGACCAAGTAAGGCAACTAGTAAAGTTTTTAAAACTTGCTTTGCCAACCCAAACCATCCACATTAAGTTCTTATGATTTTCCTGGCTTTTTCTTTCTTTTTATTAAGTTTATTTGCTTGTGTATGCGTGCATGTGTGTTTGTATGTATGTCTCGCACGGCTTTGTTACAACGATGTGGCTTTTACCGAACAAATACTTTGATCAAATTGCGTGAAGTAACTTTCTACATCGTTGCGGTGTGTGCACTGCACTGTATGCACTGGTACATTTCACAAGCACATTTTCATTTTACACTCTACTGCATAGCTCTCTCTCTCTCTCTCTCCCTCTCCTTCTCTCTCTCCTTCTCTCGCCCCTTCTCTCTCTCCATTTCCCATTCTCTTTTTCTCGTGCTCTTTGGGTCTCAACTCTTTTGTGCCATTTCTTTTGCCGAAAAACTAATCAAAACAAAAGTTTCGTCATTTAATGAGTCCTTTCACACACAGCTTAATGTGACATCGTTTTAATTTATTGCAACTATGGCAATAATTGCATATAAACTTTTCACGACGACGACAACTTCTTTTTCATGAGAATACTGTTTCAAATGATGACAATCGTTTTCATTCAGTTCTTAAGATACACACGCACTCACTCTCTCACACACACTTTCTTTCTTTCTTCTCTCTCTCTCTCTCTCTCTCTCTCTCTCTCTCTCGCTCTCTCGCTCTCTCTATCACTCTCACTCTCTCTTTCGTGAAACACAACATATTCTCTCTCTATTATTCTCTACATCTCTCTCTCTCTCTCTCTCTCTCTCTCTCTCTCTCTCTCTCTCTCTCTCTCTCTCTCTCTCTCTCTCTACTTGCTCTTTTCCATCTCTTTCTCTCATTCTTTCTTTCAATTTTTCCTGCTTACTCTCTCCCATTCCTTTCCCGTTCTCTCTCTTTTTCTCTTGCTTTGCAGCTAAAATGTGAGCATGAATCACATGCAGTATCATCGTCTTTTTGTTGCTTCCGGTTTAATGAAGAACAAAAGTTCTTTGCAACCAAATTTCTCAAAATCATTAAACAGCACCGACACCACTAATAGTATTCATGAGCTGCATACAATGCGACAATGCGAATGAAAAAAGTGTCATTGATTCTAACATTTCTAACAAGGAAATTCGATAATTTTGTTGAAGAAAATTTGTCGATTGAAATGTTCGGTCAAATTCGATCGACCATCACTATATAACATGAATATTGGTCACTAATTGATACCCAAATTGAATGTTTTACGAAGAAAATTGTTCATTAAACTTTATTCTTTCCAAGGAAATCATATTAAATGGAAATACTTTTCCGAAAATTACATTTCCCATTCAAAAGAATTCTCACTTAGAAAATTCTAAGGCGTTGCAAGTAGTAATTTAAAACATTAGTGCAACTGCTAACAAAAAGAAGCATTTAAATTTCACAAAAGAGTGGGAGCATCATCTTCGGAGAAATACATTAGTTGATAGATAAAATTGTCTGTGCATTAATAAAGTTTTTACGTTTTAGATTCTCGTAAATTCGATGATTATTTTGTCTGTAAAAGTTTTAGTGAATAAAATCGAATAGCAAAATTTAAAACCATCTCATAGCAATGAAATTCAAATTTATTTGTTCGCTATTTGAAAATTAGTGGATTTCAATTCAAGTAAATTTTATTCGACAATTTAAAAAGTAAACACAAAACAATTAAATGTGCATCGAGTTAATTAATTTGCCATTATATGGGTACCGCATAGTGATTAGTGAAGTTAATCAAAGAAATTATGGTGTTGGAATTTTTGTTTGGAGAAAAACGAACATAGAAACTGAGAAAAATCAATATTTGCCAATAAATTTGAATGTGTTTAGTTACAACACATCGAGGAAGTAGCTGAGTGAGAATGAGAGAGGGTGAGAGAGAGTGAGAGAGAGTGAGAGAGAAAGAGAATGAGATAGAGAGAATGAGAGAGAGAGTGAGAGAGAGAGAGAGAGAGAGAGAGAGAGAGAGAGAGAGAGAGTGAGAGTGAGAGAGAGGTGAGAGTGAGAGTGAGAGAAAGATAAAATTTCATCATGGCATGCAGAGTATATACCAATATTTGAATATCAGCATTGCACATTGTTTTATATTGAAATTGAATTGAAAATAAACAGAAACTTTCCATTTGCAATTAGTATTGACTAATGTTCTAGAATAATTTAATATTTCAATTTAGCGAATATGGCATTTCGATTGCAATTGGTATTATGTTCATCAAATGGCTTGTAACTGATGTGAAAAGCCAAATTTTGACAATGTCCCACACCAAAAATTGTCTGTCAATTGACAACCGTTCCATGTGAAATGAACAGCTATATCGATTTTTAAGCTTCGGCTATTTGTGTATCATGAATGTTTCCGGATTTTCCATTTAAAAAAAAAAAACTGTTCGTATTTTTTTTATCGTTTTCTTCTCTGTAAACAGTATTGGCTGTTACATCAAAACTGGATTCAAAGCGCGACAACAAAATATGATGTCACATGAAATACAATGCATGTTGATTACTGTTTTTATCCCCAAAAACCCGTTTTGTATCGATTTTTCACGTGTTCAGTTTTTTTGTTCGGCATGACTATAAATCGTCAAACCAGTATATATCTTTCGGGGTTCGTTTTATTTTTCATTTTTTTTTTTTTTTTTTTTTTTTTCATTTGAATGACGAATTTTACATTGTTAAACTTAGAGCTTGGAGCAAGAAGAATCAAAACAGTCTGAATGGATTTCATTCGGAAATTGCCATGGATTGTCTTTGAGTTTATTGAACCATATTGATTTATGTGACCGATTGAAACGGCACTGGACACGTGATTTAAAATTCATGAAGTTATTTTGGAATTTGTAAACCAACATAGACTCGTCAATAACAACCGATATTCTATATTTGCCATGTCCAGATTTTAAAGAAGAAGAGTCATGTCCAGATTTTTAAGAGAAACATATTCCGTACATTTAACATGTTCTGTACATTTAAAATCCGTAAATTTTACTTGTAACTTTCGAATGAATGATGCATTTGTTTATTCAATTTTCAAAATACGACCATCAATGGAAGGGCAATTTTATTGATGGACGAACAATTATTCAATTAAATCATAAGCGAAATTATAGCTCGATTTAACTCGGGCATTCTTTTCATAGTTTTGTTTAATGTCAATAATAAAAATGAGCAATTAAATTAAAAGTCGATAGAATGTCATGAAAAACAAAACTAACCGATAATTGCAGTTAATTGCTTTGACTTTAGGAATGAGTTGAAAATTTGTAGACAAAATTCAAAAAAATGTGAGAGAAAAAAGGAATTTTTAATAATTTTTGTTCGTTAAAAATTGAACAGATTTGTTCTTTCTTCAGAACGCGCCTTTCTAGGATCTTTCATTATATATTCATGTTCTTCGCCGCTTGGAATGTGCGTCCAACAAATAAAACTTTTTAGTTACGTGTGTCGTTGACTGGATTCTATAAGTCTATATGAATATAATAATGCCTTTGTAACATATTTAAGCTGTTACCGAAAGTTAACAACAGTTTTTTTTATGTAATCCACCCGTTTACGCAAAAATATAGCTAGGAAGTTATTTTTTTTTCTATGCATACCATTCATGCGGATAGGAAAAGACGATGAGCGAAAAACGAAAAAAAAAATGCTTGTGCGCCATTTTGCAAAGCCAAACTAGAAATCGGTGAACAGAACATGACACGAACCAGAAACTCTGAATCACAAAGAATGAAACTATTCGAACAACGGTAAAAGAATGGCATTGGAACAATGAGCAACAATGCCAAAGCAAATTTTTCTGCACATGCGACAATAATGTGTTCGTCGTTTTTTGTTTTTTTTTTTTCTGTTTCCATTACGAGCTCAAGCTTAAACACGTAGCATTCGTGCTGAGGCCGTGTGAGGTGACATGGCTAGAAGTAGTATGCTTACGGCGCAGAGATAGCGATAAAATTAAAGAAAAACAAGAAGAAGAAGAAGAAGAAGAAGAAGAAAAAAAAAGAAGAAGATGAAACAAGGTGATTTTAATATTGTACGGTACGCTTCAGTTCTTTAACCTAATGGCCTTTCTACAATTGCAAGAAAAGATAAGTTTTCACCGTGCCACAAACCTACAATTTTACCAGCAATTGGTAAATGCAATGACTCCCCTGTTGCATAACAGATAACAATTTACACTCGACGATATTTCGATGGGAATGTTTGTTGGCTTATGTGTGTGTGTGTGTGTGTGTTTGAAATGTACATGAAAACGGCGCTCGAAGCCAAGATCATATTGTTGGCTGAAGATTTAAACACGTTCATCGTGTTCACATATTTCTATATCGCACACCAAGACCTCTTTTCTTTCATTCTCATTTGTATAATCGAAAAAATAACAAACAGAACATAGAAATTCATGATGCATATGGCCTCGTGCCTTGTTATTATTCCAACGAGGTGTGTTTGCGTTTTGTAAGCAATCGAATTCGTGGAACTTTTCTATACATATATGGGAATGAGAATGAGAATGTGATAGCGAGAGAGAGAGAGAGAGAGAGAGAGAGAAAGAGAGGGAGAAAGAGAGGAAGAAAGAGAAAAAGAGAGAGAAAGAGAGAGAGAAAACAAGAGAGAGTGAAGTAGAGAATAGTAGCAAAATGGAAACAAGCACAAGAGAGAAAAGAGAAATTGAGAAACTGCTTTTTCGAGATGCTAAATGTGAACTCTGATCACAAAACAATGTAAACATTTCGTTTAACAGCACATTCGGTTCAACGGCATCATCATGCGCTCAACGAAAACACCAAATTTTAAATAGACACGAACACAGTACCATGCATACCAACAACATGCAATTGCCAAGGCAGAAAGAAGAAAACCAACCAGAAATGAAAACAAAGAAAAACCTCAAATCACCTTAATACTCTGGATTCGCTTTACAGTCTTTGCTATCAACCGTTTTTTTTTTCTGCACTGTTTCCTCAATGTGTGTGAGTGTGTGAGTGTGAGTGTATGTGTATGGATAGCAATGGCATTTGTGCATTTCCGAGGTGAAATTATAAACGTGCCAGTTTTTCTCTTTCATTCTCTTATTCATTCATATGACAAGGCTTTTGCCTGATAATCAACTCGGCAATTCGTGCGCTATGCTCACTCGACACGAACAACTTTTTGACATTTTTTACGTGTGTTATATTCTTCTTTTTCTACATACAAGTACAAATTGACTTTTGCGCCCAGTGCCGAGATTCTCATTGGCTTGCAACCAAATTCACAAAAGAAAAGGAAAAAAAAAAAAAAAAATGATGAAAAAGAAGAAAAATTACAAGAAATACTTTGTCTTGCTGCAATTGTTCACGTACGCGTGATGCATATTGTTTTTACACTTCTATTCAAGTGTACTTTATACAATTTTTATTCTTTTGTTCATCGCAATACTTGTTTTTATCTTACTCTCATTCTATGTTTGGCACTGGATTATAATTTATGGGTGAAAAAAGAAAAATGTGCCTGCAGCTTGCACACACATATCTCAAACAAATTTCACGAAGAAAATCATCATGGAAAAGGATTTTTCAAAAGAATGCACGTGATTAAACATTCAACGCATTACATTGCCAACAATTGAATATAGACGAAGTGAATGAAAATATCTGAAAGCTCACAGCGTGAGCCTCACATCATTATAAAACGCTCCATGCACACCTCTATGAAAACTAAAAAAGAGAAATATTTTACGACGCAATAAAATTCAATATCGAAAAAAATTCAGACATTTTTTTATTAATTTAATGTTATTCTATCAATCCGAATTGTGATTGAATAAAGACTGCCAATAAACCAGACGAACTTACTTAGTGCAAACATTAATCAATTTTCTCTTTCTCTTCTTCCTTCTCTCTCTCTCTCTCTCTCTCTCTCTCCTATCTCTCCTTCCATTTTTCTATCTGTCTTTCCTTCTCTCTGCCTCGCACCCTCTCTCTTTCTCTCTCTCTCTCCAAAAATACGCACCAAAGATAATTCATTCCAAAAAAAAAAAAGTCAACAATATTGATATTATGATGGTATTTTCATTTCAAAATAAATGATTGTGATATTATTTGCGTTACGTGATTTCTGGAGTTTGTCATGCGTTGAAATCTCAAAGTACGACCCACACAACTTGTAAATAAACAGATGTCTTGATTGGCGAGACTATTTATTATTAATATTCAAGTGAACGCAACGTGCAATCATGCAATTCATCATAAGTATTTATTATATTAGTTCGATTTCTTGTATTATTTTCGCATCATTTCTGATGAAAAACAACATGAAAACTTAAAAAGTTTAAGAATCTCATTTGATTTTTAAATTCCATCGATTTTATTTCTGATATTCTTCTGTTCAATGCCATTCAGAATATTTCATATCTGTCAAACAAAAGTTTCATTTCATTTTCCTTTTTTGCTCATTTTATTTCGACTCGTTTAAATAAAGCGTTGGCGAAATCATAGCAATCTTTCAAACAGCTGTCACTAGTTTTCCATATTTTCTTATTGAGCAGTAGACAAATATTGAATTTACTGTTTTTGAATCGGTTTGGCATCGACTTGCCAATGAAATTGTTTGCCTTTCACAATGAATGCTTCTTACCAAGGCTTATTTCTTTCAAATGGTGATGCTCTGTTTTTTTATAACAACAACAAAAGGAAGAAGAATGAGAAGAAAAAGCAAATGCTTTGGATACTGTTGCATTGGACGTCTTGTCCCGTTGACATATATATTTGTTCTTGATTTTATACTTTTCGCTAAAACATTGAGCAAATCAGGGCTTGTCTCTCTCTCTCTCTCTCTCTCTCTCTCTCTCTCTTTCTCTGTGTGTGTGTTTTTTTGCTATTTCTTCAGTGTGGTTATATCGAACATGTAAGTGAATGTTCGCAAACAAAATCCCAAGTTTTGTTTTTACCCCAATATGCGAAGGCAAACTTAATGGCATAAATGCGAACGATGTATTGTTTGAGCGTGAGTCAGAGAAACAGAGATAGAGGAAGCAAAGAAATAGAGAGAGATAGAGTTTCTATCATAGAGAAACGGAGATGAAGAGAAAGAGAGAGAGAGAGAGATCGTGTTCATGTTTAGCGTTATACCGCACTAGCTAACAATAGCTATTTCTCAACCCACGCCAAAACAGTAAACAAACGCAATGGAGAAAATGAAGTTTTCAGTTCCAGTGTTGTTGTCGTATTTTTTGTCGTTTGTGTGTTAATGTAGAAAGTTCTGACTGTCAAAAAGCCAAACTAACATAAATCATCTCGATCAGACTCAGATTGTGCTGTTGCTATATATTCCATTTAGTTTTGTTCTTTTCCTCTCTCTCTCTCCCTCCCTCTTTCTATCTCTCCTTTCTCTCTCTATCTGGCTCTTGTTTGCATCATTTCATATTGCATTGTGTACGCTCATTGACTGTTTAGTTTTTTGTTCATGCACACTCTCTGCCACTCGGTTTCTCCCTTTTTTTCTCTATTTCTACCTCTCTCTCTCTCTCTCGCCCGCTCTCTACAGCTCTGCTACCCGATCTCTTGCTCAGTTTCTTGCTCGTTTTCTTGTTCCCTTTTTCTCATCTACGTTTTCATGATTATATGTCACCGCACTGAAATATTGGGAGTCGACAAGCTTTTATTTTTTTTTTTTTCTTCATGCGGCATATACAAACAATCTCTTTCTCTCGAAAATTGAGATTTTGCCGTTTCGTTTTGACGACTTGGGCGAAAAATGAAGATACATGCACACAGCAAGTAGTCGAAATAGTGTGTTATGGCTGGAAAGTTCAATTGTACGCTTTGCATGACGTCAAGCCACATCCAGCAATCGTATACATTTAGATTGCTAAAGAAAAGTTCAAAAGAAAGAGTGAAAAAAAAAAATGAACGAAATAAAGCAAAAGAAAATTGAGGCATAAAAACGGTGTGAATCGTGCTTCTAGGTCACCAGTACGTGCTTGTAAATCAATAACAACGCCAGTGGTTGTTAACTTGAAATTTCATCACGATCGAAATGTTTCAATTTACGAATTATGGAGACGTTGTCACGTCGAACATGCATTTATTTCCTTTTTTTCAAAAAAATAATTTCGATGGAACGCCCGTGAAAAGTGTCGATGTGACAGCAGCCGCGCAATTTATTGCAATACATTTTCCTGCTCTCTCTCTCTCTCTCTCTCTCTCTCTCTCTCTCTCTCTCTCTCTCTCTCTCTCTCTCTCTCTCTCTCTCTCTCTCTCCTCTCTTTCTCTCTCGGTTCTCTTTTCGTTCCCAGTTATGCTCATGCCATCATACCATTTGTGACCATCCGCATTCAATTTCAACGTCTATGCACCTGACTGTTAGACGAAAATTATGTATTTGTCGGATTACGAAAAGAATATCTATTTCATCAATTTGACATTTCGACAAGGCGATTTTACGATAAATTTTTGCCAGCTCATTGATTTGAATTTGGGTTGATGTCGAAACATCGAACAATTTTCTTGTCTTTTTGCCTCTCTCTCTTTCTCTCTCTCTCTCTCTCTCTCTCTCTTCTTCTTCTTCTTCTTCTTCTTCTTTCTTTCTTGATTCCATTCAATATTTCAACAGTTATGCACCTTGCCATAACAATAAGACTTAATGGAAACTTTTTTATTCGCTTCGCTTCGAAATCACATTGGAAAGCATTTTATTTGAGATTCACGGCGTTGTTTCACTTATATTTATTTTATTATTTTTGTCCATGGATTGGACGTCAACGTCGCCGGTACACTTTAACAACATTTTTATTGCATTTCTTACATACATTTTTCATGATCGAAAAGCATGTTTTCTCTCTAGCTCTTAGTCTTTAGTTTCGTTTTTCTGTCTCAAACAAGATTATTTTCTTTTTCTTTTTTTTTTTGTATTTTTCTCATGTTTATATTCTTACTTTTTTTCAGCATGGATTATATAGGCTTGGGTTGCTGTGCGCTAGCGTTCGTCCTCTACTTTAATACATTGGATGCGGGTTTCGTTTATGATGATAGGTAAGTTGTACGAATGTCGTTATCCTTTTGTTTGTTAACTTTCAAACCAAGAAAAAAGCATTCATTGTCTTTTCTAACTGATTTTTCACCATTCATTTATGGACTTTGCGAGAAACCAGCGTGCATCATTCACACAGACGAAACAAATAAGAAAAAGAAGAGAGAGAGAGAGAGAGAAAAAAAAAAGAACAAGAAAGAAAAACGCATTAAGTATTTTTACTGTCGTGAAAATTGTCAGCAAAATAAATGCGTTTATTTTATCCGTTCGTTTGTGTGTATGTGTGTGTTTTTTTTTTCTTGCTCTTTACATTTCAAATACACTCACAGCGAACACATTTTTCGTATCAAAATTGATGACACATTTTTCACCAATTTATTCACAGTTCCATTTTATTACTGTGCGCTTCATCATTTCGACAAGAATGAAATGGCAATAAAAACCGTTTGCCGATTTGTTAATCCCCATTATCACATGCTGTAGTCAAGTTTTCGGTTTTTCGTATTGTTGATGCTCTTTTTCGTGTATGTGAATGATTTTATGGAGTAAGTTTTTCGGTTATCGCACCCAAATCCAAATGAAAATGGAAATGACAATGAAAATTCAATGCGATGAAAGAATGATTTGGTTTTTGTGTGATAAAGTGAAAAGTTTTACGCCCAAAACAACTAACTAACACTAACAATACACAATTTTCTCTCTCAACTTTTGTGCGATGATTTGAATAAATTCCATGCATCAATAAAGGGAAGCTATCAATGTTTGGCCATAATATAATTTATATACATTTCGCCTCATCTAATCCAAATATTCAATTTCAACATTTCATTATTAAATTAGATTGTGTACAAAAGTCATTGTCCGTTCGTTTATAATTTTCGCAAAATCATACGTTTTAATTGATTTCTCGAATGTAATTAAGCTACATGAAGTCGAAATACGACCGTTAAATTTTCGAGAAACAAAAGATATCAATATACCATTTCTATATCCCAATATATATATATATACATGCTGGGCACATCTCATCAATTTGACTGCGTCACCTAATCACTTGCACGGGGCTCAAAATGATTATAAACGGCATGTGCAGTATATTTATTGAACATTTACACAAAACGAAAATCAATCAAGTCAAAAAGCATTTCAACTAAAGCCCTATACAAACATTTTCATATATCTATATAGGTATGTGTAACGAATATGAACAATAAACCAAAGTCAATAAGTTAGATTAATTTTGCTCGGTTACAGCGGGATTTTGTGTAATTTGGTAGGTATTTCGTTTTATATTGTAAATAAATACAGTTAAATAAACGCACAATTCAAAATGGTACCGAACACGGTATGCAGCTTATCGATATAGACCACTTGAAATAGTTCCCCTGACGATTTTATTATATTCGGTTTCTCTATTGTTCTCTCATTTTCTCACTCTCTCTCACTCTCTCTCTCTCTCTCTCTCTCTCTCTTCTCTATCTGTGTCTTTGTCTGGCACATATTGCAATTTGCAAGTGAATTCCTAGTGTTCACACACAATCGAAATGATACCCCAAAAACCATACCAATAGCACCGGAACATAGGCATACAACTATTTATTGGTTATGTGTAGGACATATCCATATTTGGTTTGCGAGACGACAATGACAACAACCATCAAAATAACAATGATGACGACTGTGATGAGGATGATGATGATGATGATGATGATGATGACGTGCAATGACGCAGTTTTCATTATAACAACGTTCATGAACACGTGACCAATTTTCGATCTAATGGTGCGACAACAACTGCATATTTATTGTTTAATGCAAACAATGGAATGAATGCATCCACAAATATCACCATGTCACATGTCACCGATCCACCAACCGAAAGCCATCCACCACAATGGAATGTTCAGGCGGATCACATTTTCTCAGTCTCTCTTTCACTTTCTCCATCTCGCTCCCCCTTTCACACTCAAATTTTCTCTTCCTCGTTCCCTTTCTATATGTCACACATTCTCTCTTTCACTCTCTCTCTTTCGCTCTCTTTCGCTCTCTTTCGCTCTCTTTCGCTCTCTTTCTCTCTCTCTCTCTCTCTCTCTCTCTCTCTCTCGCTCACTCTCTCTCTCTAATACTTCCATTATCTCTTACACTTTTCATTCATTCATTGAAACCGCTCAAGCAATCAACGGCAATAACGCATAATATTCACCATTTTCATTCTGGCATTCAGTTTCATATACATTTGAATGTTGATTGCAATTTTGTATGTTTTAACTATATAAAATGTACGCACGCAGCAAAAATGCATCCGGCACAACAAATGATCTTCACAGTTTTACATTTGGCCAGAGCAATTTTTGACGATTTATAACAAAATTATTTTTGGGCACATTGGTTTGACGGCGCACCAACTATAACGAACTTTTGTTGCATAATAAAAGAACCATAAAATTGCAATTTTTATCGTAACCAGAAGAGAATGAAAAAAAATTTTTAATCGAATAATCGATAGATTCGTGTGACTGGGTAAAAAAAAAAAAAATTCGCGAATAAAATCGAAACAAAAGAAGAAATGTGAACTCGACACAGAGAGAATTGAAAAAAAAAAACATTGAAAATGAAAAAGCAAATTGGTTGATATGTTTGAGTTGTTGGCGATGCAGCAATGTTGTATTTATTTCGTACATTGTTTGACGATACAAATAACGCTATATGCACAACTCATGTCACTGATATTATGAGTATGCTTCATTTGGTTCCTCTTGATGTCTTTCGATTGGATTTAATTGTCCAATAAAATTATTACATTGTATGTGTTTGCCGTATGAACGATTCATAGTTGTTGTTGTCGTTGTCGTTCAAGTGCAATGGGGCTGCTGTTCGCATTCAACAATAGTAACATATACAGTGTCTCCGTCGTACATCCATATACAAATGCATCGAAAAAGCTACACACACACACACACACACACACACACACACACACACACACACACACACACACACACACACACACACACACACACACACACACAACACACACACACACACATTTCCATTAGGTTGTTTATGTTTTTGTGCCATGTGCAATAATTTTTAATTAACGACCGTAACATATTGATGGCTTTTTCGTTTGCTCCGAAACCAATAAACAACACATGAAAAACTTTATATATTTCATTTTCCCGGCGACGATTACATAATGAAAGCGCAGTGAAGGCAATCACAGGCGCGCATTATTTACATATTGCCCCGGTGAAACATTTATATTTTCAGTACTTGCAATCGTTACTCAGCAGGCAGAATATGAAAAGCGGCTCGGACGGCGAATAAATACAGAGACGTAAGCGGCTAAACGACACACTCCGTTTACATTCATACAATTTTATCGTTTTAATGTTTTGTTACATTAGTCTCTTTCTATATTAGTCTCCCATTCACCTCCATTCTCTCTCTCTCTCTCTCTCTCTCTTTTCTCTTTTCCTCTTTTCCTCTTTTCCTCTTTGTGCCTATCACTGTTTATCTTACTCACTCTGTTCACGAATAACACAAATGCTCGTTCCAAATGTAATGCCATTTTTCTGTTTAGCTGGAAAAGTCGAAACACTTGCTCGTAAAAATTAAAGAATCCAGCGATTGAGAGATATGGTTTTTGCCAGTGTCAGTTTATGTATGAGTGTGTTTGTACATTTCTGTTATATTTAAATGGCTGGCAGCAATGCGGCAACGCTTATGCCATTTTATATATGAAAGAACATGAAATTGTGTGAACGAAATTTAAATCTCTCGCACTGGTTTCACTCTCTATCTCTATCTCTCTCTCTCTCTCTCACTTGCACTTGCTCTCTATCTCTCTCTCTCTCTCTATCTCTCTATCTCTCGCACTGGTTTCACCCTCTATCTCTCTCCCGTTTACTTGCTCTCTCTCTCTCTCTCTCTATTTCATTTTTCTAGTTGGTAAAATCATTTCGGCATTGATGTGTTACATCCTATCGCCCATCCTTTTTTAAGCGCGCCAAACGGTGTAAAATCGTTATGGCATATTAGCTACGAACGATCCAAAACATGGTTCTATGTATAAATACACGGTAAAACGCGCAAAATATATTTATTTTATGATTTCCCCAGAGTCATAAAACACATAAATTCGCATTCGGTCATTGCACATGCACAAAACAAACCGGAATGCAAACACAAGAATGAAATTCCGAGTAGCAGAAACAGAGAGAGAGAAAGAGAGAAGGAGAGAAAGAGAGAGAGAGAGTGAGAAAGGAAGAACACACAAACAATAAAATCAGCAACAGCCACCATAACAAAAACATTTTCGAGAATGAATTTGTGTTTCTGTTTCGGCCCAAAAATTATTATATGATATTTTGAAACAATGAGCGAACATTATTTCAGTTTCCCATTTGATATGGAAAATTTCGAATTTTCGACAGTATGTTACAAAATGCGCTCCACATACGAAAGGAAAAAAAAAAAACGATGTGGAAAAGCTAAGTTGAATAATTATTCATATTTAATATAGCATTTAGTCTAATGAAAATCACATATGGAATGTGCTTAGTGTTTAGCACACAAACACAATGGCCAAAAATAACATGAATCATGATTAATTCGATAGATTCAATGAGCAATTGCAAAATGGTCCAAGTGTAGCTGCCAATGGCAATCTGCCCATTTATACAATTATTTCAATTTTAATTATTTCAATGGAAAATGTTCATGGAAAAGGATATTTTTCATTGGATTCGTCTTTTTTTTTTTGTTTTAAATATATATTTGCCATGAAATCATGATGTTCGACATTTTTGACTTGTGAATGTGCACATACACACACACACTAATATGAACTGAAAAAAATGGAATTAAATGAATATAAAAGGAAAAAAGTTGGAAACACCATTGCAAGAGGAAACTTGATTTCCCACATACAACTACATTTCTATATCATTTTTCAGTTTTCTGTTTTAAAATGTATTTTGTACTATGTTATGTTTATGTTTTGCTAAACATTCTCCCAAAACAGTTTTTATGGCTTTTTGTTATGGAAAATAAAAGAATCAATAAATTGAAAATCCATTTCGATTTCGATCGAATGCTTAAATCAATCCGAATTGGTAGTGAAAATATTTTTGTTTTATTACCCAGAGCGAAAAAAAGGAGAATAAGAACGTGAGAGAAAAAAAAAAAAAAGAGAGAGAGAGAAAAACCGGGAGCTATAGCGGAGAGAAAGAACGGAAAAAAAATGCTCATTCAATTGGTTTTTCAATGTACAATTTTTTTTTCTCATGCTGTCGCGCGCGATAATGCCAGAAATTTTATTAGCGAATGCCACGGGGAAGTTTTGGTTTTGTGTGTTTGCCTCTGTGTGTTTATTCAATTGGTGACTCTATTGCAATATTCAATTTTTCAATTTGTTAAACAATAACATCAATTATGCTACAATGTAGCATTTTTTTTCTATGCTTATCGTTGCACTAGCATGAGCACATCGAAATGTCCGAGATAATATTCAATTAAGATTTTGTTCGCACACCGAATTGACACAATTTATGTGCGATATTGTTTATTTGCAGCATTTTTGTATTGTCAAATGCAATGCATTTTCATTGGGGATACGAGATTTTTAGTTGCAAACTAGTCAATGTTTCAAATTCCATTAGATTGGAATTGATAGAGCATATTTCATTGGAAATTTTTCTTTTATTTTACAGTTTAACATTCTAAACCAAAATGTTTTACACTATCGAATTGCACTTAATCTCTGAGCACATTTTCTACACACATATTTTACACCATTTTATATGTTTTGAAAACAGTTTCAAAATGAAAGAGAAATAGTTCAATAAAATTGAGTTCAAACAATTGAAAAAGTATTCGATCTTTAATTTGTAACATTTTGATATTTGAAAAGAGAACAAATGAAAAAGAAATAGAGGAAAAATCGATCGATTTTAAAGAAGCACCAGCAATTAATTTTCCAAATCCGGATAGCTTGTGCAACATATTTTGAGAAGGTTTTTTTTTTCATCTCTTTTTCTATTTCTATCTCTCATTTTCCTCAATGAGTGCGCATTTCGCAAATTTATATACGTGTGCAACATTCATTAAAGTACCATTATGTAGGTGAGCACTTGCACATCCAACATTAAATGCTATTCTGCCCTTCAATACATAAATCTATTGATGTTGAACCGATTTTGAGCACATATTGGCACCCTGAACAGACAGACAGACACAACAGCCAATGCACTAGGCGACCAACTAATAAATTATGTTATGGTTTCGAGTTGTGGGCAATTGTATGTGTGTGTGTATGTGCATGGGCTGCACTGAATGGGTGCATCTAATTTAACATAATCGACACATTTGCAAAACACATAATAATTACACAAGGCGCATTTACTTGATGCCACTTTGATCATATACATACACACACATTAAGTATGCTGTAGCCATTGTGTTTTGGCATTATGTAAATGTTTACTTCAATAAGCTTTTGCAAATCTTTTCAATAAATTTTCCGGCTAAATTCAAAGCAATGAAATCTATCCCATTCAATCATTTGCTTGGCTTAAACACTTCAACCGCCACTACTGACAAAGTAATAATTTAACGATTTTCAGCGATCAAATCAATTTATAAGCGAGAATTTACATTTTCCCAATTAAATTTACTCAACGAAATGTATATTTTATTGCAGTCCAGATAAAATTTGTTATTTTCATTTTTAGCGCCGTTGAAAAGTCAGTGAGAGTGCACGTTGCGCGTATTCACTTATTTCTAACTTATTACAACGTCAAATGTCAAATTGTTTGTTTACGTGTGCATGGAATGTTTTTTATTTTTCTCTCTCTCTCTCTCGCTATCCCCTTCTCTCTATCTCCCTCTCTCTCTCTCGCTCACTCTCTCGCTCACTCTCTCGCTCACTCTCTCTCTCTCTCTCTCTCGCTATCTCCCTCTCCCTCTCCCTCTCTCTCTCCCTCCCTCGCTTTCTCACTATTCTTTTCTCTTCCACTATTTATGAATAATTTTGTTGACCTTTTGTCATAAACGGCTTCATTCTCGTTCATTCATGCACACCGATGTTAAGTATTGCATGCTTTTGAGTCGAATGAAAACAACACGAAACAACATTGAAAAACTTGCTCATGAACAATTTCGTGTGGAAATTCAACAGCATGGATCGATATATTCATTGAAATGGTTCAGGCGCAAACTAGCTTCTGAATTTTATATTTCGCTTTCAACATTGTCGATGCGACGACAACGATTCAAACTCTATAAACAGCGAAATTTGCAGCAATTTGCAAAACTTATCAACTTTCAAGTTATTATTGAAAGACGATGGATATTTGATTTTATGCCATAAAAGTATGCGCAATCGATTTTATTGCGATGACAGTTATGAATATTTGATAAAATCACCACTGAATTATGCATACGAATCATAAATTTTAATTAAATCGCTTCGATAGACATTCCAATGTTGTATGGAACGACTGGAAGGGTCATCCGTTCATATCATTTATTTATTTTTTTTTTTTTTCTTTGGCGCTCATTGCATATTCGTTCGTGATGTAAAAACGGAAAAACAATGTGCAAATTCGAGCATATTATTTAAATGACGCAAAGTGTAAAATGCTCAAACACGCACGTTTTCTATCAAAATTGCATGATTCCCATGAATGAATAGCGTCATTATTTTCGCTCATTCCCATTTTGGCACTTTTCCGACCCTTTTCGATCCATCAGTCTCTCTTACTTTATCTCATTCTCTATTACTCCATATTGTTCACTTTCTCTCTGTCAGTCTCCTGATTTTTTTTTTTTTTTTTTTTTTTTTTTTATTAAAGCTAATGGAAATCTTGATGGAAGTAAAGTTTCATTTTGATTGTCGTTGAAAACTTTCATTTCGAATGAAATGCCGAATTGCATTTCGACTGTGCATCATTCACACAATACATGCAATGAATGCAATGTATTGAATAGTTTGCAAAAGAAAACCCAAGACAAGTTGCTTCTTCTTGTTAAAGTTTTTCCCTTCATCTCCTTTGGCATTTTCTTCTTCTTATGTTGATTATATTGCATCAACAACAATCGATATTTCTTTTTGTTGTAGTGAAACTGAAAGATTCAGTCGCCGATATTCCGCTTCGTATTATCATTTGCAATCATTTTCGATTTGCCGTTTTGCATTTGAATGGACGCAAACTTGAACTTATATGCATGGAAAAGTCTGTTGAACGTTAAAGTCGATATGTTGTCATTTGTTGTTGGCGTCATTTCATCGTCGATGTGTATTTCGTTTTCTTTTTCGTTTTCGTCATTTTATTCGTTTTCATTTTCTTCGTCTATCTTCATTGTCGTTGTCGTCATCTTCGTTTAGTGCATTCGACATTATTATGTTAATAGGATATCAAATAGATTTGTTATGCTGTTGAAAAAGCAATATTCTTGATTACAATTTATAAATACATGTACATTTCTTGGTTGAATTCAAATTCAAGTCAATAATATACGTTTCGGTTTAATGTGTAAGCAAAGCATTCCAAATGACACTTAATTTATACATGTATTTTTTGTTGAGAAAAAAAAAGAGAGAGAGAGGGGGAAAAAAAACATCAACATTTTTTCAACGTTATTTGAGATCAATACAAATGTAATCGAAGCAAAACGCAATATTTTCCATGCATTTAGGTTGTCTTGTTCTTATTGAGTATATTTTCATGCCCTTCGATTACAATATAATACAATCATATAAACATTATATTGGTGAGCCTCATGCATTGGAGTTAGTGTTGCATCAAATTGAACACTGAAATTGCGAATTTATCAAACTAATGGATAGGAGGGAGACAATGACGTACAGCAATACCGGTATACGGTTGACATTATTGAAATGAAATGCACCCCTGTTTTATGCTTCGCAAGCCATATCAATATCTCGTTAGGGGCTTGCAATTTATTAGCATCATTTATACCATTTGACGAGACTGCGTTCATGTCAATGCGAACTTCTATTTATTGATGCGGTGGAATATATTTTCTATTTAATTTCAATGTGACGTCACTAGTACGAGATATATGCGCTTATTCCTAGCGATTTTGTTTTTCGCATCTCTTTCAAATTTTTTAATATTTTCCATTTTTTTTTTTTTTTTTTTTTTTTTTATAAATCACATACTCTTCAATCGTCTATCGCAATAGTATAATTGTTCATTCAAGATTCACTCACATGACTTTACTCATTTCAATTAAAATTTTTTTCTCCACTTCGGTTGGAATTGCGTGTTGTATTTCGATAATGATTTACGCATGCAATCAAATAAAAACTATTGTTGGATGCACTCAAGTGTAATACGCAAATGTCAAGAAAGTAAAATAAAAAAAAAAGCCCGAAACGCAAAAAAAAAGGAAAATGTTTGCAGGACGCCCACTTGACAATCGAAACGGGAGCGAATTAATCTCGTTGCATGAGTTTTATTGTGCGGTGAACATCACTCATCATGTCGGTCCCATGTGCTTATCTTTCTCTCTCCCTCTCTTTCTCTCTCTCTCTCTCTTTCTCTCTCTCTCTCTCTCTCTCTCTCTCTTTCTCTCTTTCTCTCTCTCTCTTCTCTCTCTCTCTCTCTCTCTCTCTCTCTCTCTCTCTCTCTCTCTCTCTCTCTCTCTCTCTCTCTCTCTCTCTCGCTGTGTGTATGTGTGGGTCGTGTATTCAGTATTCTCTCTTGCGATTTTGCTATTTCGAAATTAAATTATAAAAATGTGGTTCGGATGATTGATATTCAACGACATGCTTTGTTGAGCACGTGCAGCTTACTTTTTTCCATTCTTCAGCTCCTCATCTTAAACGTACGCGCTCTTTCGTCATTTTCAAAGTGAAATCGGTCACTCATTTCGTACATTTTTTTTTTCATCTTCTTTTCTCGTTGTTATTGTTGTTGCGTCGCCTGCCGTCAACATTTTCTTGTGTGCTGAATGTGATATGAGAGCGTATGTTATCGCCAATGCCGTTGTGATTGTGTTTCCATTTTAACATTTCGCCTTATTTTCAACACAAATAGATTATGATTTAAATTCAATAATCGACCCTTTTTTTCTTTCTTTGGTTTTCACCATTCGCATTGCTCTATACATTTCCAGTTGATGGGATTTCCTTTGCATAACCATCAATATCAATTTCGCTTTTGTGTGTATGTGTATGCATTAAACAAGCATTTCAGAGACGCAGACATCGTACATTTTTTTCCCCTTCTTTGCTTGGTTTTCTTCAATTCACTGTGAATACCGAATGGAATGTTAAAGGAGACGGAACACAAAAGTGAGAATGCGAAAAAATGATAAAAAACAGAGAGAGGACAGACACAGAGACAAAGAGAGAGAGAGAGAGCGAGAGAGAGAGAGAGAGAGAGAGACAACCAACAGCCGAAAGCTGTAAACAAGGTGCGGTTGCTTGTGAATGAAAATGTTGAGAATTCGATATGGAATCATCGACATGTTGATCATCGACAATAGTCTAGATAATAAGATGTGCTATGTTGGCTTTGAAAATTAAAGTCGATAGGCGAATTGTGAGTGTTATGCGTAGCAAACATATGATACAAGCATATACACAACTGTGAGAAAAAAATCCAATTTTATGCCCAAAATGTAATAGAAATTTTCGCCGGTTCTTTTTGTCATTGACAATACAACATTCTATTCACTCAGCTGTCAAAATGCCAACGATGAATAGCAAAATTTGTTTGCAATTCACGAACAATGTCGCATTTTTTTGCTCTGTATGTGAGTAATCGATCCCCTAATTTTTTTTTTTTTTCTATTTGACTGCCACAAATTAGCCATACAATTTAATTACAAATTCAGTCGGTTGCCGCATATTTTCATACAAAACATACATGAATGAATTGTTTAAAAACGAAAATGAATAAGAACCGAGTTGTTGGTTCTTCAAGTCATCATTTTGCAAATGTCCCAACGGGCATTTTTTTTTTTACTGTCTGATCTCTGTGTTCAGCTTATATATTCAAACAAAACCAAAAGAGAAAGACAAGAGAAAAGAAAGAAAGAAAGAAAGAAAACGTAACAATATTATCAACTTTGATGCTGAGCATTTAACCGCTTGTGATTGCAGCTGACATCATTGTTCAGAAGTTTAGCATGAACATTCAAAATGCCTCATAATGTTTTTGATGGGCTCATTTGGGGATGTAGCAAATTTTATTTGCAATAAATTGTGTTGTTCGTTGCGCCCGACAAATATTCGACGTACCATGCAATTGATTAAAACTTTATCGACTTGTATGCGTTAAAATGGAGCTCAGGATGTCATAGAACCCTCTAAAATATCCAAACCATCAGATGCTCATCAGATTGAGAATGTCAATAATTAAAATAGAATAGAATAGAATAGAAAGGGAGAGAATGGTTGAAAATCCGTCAACAATTTTGACATATGGAAATGACATGTAAGTCAGCACAAACAAAAATTGAGACTTGTTGATGGTCATATTCAAACTATCATGTTTTTGATGAAATTGTTCATGTTATGACTTTTGCTTTCTCAGTTTTATATTTTATGAATATATAGATTTTTCCAAATTGTTTGCCCTACAGTCAAGAAAATTTATGTGGATTTAAAACTACAGATTAAACCGCACTTTTCCATTTATGAAAACAATTCAGTTGACTGTGACAACCGTATTTCGCATATTTGCCATACAATATATTCAGTCAAGTTATAAAATGTAAATATAAAATTTCATTCAAATGAATCTCTATATTGGTGTTGGTGTGGGTGTGTTTTGCATTGGTGCTGAAGAACAGGAGTTAGGATAGAGTGAGGGCAGAGAATGGAAGAGAGGGAAAGAGAGAGTTAGTAGTTATATTGTGATATTAACTTATTCACAAAAGATAGTAATGTTCAACCATGTCAAATCCAACCGCTCTAAAATATTTAATGATTATATTTCCAACATGCAAATGAAGTTTAATGAACGAAACGGGTAAAAGGACGACGGCTATCTACACACACACTCTCTCTCTTTCTCTTTTTCTCTCCTTCTCGCTATATCTCCCTCTCTCACTCTGGCTCTCTCTCTCCCTCTCGCCCTATCTCTCTCTCTCCCTCTCGCCCTCTCTCTCTCTGCTCTGATTTTCTCTTTTCTCTCACTCTACCCCATAGTGGTTATAAAAGATTTTAAATTAAAATTCATATATTAAAATAGGAATGCATATTTTCATGTAAAATTGTGAAATAGCTTGCAAAATTGTTGCTTGCAAAATGATATTTTTGCATAGAACACATATTCATTCATTCAAATGCACACAATTCACATGAACCCACACACATACACACACACACACACACACGTGTACACTTTTGGCCCCCAATGAACCATTCGATTGGATGAGCCAACAAGTTAGCCAAACATTGGTGCTGTAGATAAACACCATTCATTCGGTCGAGCATTTGAATGTGTGTGTTTTTTTTGTCTCATCTTTTGTTTTAATTTCATATCCAATTGTTCGATGTTCATAATGAATTTTCTGCAATAATATGCATGTGACAGTTAAATGGGGAGCATCACCGTCAAAATGTGAATATTTAAAGAGAGATTCACAGTTGTACAGATAAAATTAGAAAGTTAAAAAAAATGAAGATACGATATGAAAATAAAGAAAGAAAAATATTGTTTCCATTTTCTGTGTATGTGTGTTTGCATTTTTGTCGTCTTTTTTTATGTTGAAGTTGATGATGAAGACGGGGCCAGGTCATCGAACTGGACAGCAGATGTCACAAAATACAATCACACAGAGAGAGAGAGAGAGGGGGGGGGAGAGAGAGAGAAAGAGAGAAAGAGAGATAGAGATAGAGAGAGAGAGAAAGAGAGAGAGAGAGAGAGAGAGAGAGAGAGAGAGAGAGAGAGAGAGAGAGGAAGGGAGGAAAGGAGGTAGAAAGCGAGAGATGCAGTGCACACCGTTATAGTCATTCGAAGCACGCAAATTGTGAAAACAACGTGAGTGCAAAATAATTGATTCAAGCTTGCACTGACACAGCAAACCATTTCGAATTAGAGCTAACGAGCATGCTAGGATGGAATGTTACGCATTACCAACAACAAACTAAAATCCACTGATGGTTTAACGATAAATGACGCAGACACAATGTCATGTAGCATACTGCATTTTATGTTTGTCATTTTTCGATTTTGCTCATCATTTGTCGGACAATGAAACAGAAAAAAAAAAAAATTCTCTCGAAATGGTCAAATAATAATCAGTCTCTTCGACATGGATTTTTGGTTAATTCTGTTTTTGAAATGAAAACAAATTACAAGTGTAGCCATTTTATTTGATTTAGCGAAAGAGAAAATGTAACTCACTCAATTGCCATTATGTTTTCCTGGCAGTTGATTGACCTCGACTCAAACCAAATCACCGATTTGCATTTTTTTTTTTTTTTTTCATTTTCTCTCACAAACTGGCGCAAATAAATGTGCTTGCGCATCTGCGTCAAATTGAAATTATAGCATTAAGTAAAGTTAAGTAAAATGATTGTGCATTCTTCGAAATGAATCAATTATTTTAATGACCATTCTAGAATGAACTGTATTGAAAAGTCAATTTTCCAACGCATTCATTTGATTTCCCTTTTGCGTCATTTTCCTTTGGTTTTAATTTATAATTATATTGCAATTGACTATGACCGGTTAATGTCAGTCGGTAAAAGTATGAACGACTGGGAAATACCGCGTCAAAAGTGAAATAATTCACAGTTTTGACTTGTAACTTGTATGAACTTTATAACGGATGGAGAAAGAGAGTGAGAGAGATGTTTTTTTTTATTTTTTCGTTCTTATTTTTCATCTTTTCAATATAGCAATTCCATCCCTCGTTTACTCACCAAATTGAAATTTAAATCGATACTTATTCGGCGAGAACTGCTAAGGTTAGCGCAATGATGCTATTCCGCTTTATTATTTTCTGCCCTTCCCATTAACATTTCCATCAGTTGTGCTTCTTTTGTACGTTACTTTTTCATCCATTTCGTGGCGCAATTTTCATATTGATTTTTGTGCTACTTTTTTCTCTCGCTCTTTCTATTTCTCTTACTGTCTCTCTTTCTCTCTCCTTCTCTTACTCTCTCCTTCTTTCACTCTCTCTCTCTCTCTCTCTCTCTCTCTTTCTCTTTCAAGTAATTTTTCTTCTCCTTCCTTTTCTTTATTCCTTGGCATTCATTTTATCCGCTCTTTCCGATGTGGCTGTTGATCGAATTTTCAGCTGGCTTCACGTTGCATACTACTTGGATTGACTCTGAAAGAATATATTGAGTATATCCGTACAGTATGATGGAATTGATGGCAAAAGCGAATTGAAAATAATGTAATCTAAGTCATGAGACAGTGTAAGAGGATGATGTAGACAGAGGGATATCAAGAAGACAGGATAAAAGAAGAAGAAAAATAAAAGAGAGAGAGAGAGAGAAAAAAAAGAGACACACGATGAATCCTTGAACAAAGCATCATCAATGGAAATCCATTATGTATAATGCACAACTTATATATTTTGAAGCCATAATGTACTTACCAAAATAAGATAAAGTGTGTGTGCTGATGAAAAGAGCAACACGACTATTCACAATTACAAAGTTTCACGCGAATCGCACGAACGGAGATAGCTAAGATCTGATCGCTAACACACACATACACACACACGACACAACTAAAAATATTGAAGTATAAACGAGCGCGAACGATACAGTAGAGAGTGATGGAAAATAAATCATCGACCGAAAAGAAAAAAAAAAAGAAATTGTGTATAAGACCAGTGTGTTGCTGAGGTTTTGTCACATGAAACAACATCAAGCGTAACCGAATTGAAAAATTGAACCAAACGCAAGAAAAATTGAACGAAAAAACATCAGAAGCAAAACCCATTTTATTATGACTTTGAAATAACAACAAAAAATCACCAGCGAGACAACAAAATAAGAACAAGAAGAAGAAGAAGTAAGAAAAAGAAACCGAGTTCAATGCAGAAAATATTTCGAAGGAAACGCTGTATCGAACTGAAATTCAAAAATTTTTGCTCGTAACATGTTTTCGTCCAATTTCCCTTGCACTTCTTACTCTCTCTCTCGCTCTCTTTCGCTATTTTGCCCTTTCTCTCTCTCTATCGCTCTCGCTCTCGCTCTTTCTCTCTCTCTCTCTCTCTCTCTCTTCTCTCTCTCTCTTTCTCTCTGTCTCTCTCTATCTATCTATATATCTATCCATCTATCTCTCTCTCTTTTTTACCAAATTTCTTTCGTTCCAATTCGCTCACTTAACTGATGTATGTGGTATGGCAAAAAGACGTTGCTGCACCAACACAAATCGAATCAACACTTTTTCATGATTTGATTATCGTCACCACCGCCATAGCAGACAAATCCAAAATCTATGTTGCAAAAATGTCACAATACACATGATATAAAAGTATATCATCGACCATTTGCTCCTTGCATCACATTACAAAAAAATCGACTTTTCTGACTCTTTGTTCGGCTTATGCGCTACTGCATATGACTTTTCATAGCGTTGTTTTTCCAATGCGACTTTATATGTATGGTTCTCTTTTTTTTTTTTTTTTCTTGGTTATCCTTTCGATTTCGTACATGCAAATCTTAAAAATGTTGTAGAGAGTTTACTTACAGAAAGCCGCATTTATATTGTCACAATACATTAGATTTTCAAGCGTAGCTTCAGTACTTCAGCACCATTGCATTACCCGAATAAACAGGCAATGCTTTGTATTCGCTCAACAATAGATCCATGTTACCGAAAATGATTGCAATGTTACTCTTTGCATATATTTATATATGTTTATATGAATGTAGTGCATTTGCAATTTTTCAAACCATTCCCCGCACCACATTGCAAACTCTATTGTTGAAAGTTTAGCAATAAAAATCGATTTACCAAGCATCAGTTATTTAAAAATCTAGATACGCTACGGGTATCCAGTTTTTTTTTTGTCCGCATTTTTCAATCCTTTTGTTCACTGTCTGGGCAAATAGACGACGCATAGTGCATCAATACTATATGTATAGATTTCAAATGTGAAAGTGTTCCAGTGTAAATCGTATCAATGTAAAGTGTTTCAATATATAGTCTATTGCCTAATACGAAGCTTTATGTCCGAAAGTCATCTGCGTCTGCTTTTGTGTTTGGAACAAACATTCAAGGATTTCAATGCATTTAATAATGTCGCCAAAATATGTTCATCCTTCTTTGGAATTGCTGGTACAATGATCCTCACTATTAATTCTATCAGATGCATGAATTGAAATTTAAGTGTGTATACACTCTATAGAGAAAATATCTGTGTGTGCGAAAGAAAGAGTGAGAGAGAGAGAGAGAGAGAGAGAGAGGAGCGGGTTCATTATATCAACACAAATAAACAATCACGCACACACTCACATTCATATGCACTTTCTCTATCTCATTTTCATTCTTAAAAACATATTTCGTATAATGCCAGATACTCACAAAACTGTACACAATCTCGTTTCCAAAATGTTTTGTTCGTGTTTTTGGTTTTGTAAGCGCGCGCGTAATTTACTCGCTAAATTTCAAATTCCATTCAGTAGTAATTCAGTTGTCATTTGACATACTTACATATTCATGCCAAGCATATGCAGATGCACTGATTGATAGTGTTGCCAAGTGTATTCGCAATAGTTTGCATTCGATATTACTCGTTCTCATGCGCTGATAGAAATTGTTCGTGATGTAACTCGAATTGAAAATTATGGTCCATTCAATTTCCGCTTGGCACGCCATTTTAGAAAATCATTTTAGATTGCTAAAGAGCTTGATTGCATAAGCTCAATGCAGCCCATATCTATTCATCGATCACTTTAGTGAGATAGTGAGTGAATGAGTGAGTGTGGGTGTAAGCGGGTGTGTATGTGTGGGTTTTGCATTCGGTTTAGTAAATACAACGGTCTATTTTCTACAGTAATACACCTATTGTTTACTGAAAGTCATTAAATTTGCATTTGTTAAAATGTGCACTGTTTTCTTCTTCATTTTTTTATATCCTCCATTCTCTCTTTCTCAATCTTTTTTCCCTCGCTGTCTCTTCTCTCTCTTTTCTCTCTCCCTCTCTCTCTCTCTCTCTCTCTCTCTCTCTCTTTTTCTCTCTCATTATCTCTCTCCGTCTCCTTCTTTTTGTTTTCCTTTCACTCCCTCTCGCCATGTCTCCTTCTTACTCTTGAACATTGAAATGAGTTTTGACGCACATAAAACGAATAGGCAATGCATCCACGCAAGCATACACAAATACAGTTGGTTGGTACAAACGATACCATTTTCCTTTCTAATTATGATAAACATCATTTGGCACACGTGCCTCTGCGTCACAATCATTTTGGAGTCGTACTTACTCGTACGCTCGCTCATATTTTCAATATGGCACTTCTCTTCACAGTTGAGCAATTTTGCGTTTATAAATAGACGAAGAGAAAATGATTGAAATAGAAAAAGAAGAAAGCAAGAGCAAGAAAGACAAAAAGAAAGAGAAAGTAAGAAGGCAAACGTCATAGAGATAGATCAGAAGAAAGGAGGTGAAAAGTAAGAGATAGAATGTTGAATAAAAACAGTGGCAGACAATAAACAGGCCCATTTGGAATGCATCATTAAATAATGATAAAAGAAAATTAGCGATGTACTCAGTGAACGAGTCAAACATATAAAAGTTGAACTCATTACAGTGATTGATGAACTTGCCGACATGAAAAGCAACGGAATAAAGTATAAAAAAGAATGAACAAGCATTTTAAATTCCTTGTGCGGAATTTTTTTTTTTTCTCTTTCTTTTTGCTTTCTGTCTCCACAATTAAATAAGTTTCTGTTTTGTCACTCGTTGCTTTTTTCAGTTTGCAAAACAACACTAAAAATGATGACATTTCTCAGCTATGCTTTGGTTACAATTCAATTGTGGTTTTAAGCAAGTTGCTCTAGTTTCATCGAAATTATTCATCGAAAATAATGATTTTCTAATGATAATTAAACTATTTTATTTCTTTTTTCTATTTTCGCCTAATCATTAATTATGGTTTTTGGCGCAATAAATTTGCGCAGTCGTGTTCAACCATAAAATGTGTTACAATTCAATGCTTTCACGTTTTGCATTTCTTTTTAATTTCCCAAACGACAAATACCGTTTGTCAAATATAAATCATACGCCGTAACTTTACATTTAAACAAATGTCAATTAATTGTTAGTCGAACAATGTGACACTTTTCAATATTGTTTTCTAAAATACAAAACAATCCATTCAGACTGTTCTAACGAATAATAATTAATTGTTTGTTATTCATCAACAAATCCACTGGCATCATATTTATATGTAATTTGCTCACTTTGTCAAAATGAAAACAGAGAAAATTCAACACTAACCAAGTAAATGAATGAATGAATGAATAAATGAACGAACGAACGAATGAACGAATGAGGAAACAATTGAAGCGATAAGTGAGTGAGCGAGTATTTTAACGAACAAAATGAACATTGCAATCTAATATGCGCCCGGAAATGCCACGATCATCCATTTATCACTTGTCGAAGTGAAATGCTTTCGTCCATATTTGTCGGATAAAATTTTAATTGAAGCTAAAAACCACAAAGCACAAACGATGGTTTTACTTGTACCGGAATTGGATTTTGGGCGATATGGGTGTAAGCAAATGCGTTGCACGCGTATGGCAAAAGCAATGCTAAAAACTGAAAATTCATTCATTTTGAATCTGTGAACAAGCAAACACAAAACCAACATATATACACCGAGGCAATAAAACGAAAAAAGAAGAGAGAAGGAGAGAGAGAGAGAATGTCAAAGACATTAACATAGTTTTCGCAAAAATATGGTGTGTAACGCAGCGCGAAGCAGCTGCTTAAATTCAACCACAAGATTGAACATTCGATAAATCTCTTAGCATCGTTTTCTAATGATTTTAAGTCGAATGATAAAATATTGAGCCGCATCTGTATGTGGATGCCTGTTCTATATATAAAATACAGTGTTTTCCGAATGTGGGTTGTGCGACGCAAAGACAAGTTTAAAAAAGGAACCCACTACACTTGCCAACCAAACAAAAAACAACTACTGCATCCATTTTATTTCTCTTTCTTTCTCCCTCCCTCTTTCTCTTTCTCTCTCTCTCTCTCTCTCTCTCTCTCTCTTTCTCTTTTCCGCGTTTAGTGGAAATTTTGTGTTACAATGTTCATACATATCAAGCTGATGGAGTGGTGTATAACAAACATATAAGAGAGAGACACACATATACACATGCACACCCAGCGCACTTGATATGCTCCTTAATCGTGAGCATCGGAAAAATAGCGTACAAACCACATGTGTTGATGTTATGAAATCATGAAATTTTGTCACGAAAAGCGGCAAAATCGTACATTATAGATGGATTTTGCCATTAGTTTTGCGAAGCAAAAGTGTTGAAAACCGTCGAATAAATCGATAACATTTATTGAGTCTTCATCCAATTTATGGCTATTAGTTTATGTGCATGCAGCACTTTACTTCAATTATCGATATAGTTTTGATAACTTATCTGATGAGAGAGAGAGAGAGAAAGAGAGAGAGAGAGGGGGGGGAGGGAGGTAGGTAGAGAGAAAGAATGTGTGTTTGCGCTGGTTTCCATTATTATAATCGATTAATTAATATTGTTTGCAACATATACAAATTTAATCGAAAGATTGGCTTTGAATATTATTCATCTTTTACCAATGAACAAAGATGACATTTTCTCATACATATTTTCATCCATTTTTCATTTTCTTTTTATTTTTTTTTTTCATTTACAGACGAGCCATTTTGGGAAATCCAGATGTTGTTCACACAACACCATGGACGAATATTTTACGAAATGATTTTTGGGGAACGCCTTTAACCGATTCCGGTTCGCATGGATCATATCGTCCATTGTGTGTGCTGAGTTTTAAATTGAATCATTTGTTTGACGGTTTCAAACCCGTTGGTTATCATTTAGTCAATGTGCTATTACATTGCCTAGCAACTGGTCTTGTGGTAAAAGTTGCACGTCACGTATTACAATCGATATGGGGTACAATTGTAACTGGTGCATTGTTTGCATCCCATCCAATTCATACGGAAGCTGTGGCCGGTGTTGTTGGTCGAGCTGATCTTGCATCATGTAATTTTTATCTATTGGCCTTTTTAACATACTGCAAACACGTTGTGTGGCGAGAACAAAATGATAAAAGATGTTGGTCAGCATTAATTGCAACAATTGTACTATCAATAGCAGCCGTACTATGTAAGTAACAAAAAGACATAACAATTGCATTTTAGTCTGATATTTATTCATTTAAAAAAAAAAAAAAAAAAAAAAACAATAAAATTGAAAAAAAAAAAACAATTCTTTTGCTAATCACAGGTAAAGAAACGGCAGCTACCTCATTGGTTTTATGTGCACTTTATGATATTATTAGAGCCACAAATGGATATCGTGATAAGGTGAGCATTTTCGATGCAATTAAACTAGGAATTCAACCTAATCAAAGCTCCATTTCATACACTAAGAAATGTCTTTCTATAAGGCAATCTCGTTGCTAATTTAAGAATGTCGTTGCTAATATTTTCTATTCAATTTTCATTTTTTTTTTTATTTTCTGTTTTGCAGCATCGAATGCGATCACTTAGTATCATTGGTGTGGCAACAATTGTTATACTTCATTTGCGTTTATCATTACCGGGACCAGTGACGGAATTTTCAACCGCTGATAATCCAATCGCAAAATCACCATCACGACTCACACGTTTTTTAACATTTCTTTATTTGCCTGCATTTAATTTTCAGTTGTTGCTGTATCCAGCCACAATGAGCTTCGATTGGGGCATGGACGCAATACCAAGACTGAATAGTTTATGTGATTTTCGTAATTTAGCCACGCTAATATTTTATAGTGCGTTCATATTTGCAGTGGCAATTAATGTACAACATTTACGCCGTCGTATGCAATTGGTGCAATCAATGGCAAATATACATTATCGTAAACCACGCACCATTAAGAAACGCAAAGCATTTCAATTACCCCAGACAAATTGTAACAATAACAACAATAATAATATTAATAATAATAATAATAATAATAATAATAACATACTGCAAGCAGTTTTAGTTTTGTGAATACAAATGCAAATCATATAGCATTGCATAGTTCAATGACGAGTACAAGTTGTAACAATAATAGCAGTAATAATGCAATTAATAATAGCAGTTATTTAGCTAAAACAAGCGAATGTTTGTGTGATGTGTGTAAGCAAGGTTCGAATGTGCGACATTCAAGCAGTTGTCGTGCAATAAATAATAATAATGTGCCATTGGGACGGTGCGAATGCCCGGAATTTCGTCATTCACCATCACCGCCACGCAAACGACGCCATCAACAAAATCAACAAAATCATCATTCGTTTGTAAATAGTTCGGCTATGATCTATTCAACAACATCATCGTCATCGTCATCGTCATCATCATCATCATCATCATCATCATCATTGTCATCATCATCGTCATGTTCATCTTCAACTAGCTCATTGCCGTCAATTTCAAGCATTGGTAAATCTGGTAAAAATAGCCCAACAAAAAATACATCGTTGAACAGCAAAAGCATCGCAAATCAACTGAATAATTGTCAAAATTCAAAGACTTTGGCTACATTGACAAGTCGCACTGTAACGATGACAACAATGACAACAAAAGCGCCAACAACAAATATCAATGATTCAAATCATTTGCATATATCACATCCATCGACAACCGCATCGGCTGTTATCATGTTATCCATTGCGTTGTTAGCGCTACCATTTTTACCCGCCGCTAATTTATTCTTCTATGTTGGTTTTGTCGTTGCCGAACGAATTTTATATTTACCAAGTGTTGGTTACTGTTTGTTAATCGGCTTAGGCGCTACCAAATTGATGGACACAAATCGTGGATCATTAAGGAGCCAACGAAAACGGTTTGCTGTCATTGTATGCATTGGTATGACTGTGTTGGCGTTCAGTATGAAAACAATTAACCGAAATGTTGACTGGCGAGATGAGGAGAGCTTGTATCGTAGTGCAATCAATGTTAATCCGCCAAAAGGTAATTTCTTTTACGCTTTTTTAAAAAAACAATTTTAAAAAAAAAAACCCTTTATTGTATTCTCTCGATATCCACAAATTTCCACACTTCATCCATCTGCCCTTGAATCATTTCGATTTTTTTTTTCACGTATTCATGCGAAAAATTAATTGGATGCGGTTTCTATTGATTCCATAATTATTTGCGAATTTGAGCGGATTTTGTTGTTTTTTTTTTTTTTTTGTTTACTGTTTTTCTCATTTCGGGTGTTTGTTGGTTTTTTTTTTTACACAATTGAGCTGCTCTGGACAAAAATAAATAAATCGTAATTTGTTTTGATTTTGGCGAATTATCAGACAAACAATAAAAAAAATATATATCCCGGATTTGTGTAACATAAACCATGTTCAATTTTTAAATACGCTTTCATTCACACAGTTTTTAATCTGTTCTCCTCATCTGTTTTTGCTTTGTCAATTGCGTGTGTTCAATTAAAATATCTGATTTTATTCTTAATGGCATCATTATGTTCACCATATTTAATTAATTCATCTGGTTTAATTAATGAGAAATGATCAGTGCGATTGAACAAGAGAGAGAGGTAGAGAAAGGTGGGTGAGAAAAGTGCGTGGATGAACGAGGAGGAGGAGGAAGAGGAGGAGGAGGAGGAGAAGGAGAAGGAGGAGAAAGAGCGAGGGACAGCCAGAAAACCCATGTTTGATTTCAATTTTCCATTGATTTATTTATGAATACGTATTAATTTGAGCGTGCGGACCAATCCAAATGGATTTTTGTTTTCATTGCTAACGTGAAAGGAAGAGCGAGAAAAAAACAAATTCTGTTTCTGATAAATAAATACCATGTGTGGTTTTAATTGGTAGCAAAATGATATCGATATTGGTAGTTGTTTGTCATATTTTAAAATCATCAAATTGATTGTTTTTAATCTGTTCAGTTATATTCAATTCAACGCAATATTATCATCATTTGATGATATCAATCAATGAGCAAAGGAATGAATATATAAAATTCACCAGGTGGCTGTATTTCGTGGCAAATGTTTTAAAATGAAATGCAGTAATTTTCAGCATTGGTGGTTTAAGGCAAAAAAAAAAGGAATGAAAAAAAAAAACAACAACAACAGATAAACTTAAGTCCATTTAAACGAAAATGTAATTTTCATCATTCGAAACAAATGAGATTAATAAAGTTTGAGCAGATGCATGTCACTGGGCGGAAGAATGACAGACTAATGCCAGATTATTGGTCAACATGCATTTTCAACGTCAACTGTTACTATACTACTATGTGTTTGAAACTGAAGTATGTACGGTTCAGTACTGCACACAATTGCTTGAAAAGTTCTTTGCGGCCAATTTAAAACCAAGTTTCTTTTGAATAAGCATGCCTTTATTTTAACGAGATACTTTACGCTAGTTGTGACTTTTGCATAAGTAACACTTTAACATAGAAGAGAAGAAAATCATCAACAAAAAAAAAAAAAACTTTTGCTCTCTGTCTTGTTATTAGATATGCCATTGAAATGGTTGTTTATCTTTCGAAAGTGTTTCGCACAAAGACCGAATGATTTTTTAAAGAAAAAAAAAAATTTCCTCGTTTTTGTCAGTGGAGAATCATGCAAATCAGCAGGTTTTTCTCCTTAATTACGGTTCGTTCATGGAATAAATGAAAAAAAAAAATATATATTGCTTCTCAGTAGGTTAATGCTATGAACTTCATAGTCTTACAAATGAATCTACCAATTAAAATGAACTTTTTAACGAAGGGAAAAGCAACAAAAAAATGATGGATTTTTTTTTTGCTAACAATTTTTTCTTTCTTTATATATTTTCAGCTTTGGGCAATTTGGGTAGCGTTCTCAGTTCACAAGGACGATATGATGAGGCAAAAGAATCATTGCAGCTTGCGTTAAAATATCGACCGAATATGGCAGATGTTCATTACAATTTGTAAGTATTATCTAATATTAACAAAATTGATTTTCGCTTCGCATCATCAGATGACACACCGTCGACAATGATGCGATTCGATGTGCGTAATACATAAAACCAATTTTCTGGAAATAAAATATATTCACATACACCAACCGATAAATGCTTAAATGCCATTTCGTATTGTCTTTTATGTATATTTTAATCTTATCGCTTGAATATTTGTTCAAATCACATAAACATTTATTAAGCATTAATACTCAATTCAAACCATTTCTATTGATTCCAAGGTGATAGACAACAATAAGTGTTTATTTGAATTACATATTGTTCGATTTTGTTTAACACGCTACGATTTATTGTGAACAAAGTCTACATTAAGTTTGGGTGTGGACGTAATTCGAGAATTTTTGTGAGAGGTGTTCCCCGTTAGAACATATATTTTACCCATTTAAGCCTATGTCTGTCTTTAATTCACATTGCTTTTTTTCTTTTCATTTAAATAAAACACTCTTGTCTCTCTTAGCGTCTAGCTTGTTGTCAAACCAAAATACTCGGTTCAATTATCATTCAATCAGAATGCATTATGATGACTTTTTTCTTCGAAGCTCAAACAATTTGAAAAAAAAAAAAAAAAAAAAAAAAATTGTAAATCATGTGAAAAATCGATCAAAATGTTTTCAATGAATAAATTTGTGTTTAATTTGTCGATATTTTTGTTCCAAGTGGATGAACTGACACACTCAGAAAAGCTCAAAAATGTAAATTAAACGATCGATTTTCATGTCATTATGTAAACGAAAATCATTTTCTTTCGTCAATTTTATAACGGAATTTTTGAATTGCCTTCAACCAAACATATCCGTTTTGTTCTGTACTCATACGTATGAGTGTTTGTGAGCGAAAAAAATGAAAGAGAGAGAGAGAGAGAGAGAGACGGAGAGAGAGAGAGGGAGAGAGAGGGAGAGAGAGAGAAAGAGAGGAAGAGAGATAACATAAATGAGATAGAGAGTCTCTCAATGAATTGGATTTCATTCCGGACTTTTCAATATTGGAATATTTTTGCATAATTTTTCTTTGGGAAAAAAATTATCAAAATTGACGTTTACAGCTTTCAATCGTTGTGAAATGAGTGTGGATGTGCTGCAGATTTGTTCGTCCTAATGAATTCTATAATAAATTTGAGTAAAATGCAAATCACGGCACGAATTGCTACTATTGCAAAGGGCGTATTTGTTACTAACCAAAAATTCAATGAAAAACTCTGGCAAATTGATAAAGAACCGAAAGAAGAAGAAGAATGAGTAAAAGAGAGAGAGAGAGAGAGAGAATAAGAGAGAAAGAGAGAGAAAGAGAGAGAGAGAGAGAGAGAGAGTGGGAGAGAGAGAGAAATAAAAAGACCGGATCGAACGTGTCAGATATTGTAGCAGACGGTTTTGTATCCGTCGTATGTTCAACAAATGTAATCAATTTGTTTTAATTTGATCGCCTGACAAACTACTAAATATGCATGATTGTACTGGACCCAAGTGAAGCAATTTCTTTATCGCTTTGGCATTTGCTTTTGCAATTGTATTCGTTTGTACAATTTTTGTCTGTGGCATGTATTACGGATTGAAGATGGAAAGAGCCATTGGAAAATTGAAGCGAAATACGTGGTGACGGTTAATCGGTATGGCCTTATCTTATGTAGTGTAATGCTACACAATCAAATATATTGGGCATGTTGTTGAGCGTTTTGTTCGTTGTTGCCAAAATAACATGATGACGTGTCACGCACTAAAACCGATACACAACACACACACTCATGCTCTCTCTCTCTCACTCTCTCTCTCTCTCTCTCTCTCTCTCTCTCTCTCTCACTCTCTCTCTCTCTCTCTTACACAGACATGCCAAAAAATTCCATCATAATTCCCCATTGGCTTCATTAAATTCGTTTTATCAAGATTTTCGATTGTCGACATAATGACGGCACACTATTTATATAGGGCTTTTTGTCGATGGTATAAAATAATGAGCATTTTCCCACTCATTTTCAATGTAGTTTATTGTATAAACCAAAATGTATAGCAAAAATCGAACAAATGTTCGAACATTGAATAAGGGGGTTGGAAATAACGGAAAGAAGAGAAATGAAGTAAAAAAAAAAAAAAAAATACACATCGATGATATGGTCTAACGCGATGAGAAAGAGCGAACGGAATGAAAATGCGAACGAAATCGTCTGAAAATAAATGCGAACGGTAAAAATCGCCTTCTGTTTCCTTTCGTCATTTAAACGATACGTTTTATAAATGTTCAATGCATAACAAAGTAAGGACAAATGCGATTGTCCGTCTAAAATGAATTCCAAGCGTCATGGAATTGTAAATTTTTGTTGTTTTTTTTTTTTCATATCGGCTGGGGGTGAATAGCAAACTGGCGACATTTCATGCCCGGAGGGGTGTAAACGACACAAAAGGCAACTTTTCATTCGAAAATGCAAATGTGTCATAGAAAGATGAAAAATATCACTCCGGTCCGCATCAAATATTTGATTAATATTCCAGCTGAGCCGGAAGTACGCCTATAATTTGTGCGCTTGTGGAAAAACACACTTATGTATTGCTCACACCATCGCATAATGAACATTAGTCCATTACGCGACAAAGACAATTTCTCTTCTTTTTTTTTCCTTCACTCATTTCTTTACTATCTAAACGCTATGAAATGGAATGATAAAGTATTGGGTCAAGTGGTAAAATAAATGATGTGAGAAGCAATCTATTTCATTTATTGTCTGTTTTTATCGTAATTATTACTCGTCGACATTTTTAGATGTTAATCGAAAATTTATTATTATATATAAATACATAGTAGAAGAAGAAATGTTACTAAGTCTTATTATTTCAATATCATTCTTTTTCCAGGGGCATTTTACATCAAAATCATCAACAATACAAAGAAGCTATTGAATGCTTTAAGAGAGCTATTCAATATCGACCATCACTGGCATGTAAGTGTTTTGTTGATATTTCGAAATTTGTGATTTGTTTGAAACTTTAATTGTAAATTGAATGTTTTTCGCTTTTAAATGTAGTGGCTTATTTGAATATGGGAACATCGTTTAGCGCTTTAGGGCGTTGTAATGAAGCCATTGAAATACTTCGTGAAGGTTCAAAATTAGTAGGGCATGGTTTACGAGATCGATCTACCCATGATAATGCTAGAATGTCAATGCTTGTACAATTGGGAACTCTGTATGCAGAACAGGGAAAATTACAACGTGCATTGTCTGTTTTTCGCGAAGCATTACATAGTCTACCCAAATATTATCCACCACAGGTAGGGTTTTTCACCACATTTTTTCTTTTTCTTCATAACTTATTCAAAATATGACAATTTTCAATACTTTTAATTTTGCAATTTAAATTGATAAAATGGAATGTAATGGTGCGATTGGAAGGCCATTGATAAAAAATGAAATTAAAAATGAATTTTTCCATTTTAATAGAGTATTTATCAGAGACTTGGTGACACTTTGGCACGAATGAATCAATGGTCAGAAGCTGAACGATTTCATCAAGCAGCATTAGAACTGCAACCCGATCATATTGCAACGTATGTGTCTTATGGAACTATGCTCGCACGGAATGTAAGCATCAATAAAAATGAATTATTCATTAAATGATAGATTGCATTAACGTCGATTAACTTGTTTCTTTTATTTTCTTTGCAATTTTTCATGCACGTCATCCGTAAAATCTACAGAGTAGTCGAACGTCTGAAGCAGAATTGTGGTTTAAACGAGCATTAAAATTAGCACCAGATGATTCAAGTGTTCGCCATCATTACGGTGAGTTATTTATAAAATAGTTCTCTTGTTTTTTTTTTTTTTTTTGATCATACTCATGGCAGCCATTTCATTAAAATGTTCATTATTTCTGTTTTTTTTTTTGTTGGCATTTTCCAGCTGAATTTCTTAGTTCAATGTCACGACACGAAGAAGCGTGCGAACAGCGTATTAAAGCGGCTGAACTATCACCAACCGATTATTCATTGGCTGTAGCAGCTGCGACCGCTCTACGATTATTAGATAGAAAAAATGAAGCTGAAAAATGGTATCGAACGGTGCGTATGAAATTCCAAATAATTTTTTTTTTTTCTTTTTTTTTCTTTGCATTCCATGAGACCAATGGCAAATATTTAATGAATGCCATCGATTTTATTTTTTCATATTTTCCAGGCGGTTCAATTGCGTCCAGATGACGCAAGAGCACACACAAACCTTGGTGCCATACTACATATGTTGGGTCGACCAATTCAGGCAGCTATTAGTTATAAAGAAGCATTACAATTACAACCAAATGATCCAACAACCATTGCAAATTTAGCAAAACTAGGCATTTCAGAAATGGCTTAAGTTTTATGCAAACTCCAACACACTCAAAAAAAAAAAAACAAAAAATAAAAATTTTGTACATAGCGCCATATTTTTCTTTGCATTATTTTGGTTTTGTAATTTTTAACAAATAATAACAAAAGTGTAAATCACATGTCACATTCTTCCAATCAAGTAAAAAAAAAAAAAAAAAATTCTAGATGTAATCAACATCCAACATTTTTGAAAGAAAAAAAAAAACAACAAACAACAAAAACACACTATGTAAAGTAGACAAAAATAATAACAACAACAAAAAAATCCCATGAATAAAGTGAAATATATTTATTTAACTGCAGCGTACATGCGCATCATCATCATGTGCATTGCGAAATTGGGCAAAAGATAGAAATACAGTGATAGAGAGCAAAAGCAAGAGCGAGAGAGAGAAAGATAACTTTGCACATCTGCATTACCTCTCGAGGGTGTCATTCCAATGAAAAATAAAAATATTTTCAAAATTTATGACTAATGTAAAAAAATTTGTAATGTAAATAGTAAACAGGAAAGTAAAAGAGGACAAAAAACAAAAAAAAAAAAAACAAATCATGAAAAGAACACAAAAATAAAAACAAACTCATGAAAAATCATCATACAACAAATATATGTGTAATTTCTACAAACCAAAGAGAAAGGGACACTCGTACGGAGAGAATGAAAAAGAGAGAGAAAGAGAGAAAGAGAAAGAGAGAAAGAGAGAGAGAGAATAGCCCAGAATTCGAATTGAAAATGTGCAGATTTTAAAATTGAACAATTTATTATTATATGAGTGTAAATATAATATGATTGTGAAATATTGTACTGATTTATAACACATATACATACGATGCTTTGGGCACCTCAACCAGAGTTAAAGTAATGTTACATTCAACATATTCACATTTCATATATCACACAAATAAAAAATTTAAATAATCACTGTTGCATTGAAAATTGGTAGGCTCTGAAAAATTGCATGATCCACTCTCACACAAAAAAAAAAAAGAAAAAAAAAAAATGCAACCTAACAGACAAAAAAAAACAGAAGTATAATTTTACAAAATAAATGGAATTAATAATACTGGCCAATTGAGTACATTATGTGCGTACCCAAAAGGTATTTACTGAAACCTATTTGAAAAGAAACCATGCGTTTGAACAACAAAAAAATTCAAAAAAAAAAAAACAAAAATCCATTCAATTGATCTAGTTGATTGAACAACTTGATCACTCTCACGGAATCACTTTTATTTTAATAACTTTTGCTGAATCAATTTTTTTTGATTTAAATAAAATCAAAAAGCGTGCTTTTTCCAAGAATCAATTTTTCACTTATTTTTCTGGGGCATTTTCAATCACTGAATTTCTGTGAATTTTTTTTTCAATCACTGAATTTCTGTTTCGTTAAACTTCAATTTGTTTGCCATAAATTCTACAGGAATTGTACATATTTGTTGTGGGAATCAAATAATTTAACTGAACGAAAGACACAAGATGCATGGATTGAAATTACTTTTCATTTGAAATGAACAAAACAAAAAAAAAAAAAAAAAAAAAATGAAATGACATTTAAAATTAAGGTTGCTTGACAAGCCGAAGGATACAGAATATTGTAAATTTGTGTATTTTTTTATCCAATGCAACAATGATGCAAGAAAAAAAAAAGTAGCATCATTGTTGATCTGAGATGATGATTGGAGTTAATCGTAATTATAATAATAAATGTAAACGATGAAAAAACCAAATGTTCTAAATAATCATTCCAATTTAAAAATGGGTATTGTCTGTTTTTGTTGAATGAACGAGAGAGGAAAAAATAAATTGTCATGACAAAAAATCATTTCATAAGATATTTCATCAAAAAAAAAAAAAGAAGAAGAAAAAAAAAAGAAAAATTGTTTAATCGAAATTCAAGTATTAATCCAATCAAAAATGTACATAACTTAAGATGATGAATTATGCCTGTAAATATAGATTTATCTATAATATTATATTATATTTGAATAAAGATGAATTGGGCATTTTATTCACTTTTTCAGAGGAAATGTGAAAGAAAAATCCCAAAATGCTATAATAAATAAAAAACAAAAAATGAATGAATAAAGAAAACAATTGCAGAAAAATTAACTCGTTTTTAAAATTGTTTTATTTTTTTGTTGTTTTATGTATGTAACTCTATTGAAAATGGATTGAATTGGTTGCTTTATTTGTTGTTCGTTATTGTTCGGTGAAATGGTTTGGATAAAGTCAAAAGTTAAATCAATGATACGTATAGCTATAAATTTAAATCCGGTCGCATTGAAGTTGTATAATGAAAATAATTTTCAAATACATAGACATTTATAGAAAGCTCACGAATCGCTACGTGTGTGATCGATGGCAATAAATTGATAAAGTTTTCACTTTTGCGTGTGCATCTGAGCGATTGAATGGGTCGACTAACATAGACAATTCGAAAAGTCTTCATCGTCTTCAGCCGATGGCTGAGAAAAGATAGTTGCGGTTAAACGAAATGAAGAAAATACCAACAAACAAACCAAAAAAAAAAAAAAAAACCGATGAGCAAAAAGTCAGGACGAAAGAGAAAAAGAAATGGTAAACGCTTTGGCACAGCGACCAAAGTAACAAACGACTTTTACACCAATGGCAAATTGTGAAAAGAACTAAAACAAGAAACAAAAACGACAACAGGTAACGAATGAATGGAGAGGATAAAACAGAGGAAATATATTTATGTGTATTTGTTAGCTTTGTGTCTATGTATCGAACAAAATTCGACAAGCAACGATGGAAATGGATGTTGGGTATGTCGCGTGGAAACAATTCAAATGGTTCAAATGAAACTTTATGTCTGATGTTGTCGACTTTTTAGACTTGGTTTTTGCTTTCGTTTATTTTTTTTTTTTTTTTTTTTGTATTTTCTTTTTCTTCTCTTTTCTTCGATGTTGCTTTCTTTATCGCGCATTTAATACAACACAAACCAAGTGGGCCCAAAGTGTTCAATTCAAACGGAAACTAAATCAGGAACTCTAGCTCTGATATATATATATATATATATGATGCAGACAAAGAAACGGTTTGTAATAGAATTATGGGTTCAAACCATTTTATCTTTTTTTTTTTTTTTTTTTTTTTTTATTTTTTCCTTTTTTTTTTTTTTTTTTTTTTTTTTTTGTTTTTTTTTTTTTTTTTTTTTTTTCTTATCAACAAAATAACTTGCACGTCACTTTATCTCCATTCTTTTCTATTTACATTCTCTCTTTTTATCATTACTCTGTAGGTAATAGAAAACTTGGTCTCAGTTCAATTTGCACCGTGACATTTGTGCTGAAGTTATTCTCTTTTCGAAATTAAAAGTCATTGTAATGAATTTACTTTGTTGAATACTACAGCACAACACATACATGAAAATTCTAACTCTTACACAGGTATAGACAACATTTCGTTTAACACAACTGCCGATGTATGCGTCTTTCGATAAAATTCATATCCAGACAACAACACCAAATCATATTCCCAATCCAATAAATATGAAATGTCCGCTTTTCATATCGTTTACCTTTTTGATATTGTATGAGAAGCGGGAGGATGCATTCAAGATATTTCATTATTAGAAAATTATCATACAGCATAAACCGAGATAAAATGATGTACAAAACTACAAAATGCAATTGTATATATTGGCACAATCAGCGTTGCATCGTCCGATATAACTCAATGCAGACAGAGAGAGGCAGTCAGGCAGGCAGGCTGTTAGGCAATCAATTTCATTAAATTATACATTAGAATGCTGTAAGCAATAACTTAGAAAGCTCTTGCTGTAAATCATATCGAGGTAGACATAAAATTCAATGGCAAAAAAAATGCAAATGGAATGTTTTAATTTATTGTGATTTCTGCATTCAAATCGATTTTGGTAGACCAATTCGATCTAAACCGAGATAAAGTTTTGAATTGACACAAGTCGTAACCAAACTGAATATACACATTTGGTTCAAATTTTTGTCACAATTCTTATGGATGGACGTAACTTTTCACATATATTTGCACATGAAAATTCGTCACTAACACACTTGTCGTGGAACTTACTTAGAAAACCGTTTACCAAAAGATTGTTGCATTGGAAACTATAAAATAGAATTGGTCGCAATGAAGAAATGATTAGCCATATGGCGTTCTAATAATGTGCTGTAAATGTAATAAATTTCGAAATAGGTCGCAAATATGTGCAGATTCGGTATGCGAGAATCCAAAGTGGTCATTGCAGTCTTGATATTTTTTTTTCTTCTTTCTCTCTCTCTCTCTCTCTCTTTCGCTATCTCTCTCTCTCTCGCTCTCTCTCTCTTTTTCTCTTTCTCTCTCTTTCTCTCTCTCTCTCTTTTCCGCTATCTCTCTCTCTCTCTCTCTTTCTCTCTGTCGGATTTATGCATCCTGATTTCCCAAGCACATCATTTATCTTTAATGAAATGTTGGCGCTGCTAAAGCTGATAATAAATAACAGCAAAGCATTCCATTTGTTGCTTCTGTGGATGTTGTGGCTTTGCTTTGTATAACTGTAATATATAATATGAATGTGAAATACTAAATATATTGGATATGAAGTGGCCGCTTTTCACACATTCAACATTTTCCTGTTAAATTTTCCAACAAGCAATGATGTTACAATAATTTCTCTATTCTCATATTTCAATGTAGTTTAAACTAACCTTAATAGGGAAAACTATTATCATCAACAACAAAAAATTGCAAAATTACCAGCAGATTGCATAGTTTTTTTTTAATAAATCAATGTCCAATTAATAATTTGTTCACATTTGTTTTCTGGAATGAAAAAGTTTAAAGCAAAAACTGAAGCATACAAAAAGTTTCCATTTAAAAAAAAAAGTAAAGCTTTTCTATATTTGTTCAATATTTTATACGTAGAGCTTCTCCTCAAACAAAAAAAAAACGATTTTTGAGCATTTTTCCATATTTCAAATAATTTATTCATTCAAAAATGCATTAAAAATTGTCGAATTTTTATTGTTAAAACTCAACACAAATGATGATTACCTAACGAGTTTGTATATTATATTAAAGGTTATAACCTATTGAATATTTCAGGAATGGTGGTTCATTTAAAGCTCAAATGTTCATGAAAAAGTTTTGCATACTTAAAATATAATAATAAAAAGGCTACAGTCAAAAATTGAAAAGTAACGAATCCGGAAAATATAATTGGATTATAAGCGAAAAACTTTTCCTTTATATGAAAATATGCTACACACCTTACAACAATCTCAAATCAGTAAACAACAATGTTACATTTTCCAAGTTAAAATTGATTCCCCCTTAGCCGGTTCATTTGTGTGTGTTGTGTGTGTGTGTTTTTTTTTTCATCTTATTCTCTCATCAGTTGATTTTGTTCGTTTTGAATGCAAAATCCGTGCATGCATAACAAAAATATAAGATTCCTCTTGAGTACTATTCAAGCAAAAAAAAAAAAAAATTTTTGCATAATTTTCTTCGAACTTTCAACCAATTTCAACCGTTAAATTTGAAACTTTCAATCATTGAGCGTTACAATTGCATTAACCAAAATTATTGAAGGAGAGACAAAGCGCGAATAAATTTTGCTGAAAGAAGTTTTTAATGTATTTATTTTATGGTGAAATGAATTTTTAGTGTAAATTAAAAGTTCTTTTAAAATAATGAGATTCTAAAGTAGTCAATTGATGAGAAAACAGATTGCATGAAAATTGTTAAGTAGTTGTTTTTATTTAAAGAAAAATGTTAAGTGCATGTGAAATGATTTTCAAGGGAACTTGTTATTTACCTCATTAAAATTGTTCAATGACTATGAATTGTTTTGTTACAAACAATATATGCTATGATGATATGAAGAGCTTATGGAAACTTTAATTGGAAAGAAATGCAAAATGTGCTTTAAGATAAAATTTGTAAAATGGGTTTTTGTGGTGCGAAATTCATTTCATCCTACATCAATATAAATCCACATGAGATGACGGTTGACAGAGAATTGGACAGTTTTTTTTTTTTTTTTTTTTATTATTTTTGTGACCTTCAAACATATATAACAATTCATTTGAATCTAGAACATTGTAGATTTTCACATTGATTTCAGTCAACTTGGAAATGTTCTTTTTACAATACTCGCAATGCAAAGCAATACAAAAGAAAATTGTTCATAGAATGTGCATTCTTTTTATTTTTTTTCTTTTTTTTTTAATAAAAAAGATGCTATGATGTAAGAGAAAAAAAAAAGAAAAGAAAAGAAAAGAAAAGCGTCTATGCCTGTGAGTGCTCATGAGTTGGCTGACAAACAAAACAAATCCATACAAACGTACATGTTTGTATTTGAGCCAAATGGCTCTCATTTATTTATTCCTTGTTCTATTCATGTTTTGTTCACTGAACACGAACCGAATGGAAAATGAAAAAAACAAAACAAAACAAAATAAAACAACGAAATTTTAAAGGAATAAGCATCGAATCTATTATTTGTTTCTTTTACTAGACATGTTTCTTTAACTATTGACTGAGAAATAGCAAAATGACGATACATGTGTAATGCATTCGTATGCTATTTTCAGGCATTATTTTCAAATTGTAACGTGAATATAGTTGAGTCTACCTTAGAACAATAAAAGAATGAGCATACATACATTTTAAAACACTTTTTTACAATCCACACACACACACACACACACACACACACACACACACACACACACAACGACATCTTCTTTTTAAAATCGACATCTCAACGAGTGAATGTCCTTAGAAAAATATTGAGCAAAAAACATGTACATATGTTCAGCATGCATACTTGAAATGTTTTATTTTTTTTTCATTTTCGTCTTCAATTTCTCACTGTTTTTTCTGCCAACTTCTTTTGTTCCTATTGTCACATTCACAATTTTCTCCATTTTTTTTTTTTTTTTTTTTTTTTTTTTTTTTGCCTTTGTCATTTTCTCAATGCAACGAGCAAAATGCAAGAAAACGTGTAATTGTGCATAAAGTCTATTGTTCACATACAGTTGAACACAACTATAACTGAATCTTTCTCTCCATATTGAACTCTATCACTATAATGCACCATTCATGGCATCATCTCATAACAATGTGCATCGAATATACAAAAACATATTATTTGAACACTGTATCAACTGATGTGAAATGCATGAATTGAAAATGTGCAACAAAAAAGCTTACAAACGCCTTTAAAGAATACAAATCATCTTTTAGAATATCAATTAACATTTGTTCAGCTAAATTTATAGAGCGAAAATATTTCCATTACACAATTATTGATTCAGTTTTGTTCCAAAATTGAATTACATTCAAGTTGAACTACTTTTCTATTATTGCTAAAGACTCGGACACTTCATGTCTATTATATTTATTATATTTTCTTTTGCAATGCATAAATTTTCGTAATGTCCTCGATCGAAACATGAAAATAGCTAAAATGGCCATTTCAAAAATCTTTTGTCACAAAAAAACCATCAAATTTTCTGGGTCATTTGATTTCACGTTTGAATGTTTGAGATTTAGCTCAAGAAAAAAGAAGCTCCTTTCATCATTTTACATATCATTTGTTAAATGTATGAATTCATCATTGTTGATATTTTTTTTATCTGCCATTAAAAGCATTGCTACATTAGTTTGACCTTCTCTAGTTATTCATGCAGAATAATTGAACAATACAGTCAAATAAGTCATGATCATGAGTTATAAGTTAATACTAGAGTTAATATAAATGTTAAGAAAAATCCCAACCATAATGTTCAATTCAATACAACGGATGTACAAATGTGAGTCAATGGAAAATAACGAAATATACTATTTAAATGAAAAAAAAAGAATGTTTAAATATGACAAAGTAATTTAAAACTTGTTTATTTATGATATATTTAGATTTTTTGACTGTAAGCAGAAAAATTGACTTTATTACGCTCAAAATATACCGGTTTCATACGGAGAACTTGGGTATAAATTACGGAAATAGCTATTTGGTATGCAATTAAAGAAATGTTGAACTAAGGCAATAGTAATATGATTCAAATATAATTGAATATCTCTATGGTAATCATTGAAAATATCTTATGGCATGTTAGTTATACCAACATCGGGAAATGCTATTAGTTCTTGTAAGATGATAGAGGGGGCGCTGGTAACTGTACATAGAAATGCCCATAAGAAAGCTCCCTCTATACAAAAAAATCTTGCTATTGTTCAACAAAAAGTGACGACCATTTCCAGTAGTTAACTAGTCGAGTGCTGAAATGAAAGTTTTCTCTCTATTCGTCTGAACTATTCATAAAATGAAGCAATACAACTATGGATTTGAAATTATGTATTTTAATCTTAAATTCATGATCACCACTCCTTACTCAAATTAGAATAAAACCTGTCAAAATCATAAATTTGGAATAAAAAAAAGAGAAATTTATTAACATAAATTATGGTATGATGACTGTTCACAGTTCAGTTCTATAATGTGATGTAATATGAATACATATGTTTGTGATGTAATATAAGTCGCCAACACCTACTCACCTATCACAAGTCAGTTTACTTTGCATCGGAAATTACATTTTTTCCAGACTCTATGTTGAACTTCCTTTGATGTTTGTCTATGTAATTTACGAAGGCAAAAAAAAATAGTCGAAAAAAATATGAACTGGCAATATTGAGTATAAATTGTATAACGGACGTATGATGACTTGGCTGTCATACGACGACGGTACTTGGCTTGCATTTAAAAAAAGCGCTTTTTCTTTCTTCTTCTTTCTCTCCCGCTCTGTGCACCTCTTACTCCATCATCTTCCTCTCTCCCTCCCTTTCTATCTCTCGATCACCCTGGAGTGAGCTTTCTCTATCGCTTTCTTTTTCTCTTTTCCTTTCTCTCTATCTTTCTCTTTCTATCTCTTTCTCTTTCTCTCTCGATCTCCATAGAGAGCTCTCTTTTTCTCTCTCTCTCTCCCCCCCCCCCCCCCCCCCCCCCTCTCTCTCTCTCTCTCTCTCTCTTATCTCTCAGTGAGTTTGGTAAAGCTTTAAAAGATACTAAGCCACTAATAAACAGAAGGACACTTGTGCAAAGCAACAACCGATAAACACGCAACCACTACAGAAATTGTGTTAATACTCAGGCATTTGAACATAAAATTATTTTGGCTTAATTCATTTTTATTTATCATAATTATTATCATGCACATCAAGGTACAAACACACACACACACACACACACATATTTTTTTTTTTCTGTTCCTCTCTCGTACCGACAACGTATGAAATATTACAATCACACTGAAGCTGTTTAGCCATCCGTTAGCGGGGCCACACGGGGAGTGATGGTACACCACTCAAATTGAAGACGACAAATAAACGACATGTGCGCATAAGCATTGAATTATTTTCAGCAAAATAGCATTTCATCAATCATCGTCATTATAATAAATGCGAGTATGTCATTTTGTATGCGTTACCGAATACACCCACAAATAATACGATACTAATGTGGAAAAGTAGTCAAAATTGTATCCAACGAAACAAACATGAATATAATATATGAACGTGTTATCGTTGTCACTCAAAAATATATTTACAGATACACTCGCACACGCACACACACACACACACACACTCAAAAATCAAAATGGATATTAAGCCGAATGAAGCGTGTGTTTGATTCATTTGATAACGATAGAAAATCGCACAATATCTGGCAAAAGACAACAATTAGCGTCATACGCACGTAATATTCAATGGAAATTTATTCAAATCGTTGAAAAGCCTATTTCTCCCCATCTTTCGTGTTTCAATTTTTTTTTTTTTTTTTTTTTTTTTTTGTTCATTTTCTTCTTCTTCTTCTATGCAATTTTGACGATAACTTTTGTGCCACACATTTTTGATGGTCGATTTGAATTTTGCCTCATTAAATTGATTGTTGGATATCATTATTTGCAGTGAAATTGCTTACAGGTACCCGTAAATACCATTTATTCAGGATTAAATCTGTAGCTTGTCTGAGATTTTCGTCATTACCGTAATTGGAATGAAATGAAGATCTTTGGGAATGATGAATGCAAAAATGAAAAAAAAAAAAAAAAAAAAAAAAATAAGCGGCTGTCGCTATTGCGGTTGCGTTTAATTTTCATTTTCTACTCCATTTCGAAACATCTTGGGAAATGGAAAATCCATTGAAAGCATTTCTTGGTTTCTCTCACTTTCACAACTTACATTAATATTGACAATGACAGCGGCGACTTTGTTGGCTTTAGTCACTGCGGTGCTGGCTTTTCATTCATACATTTTCTCTAAGGAATCAAAATATCAACTGAGACGAACGATAAGATTGATAAGATTATGACTTTCTTCCTTGTTGTATGTGTGTCTGTGTGTTTGTGTCTATGGCATCCATTGCTACTGCTGATTGTGATTTTGATGCTGAAGCTGTTGCTTGCCATCCATTCTCTTTGCGGATTTGTTTTCAGGCACTGGTTATATGTGATTCATCGTTGTTGTTCGCATTTGAATAATACCGCATGTGCCAAATGCACACAATCCCATATACAATAACAAATACGCAAATATAGCGGAATGAATGTGCCTTTTTTCAAAACCGAATTTTTTGAATTCTATTATTTACGGAAGGTATACACATTTGGTCGCCATTGTATCGCATAGGTTTTGTGGTGCTTTGGCGGTTTTAAGCACACGCGAGGGATGAAAAGTTATATCATTATTATTGAAGTAAACAGAAAATGTACTTGATGAATAGATTTGATGTGCAAGAGAGAAAGAGAGGGACAGGACGAACGACGAGGGGAGAGAGAGAGAGAGAGAGAAAGAGTGAGATGGGAAGAGAGATGCGACATTGGTGATAATAATGGTTAAAATCTGCATGGTTTGGTGTGCGTGTGACATCTTTCATTATTTGCTTCAGTCTGCATTAATAACAACAATGACAATGCGTTGCTATTGTGTTGCGGATTTTCATTTTCATTTTTCCACTGGATTGAATAACATCAGGAAGCCAGAAAATGTTGAACGGCCTCATCCTTTCACTTACACATTTTGCACATAAAGTACAAATTTTTCGACTATCAAAAGATGAAAATTGAAGCATTTTCATGCATGTTATTCCTGTTTGTGCTTGTGTTTATGTGTGTGTGTGTGTGTGCGCGTGTGTGTGTTTCAATGATGCTGTTGCTCGCGACATTTTCTTTCGACTATCCTCCTTCTTTTTGGCTTAGCGCCCATTCTTTTGCTCTTAAAATCTCATCACGCGCATTATCAGCTATTCTGTAGAATTTAATCTTATGAAATTTTATCCTATTGACTACCGATGATATTTCAATGTGCATGACGAAAAATGTGTATTAGCTTTAGGGCTTCCGATTAAGTAACGTAAATCAAATTTTTTTTTCCTCCCGAAAAAGGGGGGAAGCGAAAGAAGAAAAGAAAGAAGAGAAAGAAGAAGAGAAGAAAAAAAATTGCAAGCGATGTTGATGATGTGGATATTTCTGCGCGATTTCACATTTCGCACATTGTTGCTTCAATATTGTAATAAATTCCCTCTGGCATCATTTTCTGAACTGAACAGCTACCGACTTCGTATGACAAAATATATACAAATGTATATATATGCGCGTGTCTTCAACACACAATTGAATTTTAACATGGAAATTGTTACCATTTTTCGGTTTATTGTTACAGCTACTTCTGCTAATCCGGTTGTCAGTGTATTCAATATGCGTGCAAATGGAATTGAAAATTTCAACAATTCGTTCGTCACACAATTGTTTGCAAAAATGAACATAAAGAAATAAAAAAAAAAAAAACACACAAATTCATTTCATAAAGTATTTAATTTTCTTTTTTTTTTCTTTCGGCTTTCTTCCCGGTTTTAAGTTTTATGTAAATCAAGTACAACATATTTAGAAAGAAAAATAATTATGATCTGATTATCTAATTCCATTGTATACAAAGTTAAACCGGAAAAAAGAGAAAAAAAACTCGATAATCATTTTGACGAAAAAAAAAAATGGAATTTTGCTAACGGCACAAACGTTTCTGGATCGCTTTTTGATGTGGTTCATGTGCGTCGATGACAAGTAGATGGGCGGATGTGTGTCAAAGCAATCTTTTCAGCGTCTTGATTCGACAAAGTAATTTTGAGCGATAAAATTTCACATCAAAAACGAATTTTGAAATAACCGCTTGATCAAAACAAAGTATATTTTCGTGTAATCATCTAAAGCACCTTCACATGTGCACGCACAAACTCATACGATTATACATGATATTTTAATGATAATGCGGATGCATAACCATAACAAATTACATATTTCCCTTTGCTGTTCACATTCATGTTGCAATATTCATTTTCATTTTCATTTTCATTTTCGAACATTTCCATCCATACACATATTACACCGCAAAATGATTGCTATTTATTATTATAGTAAATGTTGATGATCCTTGAGCTTTTCGTGCTACAATGCATGCTACTGAATGCTTTTTGAATATTGACGACGATTATTATATATACTAATGATGCATTCAAGCATCATAGCCAGTGCTCAGTGTATTTGATGAAAATGAAAAAAAGAAAGAGAGAGAGAGAGAGAGAGAGAGAGAGAGATAGATAGAGAGAGAGAGGTGTGTACAAGGAAAAATGCAAACAAATAAAACAACAGACCGATTCTTTGTAATGGCATCGAGGGAAAAACAAAAGTCATCGAATAATAACTAGAATATAAGTTTTCCACTTGAAAAAAAGAGGAAAAAAAAATTATTATATGCATGCATAGGAGAAAAAACTAAAATGTGCTTGCTAAACCAGATCCACTGATGAGATGTGTGCATAGCAAACAATTCACGGTAGAGAGCGCTTAGACCCAATACAAAGTCAATGACTGCAACCGTAATATGAAACCACGAACGCATAAAATTGTGATATTGTTATGATTGGGCGCCTCACGATTCATATGTGTTACCGTATGCTAAAATATGTATACATCTGCCACATATCTTTCGAATTGAAATGCATCGTAAAGATTTGAATGTGTATTTGTAGAGAAGAAGAGAGAGAGAGAGAGAGAGAGAGAGAGAGAGAGAGAGAGAGAGAGAGAGAGAGAGAGAGAGAGAGAGAGAGAGAGAGAGAGAGAGAGAGAGAGAGAGAGAGAGAGAGAGAGATAAAGATACACTGATATTTTCAGATGATGCTGAAGCACACAAATTGAAAATAATAAAATTGTGACAAGGGAAAGAGAGTCGCAGTTACCGTGCCATGAATCACATACACACAAACAAAATCAGGATAAATATAAAAAAAAACCATATGATTCGTACTGCGTCGGAAATGCTAAACTCATATCAACCGACTGGAGAGCCAATAAAAATGAAGCAAATTTGAATGACATCGACGTTGAAAGCACTACTGAACAGATATCTGCTGCTTTTATGGATGGAAATTTTTCATAATTTTCCTCTATCAAACAAAGAGAAAAAGAGAGGGCAAAAAGTCAAAACAAGTGACTTCCTTAAGAAAAGCATAAAAATACTGAAACCACTTGCAATATATTGTAAACTGTTGAGTGATAGGCCAAACGTAAAATACATAGAAACAAAACAAAAATCCGAACGAAAAAGGAAAAAAAAAAAGTTACGTTTTATTGAAATTGATGCTACCCCGCTGTCACTGTCACGCCATAAAATTTTCACGTTTGTTTTGATACCATTAGAGAGACAGTGCGTCAAAAACAACAATAAAAACCGGATTATAAAAGCAAATACACATACCTACACCTACATATACACTCACTTACACTCACACACACACATCAACCAGAATTCATTTCACATCCATGACCCATTATTCGCTTCCAAACCATTTTCGGTTTCAACACTTGACTTCATTTTACAGATTTCATATGCTACATTTTTACCATTTCCCAAACGCAATTTCAATCTCCGCAGATTTGTTAAAGTTGAGACTCGGGCATTTTGTTGTTTGCCATTGTTACTGTAGTAGTTTATATATACGTAATGTATCTGTTCTCTCTAAAATAGGCATCATAAAAACAGCCCCGTGCATTGCACAATTGAACTCAACAACCGTAAATTTATCATGCGTAACTCATGATGAAGATAAAATCCATATGGAATGCATCTAGCTTGTTATATTCAAAAAAATATGCGATTCTTGTATGAAATTTAACCATAAAAATTGGACGACAAATGGATATGCAATGAAAGACATATTGTTTCTTTTTTTTTTTTTTTTTTCAATAAATGCTTGTGATTTTATTGGCCAATTTAAAACAAAACGAAAAAAAAACAAGAATTTTTATGCATTGAATGAGAATGCTCTGCTAGCGAATGTATAAGACAAACCCGTTACACTTCACATTTATTGATACAACAAAGAAGAAAATTAATGATTTTGCTTTATTATCCATATAGTCTTGGTGACGCTGGGCTGTAGCCCTGTCTAGAGGTCACGTCCTTGCTTGTCATTTCAATTTTCTGGATTGCAGTTAGTAAAAATTCATTATCCCACATTAAAAAATACTCTTTAGTATCTGAGCAAATTCTCAAACATATTAAATCATCCGATGGATCAATAGTTCTAACTACACTTCGGGCTAATTTTCTTAATGGAATCATTTGTCGTGTTATTAATGCCGATAGTTTTGCATCCAAATCACTTTGAACTGGTAAACCTAGTGAGAAAAAAAAAAATGGAAATTGTAATGAATTGAGAAATGGTGTGAAAATTTGAAAGAAATTCGTGAAAAAAAAAAATCGAAAAAAGCAAAAGTTCAAACACTTTTGTTTTTTTTTTTTTATTTAAACTTTCGATTCACATCACGTTTTTTTTTGCATATTTTTTTTTTTTCTTTTCCATTTTCACTATAGTTTGATACCTGTGGGATCTGCGACAATTGTATCACATTGCACTTGTAAACGTTTTCGTACACTCATTCCGGCATTTTTTCTGACAACTGCTGCCAGCTCTTTGGGCGGTTCTTCATTCATTTAAAAAAAAAAAACAAAATAGCAAACTAGATGAGTTGGATTTTTTTTTCTCTCTATCACGAAATCCAACAACGCCAAACTGACAAATATTGAATAACATTAAATGAAAAAGCCAGTTTTGAAATCAGTTATACACAGCCTACTAACTCCAATCATTCGAAATTATTTCGTTTTGTGAACAGAGCATACTGTTTCAAAAGGTATTTGAACTGTTTCTGTGAGTATGTGTGTATGTGTATGTGTATGTGTGTATTTTTATTTTAAGTTCATGTGCATAGTTTTGTTTTCAAGTTAAATCGAATGCAAAAATCCATACAGCTGTTTATATTTGTTAATTTATTGTGCAAATGAACGCGTTCGATGCATTTCAATGCGTTTTATATGTTTCAATAGAAAATTTTCAAAATAAATGTGTGGAAAATCTGACTGGCGATTTGGTTTCCGTCAATATTGAATCGCATTTGTTTATTTAATCCCGCCGTTTTATGGAATTCAGAAATACTAATCAGTGGAATTTATTGGTAATCTAATCCATGGATGCTGATTCACAAATCCTCATCTATATACACACACATGTATATGTGTGTGCATTCCATTTGTTGCTGGCAAAGTGCTAAAAAGCGATGCTTTTGTTTTTCCATTCGATAAATTTATAATGTGCAAACACACGCACACATCGTTAATACGAGACAAATAAAAACCGTTTACCTACTATCAAACGTTTGTTGTTTCATGGCGCTTTTCAATTGTATTGATTTTTTGCATTCAATGCTATTTGTGCCGCAATAATTCGTAGTGCTATAGAACAAACGAAAATTTCGGTAAATAGAAAATTCATTTCTAAATGCAAAATTCAATTGATGATAATGTGTTGAGATATTGGGAGAACGATGCGAGAAAAGCACTGAGAGAGAGTGAGAGATAAATAGAGAAATAGAGAGAGAAAGAGAAAGAGAGAGAGAGAGAGAGAGAGAGAGAGAGAGAGAGAGAGAGAGAGAGAGAGAGAGAGAAAGAGAAAGAGAGAAAGAGAAAGAGACAGAGAAAGAAAAAGAGGGAGCGGGCGCGAAAGTGACTGGCGGCGAAAAACCATTAGATAATGAGTAAACGACAAAATTTTAATGGAAACGGCAATACTGCCGACGACGCCATGCTTAAACTGGTTATGAAAACGGTTTGCGCCGAAGTGAATGTGGTTATTGCATTAATCAAAAATAATAGCAATTACTTGCTGAATCGTGTGCAATTCTAAACACATTTTCACCACTTGTGTTCAAGATGTGTTCACGATTTTACCATTCTGAATAAATCATTATTGTCGCAGCTAGTACATTTTAGTGAAATGAAAATGTCATAAAATGTCATAGCGCATATAGCGCCCGGGTGTAAATAGATTCAATTGAGTAAACATACAAAAAGTAATTGAACTGAATAGTACAAAATGCGAATTGAACGTTGTTTGAAAGCTCAATGCTGAGTTAACTTCAGTTTTACTGTAAATATACAGGTTTTGTTTGTTAAAAATTGTAAGTTTGAATGTTTGTATTTACATTGATCAAAAAAGTCGAGTAAATGTATTGCTTTCAAAAACTTTATAATCGGAATCCATTACATTCGATGTAAAAAAAAATATGATTTCGCAAATTTATGTGACATTTTTGGAAGTCCTTTGATTCATTTTATTTTTTCACATGGGAATTCATTGAAGCATTCAAACTTGTGAAGATTCATGAACCAATTGAGCTTGAAAATCATAAAAATTGTAAATCGAATTTCTGTTCTATGTATGACTTTAGTTTACAAATAACGTATTGGCATAATTATGCACTCAATCACATGCACTTGATTAAATTAATTGCATCCAGTATTTCTGCGCAATAAAATAGAACAAAACGCATTGACACACACACACACACACACACACACACACACACACACACACACACACACACACGCACAGCATAGAAACGGGGACCACTTGCATGTGCAATAAAATCATGATTTATTCAACGTGTTTATAGCCTAACACATTCAAAGTGTTAATGTGATGAACTAATTAAATTTCATGCCATCCATCGATTCCAATATGCATTGACATTTTATAACGATTGTATTTACTAAATCAATAATTTGTGAAAATATTGCTAATTGGATTTATTGTTCTTTTTTGTATATTTTGCAGTACAAATTGCTGGTTCAATTTACGCTTGAATGCAAAAAAAAAGCCATTCAATTCACTCATCAAATCGCACTCATTGAATTACATAAAAAAAACAAAAACAAAAACCATATTAGCAGTAATATGCTTTAAATGCAAGAGAATGATTGAAACAAACGATCAATCATTCCAATTTATATTCAAACGAATCGAAATTAAAGAAGAAGAGAAAACAAAAAAACATGTCAATGTTTGATTACAACAAAAATATGAATTACTGATATAAGCTTCATTCACCTGTATCACAAAAATATCTAGGAGTTAAATCTTGCTTTATCATCCATCACATAAAAAATACAAAAGCCAGCAATAAAGAATGTAAAACAAATTTCTTAAATATTTGATGATCATGTGCGATAATTTATCTCCTTTGTATGGACAACAATGTCAATATACGGTAAAACGGTTGCTTGGTTGATATTCGTGCATGTTACATGCATTCTTTTGCGATATATCTTACAGATAAAAAAAAAAAAAACGAAAAAGAAATGCCATGATAATAAATATTATTTATAGATTCAAAAGAGACAGAGTCTCTGAACGTATTAAGAGATTCCATTGAGTTTTTATAGCGCGTTATAAGAATTTCAGAAGCATTTTTGGTCTCAGTTCACTGAAAAATGATCAAAAAAAGAGAAGAGAGAGAGAGAGAGAGAGAAAGAGAGAGAGAGAGAGAGAGAGAGAAAGAGGGAGAGCAAAAAATGAAGAAGAAAAAAAAGAAATTGCCGCTTGAATGAGATTTTCTTTTGGGGGTGCATAATAAATAGCATATTTTTTATTAAATATTACGCACATTCGATATCAACTTGTTTATTTGAACAATGCACAAAGTCTTTTAAATTTACTTGAAATTTGTTTCATTGCAATTAGATAGAATCAAAAGAGATAGATTTTAAAATGGACAATTTTGAAATGTAAATGTTTCGTATTGATTTTTTTTTTTTTGTATTCTTTTTAAGGTTTTTTTTTTTGTATCCTATAGCTACAAGCATCCATTTCGAAAGCATAATTTAGCTGTTATTCATAACTACCCCTTGTTCTTACGTATAACTCATATTCATACCTACAAGTAAGGCTGATGCGAATGTATGTGGAATGCGTTTTCCGGTGCTATTTTGTTGTCTTCATTTTATTCCATCTCACAGAAACAACAGTTGATTGATGACTCATAATTTATGTACGCAGTTGTACAATGAATGTTGTTTGGTGGATATATGGATGGATGCAAAGTAATATGTCTAATGCCCGTGTGTATCGTATCACACCGTCATATGAGCCCATGTCGTATATAAACTAGTTGGTAAATGTAAGTGCGTAATTCACGGTATTCACATCATTTGCTTATTTCATTTAATTTTCGTATTGTCTCTACCATTCCTTTGTATATGCTATTTCTGTGCAAATGAAACATAACAATATAATTTCATGATGTATGAAATATGAATTCTAAACAATATCCGTTTTTTTCTCCTTCTTCTTCGAATGATTGTAACGCAAAATGAACCATCGAAGCGGTTGAATGGATAAAATGATCTCATCAAAGGTAATAGTTGGGCGTTATTTAAGATGCAGGCAAATCGAGCACTCTGAATAATAAAAGAATCAATACAAAATATGCACATATTTTATGTTTTCAAAAACTAAAGGGAGCATGAGTAATTGGAATAAAGAAAGAGAGATAGAGAGATAGAGAGATAGAGAGATAGAGAGATAGAGAGATAGAAAGAGAGAGAGAGAGAGAGAGAGTGAGAGCGAGAGTGAGAGCGAGAAAGAAAATAACGATAGAAAATGGAACAACGAGAAAATGAAAAAAATGAAAGGCCATGAGTGAAAGTGAATGAGCGTGAAAAAAAGAAAATAGTAATAATAAAAAATGAAAGTTCGAGAGAAAAGAGATTCCGTTATCTGATGTTTGTAAATAAATTGGAAATATTCAATCATGTTCTATCTTCTCATTTCCAATTAAAATGCATAAAATGTATGAAATCAAAGTTAAATTTTCCAAGTGGTGATAAATTAGTGAATAATGAAAATTTGCTGCACAGCATGCGAACATATTCATCATCATCATCATCATCATCATTCTTTGCACACCTAATACTCATTTGGATGCCGACCATTCATTTGCAATGGCTAAGTGGTTGCTTTACAGAAGCCAACATACTTGTGCTGGCGACATAATATTAATGATTTCGGCTGGGTCCGCTTTCGCTTCTAATTTATATTGCGCTCTGATCCTCTGTGAATAAAACGACACCTGCTGCTGCTGCTGCCACTTCTACAGTTTGCTGTTGCTGCTGGTACAACATTTTCTATTATTTTATAGAATTTTTATTTTTTCTTTTCTCTGTTTTTTTTCTTCATTTTAATTTATACTCGGTTAGCTAGAGTGTTTGTTCACTGCAATGGAAGCAAATTTAAAACAGTGAGTTGAAATTAAAAAAAAAAGAAAAAAAAAAGGTAAAACTTCTGTCATAAAATATCCTCATATAATAACATATATTCCCATTTTACATTCGCTAGGTACTTTGTCGTCATTCAAATCACATGTTTTTGTTATGTCCTTTTGGCGGTGGCTATATGCATAATCGTGTCGTCCGCCTTCTATTCAATGGCACAACGTAATTTTCTATTTTATAAACACAAAAGTTGAATAACACAATTTTTATGCATGAAACAACATAAATAACAATTAATTAAAAACTTTCTTTCCGCTCCATTGTTGTTTGCCGTATTTCTGATAAATTCGTTGCTTTGGACACACACACACACACACACACATACACACACAGAGAGAGAAAATATAACCATATGATTGTGTTTAGTACACCTTCTGTTTGTGTCCTCATTTCAATTCAAACGATGGCACGTAATTGTTGTTGTTTTCCGTTGAATCTCTCTCTCTCTCTCTTGGTTTTTCCTCTGCTTTTCATTTTTCCAAATCAATGACACACTTTCATAACACATTACTTTTTTGGTTCGATGCTCTACATTTACAAATGAAATAATTTATATTTTTTCACAATATTTATAGTTTTACAAAAAAAAAAAACTATATGAAAATGTAATTTTACATTCAGAGGTTGGTTTTGTGTATTTATTAAGAACAACCATCACGCAAAATGCGAAGAATTTATGGTCTATGAAAACTCCCCATTATACAATATAATTTTTTTTTTTTTTTTATTAATAGCACATTTGTGTATCAAGGCAGCTGTGATAAATTACAATCTGTTACCGAAGATAGCATCCATTCACATCTTGATTCAATGGAAATTGTATGGAACTTTTAATGAAGAAAATTAAAACAGATTTTATGGCTTGAGTAATGAAAAATTTAATTGATACAGAAATTGATCTTTCAATTGAATAATAAAATCTTAATTCAAATGATTTCACTTTCTTTTTTTTTTTCAAAAATCGATATCTAATTTGAATAAACATAACAATCTATTCACAATTGGAAAGTTGCGCACTGTCCATTGAAATAAATGAATTCAAATGTTTAATATTTATTATGAAAACTTTATCAAATGAAACATTCATCATCATCGTCCAATTTTGTGAAAACTTTTTATGCACTAGTTGTTTTGCTTTTTTTCATTAATTGCATTAAAATTTAATTGATGAAATAAATTCAAATGGGAATTTGTAAATTGTGGTATCATTTAACTAAATTTTCATCAACAACACAATTCAATTTTGGATTATTTTGAAAATAGATTCATATGAATTCATCTCAATCCATTTTCATTAGTGAGTACGTGACTGAAAATTAATCAAATTCTCTATGAATAATGAAATAAATTATATACCATATATTTTGTTTGAATATCATGAGTTTGTTTTTTTTTTTTTTATATCAAATCAATTTCAGCAGTTTTGCTTTTTAAATCAAATACGTTTATTGAAGATTTGATTTGAAAAAAAAAAAATGTTCTGCTCAATGGATTGAAAATAGTTTATTCTGAATACTTATTTGTGGCATTTGAATTTCTCATTTTCAAAACAAAATAACTAATTAACATGTTCAATTGGATATGGTTTTTCAATAAAAGTCATTTTTAATGGCAATCAGTTTCGGAATCATTTTTCACGGAAAATTAATGTATTTTCAATAGAAAAAACCGTTCTTCTTTGATTTTGAAAAAAAAAAATGATCAATTAGTTGCTAAATTTATAGGATGTGATGTGTCCATTATTCACTTGCATAGTTTGCATTGAAAAAATACGAAATTTGAAGGAAATTCCCTTTTATTCGTGGAATTATGATTTTTTTTTTTTCATTATTTATTACATATTTTCCTTCCTTTGTTTGGTATATGTTAATTTGATATCTTGAATATTGCCAATTTTCTCTCTATGCTTTTTCTTCTTCTTTTTTTTCTTTTTTTGTGCTTCTTTCTTTCCTCTTTCGTTTTTCCTTTCTATTCACTTATTTCTAATTTTCATGTCACATTTCTTCTTTTGCATTTCAGTTATTTTTCAAAGTTTCCAGAAGCGAATCGCTGGAACTACACCAAAATGCACATGATTTTACAAATGCACATATATATTCATTTACAACAATCTAACTAGAAATATTCTACTGTATATCCAATGGAAATATTCATTTTCCTTTTTCACAATATGCTTTTTGAATTGCTTGATGAAATTCAAGAGATAATGTGATCGAAGTCATAGAATATGTGATGCATAAAGGATGATGAGCATTGAGCGAAAAAGGAAAAAAAAAAAAAATGATATGGAATGAATAAAAATGAAGAAATCTAATTTGCATTTTTATTTCGAAACGGTCATCATTTACATGTTGATACATTTTTCATGTTATTTTTTATGCTTTTTACCAACTTATTTTTTTTTGTTTTTTTTTTATCAAACGATGGCAAAGCACAACTGACAAAATGCAATCAACATATGAAATAAGCACGTGTAGGAATATTTCAAAATGTAATGAATTTTCAATTTCGTCTATCATCCCTGGAAATTGTACAAAGAACCATATCAAACGAGAATGTGTGCGTGTGTGCTTTTTATCGTTGATTGTAAACTATATTTTTATTTTGTTTGATTCAAAGCATACAATATGTAAGTTCTATTTGCAATATTTCAGTAAATTTTCAGTTCAATATTCCCAAAGAGTTCATATCATATACAAATTTTGCTTTATTCAACACGAGAAAAAAAAAATGCGCACTTGATACAAATGTAACCTTCTGAATTTAATAATTGAACTGAGTACGTGAGCTCGATAAAAGTAACGACTAAAAAAAAGAAACGAGAATAAAAAGATAGACAATAGCAATGGATGTTTGGTGAAAGTCACAAGCATAAAATTTAATATTTAATTTAAAATTTATTGGCGACCTTTTTGGGACCCACCGAATTATTATTGTTTTTCTCTATTTGTTGTTGTTCTTGTTGTTGTTGTGCTGCTTTTGGTACGAATGAGAGTGAATTTTTTTTTTCTAGTTTCTTTTGTTTACCTCAATGGTAACGACACTCTGCAGACAGCATGCTATTACAAAATGTGGTTCAATTGTTGTGCGTGTGTATTGCACGCAGCATCGCTTTTTTATAAACACTACTCTCCTTCTCTCTCTCTCTCTCTCTCTCTCTCTCTCTCTCTCTCTCTCTCTCATCTCTCTCTCTCTCCTTGTCTCTCTCTCTCTCTCTATCTCTCTCTCCACACACACACACACACACACACACACACCGACACATACGCACACATTCATAAAATATTCTTATTGTTCACCGAGGAATGTTAAATTTACGTTGGAAAATTGTTACTTTCCGGTTTTATTTTCACCGCAATCGTTGAATACAAACAAATAAAGCCCAACGATCAGCAGTACAAACAATACCAAGTAATGACATAAAAATGAAGAAAGAAAAAAAAAAACAAAACAAAACACGCACACACACACACACAAACACAGCGAACAAAATATGTGGGTTTGTAGTGGAAAAGAACAATGGAATTCAGTCAACATAATACAGATAAAGCGAAAATGTAATTCAGTTTATTGTGTGCAAAATACATTATTATTATTACTCTCATTCGGCTCCTTTTTTTGGATTCAACGATTTCAAAAATTCTACCATCATCTTTTGGAAAGTTTCCCTATTTTCAGTTCACTCATTTTCACTTTCTTTCATTTCATTCTTTTTTTTTTTCTCTTTCTCAAAAATCGCAGATTGAACGAAAAAATCTGCGTTTATCGTGCAAATGTGTTTTTTCATCTGCGCATGCAAAATAACATAATTTTCCATTGTCTTTTTTTTTTCTATTTCAAATGTAAGTCAATACATGCGGCAATTGCATAATATCCTTTAAATGTAAACACTTTCGTACCGCACTTTATGTGGCTTTTGTGATTTGATACGGAAGAAGCGGGAAAAAGTGTTAAAACTAATGCAAATATTACCGGTGGGAATTGATGATACGAAACATATGGACCATTTTATATTCTGAGAAAATGGTCACAACGCAAGTATAAAAATCATTAAAATGTTAAAATGTACAGTTTTTGAAAAATTCTCTGTTTTTTATATCATTTATTCATATCGTTTATTCATTGATTGTTTGGATATTTCAGCAACATGGCAAAATTGTTATTGTTCAAATTATTTTATTGGTATTGTATATTGTATATTGTGCATTGTATCGTTAAATTTTATTCAGATGCTTATTACGGCCATTGTTCTCAATCCATCAATTTGCAACCATTGGACAATATAAAATTGAGGAATTTATTATATAATAAAGCCACATATGCACAACATAAAAATTAAAAAAAAAAAATATCTCCTGGCTGTTAATGAGGATCGCTATAGGAACATGATAACCCTGGCTCAAATTAAAGCTTAATTATATAAACCGATTTTACATACATGATTAATCATACTTCATTGGATGTACGTTTAAGTGCATATTAATATTTCTTGACAACACGACAAATTCAAATTATTCGTGCAAAGCATTTTCACACCACATTTCATTTTCAAACAAAAATCACTGGTACCGACGGCAAATGACACTTTGAACCCGACTGTTTACGGTCAATGTACTGATAAAGTGACAAACAAACATGCATTTGTTTAAAGATTTATGCAACGGAAACTTGTCTATTAATTACACTTCATTCATTTGGTGATGAATTTTGAAGGAGAATTAAAAATGGAAAATTTGTTTACCTTTTTTTTTTTTTTTTTTTTTTTTTTTTTTGTTCAATTGGTTCATTTGAAATGGTAAAGTTCATTTAAATTTTTAACAACTCTAAGTTTATTCACTTGTAATTTTTTTCAAATTTGGCATATTTCCCAGCGCATGCAATGTTTCTTCCACTCGTAACCATCTATATGACATTCTTTGACACTGAAAGTGATTTTTATTCCATTCAGTCTTGTATAATTTATATGAAGCAATTAAATTCATTGCTTGGCATGTTGAAATTGTGATATGTGCCAAAGTCTGTATTCGACCTGAGCCAAGTAATTATACTATAAACGTAACGGCAAAAGCAGAATTCAAGATAATAGAAACAGTTTATATGGGTAATTTACAAACAAAGATACTAACAAAAAAAAACAAAAGCAGCATATCCAAAACAAATTTGTAAAGTGACGTAATGAAATCAGCAACCAACTTCAACTTCATTGAAGTGAAAAAAAAAAAGTTTTGAAACAGCTTATGTTGGCTGTATATGTGTTTTATTTATCAAAAATTCCAACAATGTTACTGCTTCTAAATCATTTTCAATTTTGAGCAATTTTTTGTTTTTGCCAGAAATGAGAAACTGACAGAAATACAAAAATGGAAATTTCGTAGTCGAGATTTTCTTGTTAATTTACTAAATTACAGAATGAAAGAAAAAAAAAAACTTGACGTTGGGTGCTTGAGTATATATCGCTTTGCATAACGCAAAATGTATGTTCAATATGAAGAGAGTAAAGGCATTTAAATTGTGTTTAAATATATTTTTTCGTTACTTTTTCCCTTTCGTGCTTGGTCTCCCACTCCACCCTCTCTTTCTTTCTTTCTTTCTTTCTTTCTTTCTTTCTCTTTCTTTCTCTTTCTCTCTCTCTCTCTCTCTCTCTCCATATCTCTCTCTCTCTCTTTCTCTTTCTCTCTCTCTCTTGCTCTCTCTCTCTCTCTGTTTTTGTTTCTTTCTCTCTCTCTCTCTCTCTACATACTCGCAAACCCTATTCCTCTTTCTAACTCACCCTCCATGTCTCTGTCTCTCTCCGAGTTGAAATAAACTCATTCTGAAGATATGATCAAGTGAAGTAATTTAATTCATAATTTTCATCGCAACTTGATACACTTGAGTTAGGGGAAAAGAGAAATGTTCGAGCGGGCGTTTTGAAACGCGTCATGTCGGTTGAATCGCGATTACTCTTTTCCACAATATGTAAATTAAAGAAAATTTTTGCTTTTGGCACCTGACAGCATGCAGCCGAATTAACATTTTTCAATGGAGTTGAAAAGAGCCGAGCTCAATCGCTAATCTAATTTTGTTGATTCTTTGTTACCATACGCGATACATAACTCAACGAACGGCGGAACTCACATCAACAATTCACACCCAGAAATCAAGCAAAAAAAGAAAAAAAAAAAAAAAAAATGGAAAGAAGAAGAAAAATGAAGTCGGCACTACCGTTTCATATTCACATTGGCTTGGCGAGCAATTGAATTTCGCGCATGCAATTGCCAAATGTATGTGTAAGAGAGTATGTGAATGGTATTGCATAGGAAGAATAACGAGAATTCACTTTTCAAAATAATACTTATATTGAATAACAGATTGGTGCTATGTAATCGTTTTTCGTTATGCATACGATATAATCGTCAATACTGATGTGCCGAAAGCAAAATGGTAAAACGAGCCCGCAAAATCTAACTGAGTAAAACATCATTTGAAAAGTGAATAACAACAACAACAACGAACAAAAAAAAAAACCACCGCATTTCCACACACAATTTAAATTTGTATTTTTAACTAGCCCATCCTTTGATGATGGATGAAAGAATGTATAAACGAACAGACAGGTAAGCAGAGAGAGAGGGGAGAAAGAAAGGAAAAAAAAAAATGAATCGAAGTTCATTCTACAAAGTGTATATTTTTTGCCATATAATGCGATGTGGATATGTGTGCAGGCCAAAGTTACTCCTTTTTCACCTGCAATAAATTCGTTTTTAATGAAGTGAATATGAAATAAACTGTTTTTCGTTTTCGCTCGTTTCAACATTTTCCAGTGATTGGCGACTGTCGACTGGCGAGTTACGTCAAGATTTTTTTTTTTTTTAATTGAAGGTATGTAACATTTGACGTTCATAGTCTGATTTTGGTTCTTTTTATCGACTACAGTTTTGAGTTGCATTCGTCTAGGCAAAAGGAGTTGCATGCCACATTCAAATAGATATGATTCATATACAAAATTGACACATAGAAACATTATGACCGTAAATTATAGTCAATTTTTTTCCATGTGATTCCGCTAAACTTACTTCCGACTGGCTGAATAATTTTAAACGACGCTCAAAACGGTAGATAGTTAGGATACGATGGTAACCATCTTGGCATTTTATCTAATGCATAAACCACGAAATTACACATATACATCAGGCATTTGAATCGTTATATTCATTTTAAATCATCAAAAGGAAATTTTTAACTAGATTTTAAACAAAATTGACACACCAATTGCCATCGTATTATGTTAAGGGCGCGAAAAAGCCATTCAATTAAAAATAATGATAATTTGCTTGCAGTCATTTCATATTGTCGTATAACATTTGATGAAATGAGCTTATTTCTCGCATGATTTCAATATTTAATTTAGTGATATGGCAATGAATTGACAATTATAGCATATATTGTATGTAACAATGATGAATATAATGATGATTTGTGATAATTTAATAAAAGCCATGAATAATGCACATTATACAATAACACTAAATTGTTAACGTAGACATACAATGTGACTAAAAGCGGTGCAAACAGCATCAGCATTTTATAATCATTACCAGAAATCGAGCAATTCCTTTATAACATTCAATCTGACTGCATTTGAATACTCTTTAATCAAAACAATTGCATGAAAATTGGTCATTACAAAATACAGGCTGATTCAACTATTGATATTTAGCAAAAGATTTCTCACACATGACCATCCAAGGAACTTTCATGTTGTAGTTAAAAATTTGGTCGAAAACACAAGGCAAATGAATATGATTGAAGATGTTAGTAAAGGTGAGAAAATTTGACTGTACCCTGTACAGATTAGATAGATATCAACGATGTACATAACATTGAAGAATGAGTTATGATGACATGAACTCATGTGCATATACAGCATAAATAACATATACATATGGATTATATAATAATCTAAACGGAATTCATTGGTATTCCGTATACAAAGAGCTTCACGATTTACTATATTTCAATATTACATGAGAATCTCGCACATTTGAATGCATTCAACAAGATGAAACATGCGATGCAAATCTATTTTAGTTAAACCGTTTGAGAAGGTGACAATTGTACCTTCTTGTAATATGGAAATGTCTTCAATTACATTGCACAATCTCCGACCGTATAAGTGTGAGTGTGAGTGTGAGTGTGAGTATTTGTAGGCGATTGAATGTGCCTAAAGTGTGTATTATTGATCGATGTACCTCTCAAATGAAATTGCGAAATAAATTTTATCTATGACATGGCAATCGAGTCATGCATTTATGAAAGCCTACATCATTCGTATTCACTTGTTGTTTGTCCAATCATATACGCATATATATATATATATATATATATATATTCAGCAAATTCGCATATGAATGATGATTGTATGATGATACTATGAGTTGAATTGGAATAATTAATGGATTTTATGTTATGCATAAATGCATAACTTCATCCATACGAAAACATTAAACCAAGTGAATTCGAATATAGAATATTTGGTGGCATAGCCTAACAGCATTCAGAGATATAGAGATTGAGAGAGAAAGAGAAGGAGAAAGAGAGAGAAAGAGTGAGAGAGAGACACAGAAAGAGAAATGGTCAGAGGTTTTGATGAGAGATCACAGATATCAACCATTGTCTATTCAATATCAATAATTGATAGAATATTCAATATTTATAATGGATTTCATCGAAAACAAAATGATCGTTATCAATTCATGTATTTGTTGTTTGCATAAAAGTGGGTAATGTACCGATATATTCATCGTAAGTGATTATTGTTAATTTTCCGAGAGGTATACACAGGGTGAAATCAGAGAGAGAGAGAGAGAGAGAGAGAGAGAGGTGTGAAATGTGTCGTGTTGAATCTTCAATGCATCTATTTCCGTTTGTTCGTTCATTAGCACAGTTGGTTCATTTGCAACAGATATACACGCAAATATTTATTGGAGATTGCTGAGCCGAACCTTAATTCAGTTCGTTATTTAGATGCTAATTTCGCAGTTATTTGTTATTAGTCCCTTGATCTTCTTTGGTTGCTTGGATGGTTGATTGGTTGTTTGAATGAAACATTCCAGCATTTCGAATAATTGAATATTTTACAGCTTAATTGGTTCATTCTCGTTTTGCATATTATGAACTCCAAATTTTACAATTCAAGTGGATTAAATGATTCCATTTTTATGATATTTAACTCTCTTATTCGCTTGTTCTTTATCAATCTCTTTATCTACCAACCCTTTACAGTAACTCTTTCCTTTACTCTCGTTTCACACTCTCTTTCCATTTCTTCTTTTCTCTCTTTCTATCTACCTTCTCACTCTCTCTCCTCTCTCTCTCTCCTTTCACACTCCTTTGAAAAGCAGGGAGATCCTTCCTCTACCTCTTTCACATCTTTTATTTTCCCTCTTTCCCTCACTCGCTCTCTTCCTCTTGCGCTTTCTCATCGAAAGCGTTTATTCTAATTGCAGCACATAAAATGAAGGTGTTCCAAAATGAGAGCATTTTTGCTTCACTGAATAGTGAATTCGCTTATTCAGCTCAAGAGCTGTTATTCGAATTTATGAATGGGAATCAGTTGGAATTCCACGAGGTTAACTAAAAGGCAAATGTTCATCTTCATTCTCTGAAAACTCGCTGGTTTGAATGCAGAATGTTGAGAAGTTTTGTGTGTGTGCGTGTGTGTGTAAGCGATTTTACGTAACATTAAGCTACTCGACAAACCAAACCATTCATTCAGAATGTTTTGAATATTAAATTTATTAGCGAAAATATTTTGGACTTTTCCATCGCAATGCCACATACTGAATGAACAATGCATACTAACCGACAAAATGGTACAATACAGCACAGTTAATCGCATTTATTCGATTCACATATAGAAAAATATTCGTGCAATCGGTTTTATTTATTTTTTTTCTTTTTTTTTTGCGATTCAACTCATCTCTAGTTAGTTGAATGAAAAGCAGTTTGACTGCCAATTTTCCCATTAATTAAAATGGTTTGCAATTTTTACGAAATTAGTCGGTTGGCTTTCAAAAATTCCATGCCAAAATGAATGAAAATTATGTGAAGAATTCGACATAGCTTTTTGATGTTTTGAATATTAATTTTATGTTAAAATCGACAAATAAAATGAACATAGAAAAATGTTTACCAGCATTTGCTGCAAATTTGTCCAAGTATTTGTGCTTTAGTTCTCTCTCTGTCTCTCTCTCTCTCTCTTTCTGTCTCTCTCTTAGTCTCTCACTGGTTGAAAAAACACAATCATTTTAATTATATAATTTAGAGTTATTTGATTTAGATTTTAATTGGACATTCTTCAAGTGTTTTCAAGCACGAATTTTTCGTTGTTATTATTATTCTATGATGCGCCAAAACAAATGGCCATAAAAATTTAATGGCATTTCAAATGAAAATTTCACATTGCATTGCATTGGATAGCGTACAATTTTCGAATCATGAATGCATACACTATGATTGTTGGCTATTACAATGAATATGAGCAACCAACGGCATTGTGGTTTGTCTATTATGAGCATCTAATTTCATTTAATTTGAATTTTCGTTTTGGACCAATAATTGTGAAATGTCGATTGACGATAACAATGCTATTGATGGTAATAACATTTGTTTGCAGTTCAATGAACAATGCTCACTTATGATATTGCATACCGAAAAGTAATCGACAATTTCAAAAATGTTCAACGCTCCATTTCAATCGCTTCAAAATGCAGTAAAAAATGCGATTAATCGTCATTATTTCGGTAAAAGCCAATTTTGTTGAGATTTTTATTATTTTTTTTTTTTATTTTTTTTTTAATGAATTGAATGGAAATTGTATTTCACTAATGTTGTTATGGTCAAATTCATTCACATTCACAAGGAAATACAATTTGAAATGTAATTTTCACTGTCAAATATTTTCAACTCACCATTTCAAAAATGGAATTAACCCATTCCTATTTTAAATTCGTTTGGTCGCTGGACATGTATAAATTTGTTTGAGTCGCATCGATTTTTCTTTTTAAATTGAGTCAAACTGAGAGAGCTTCGTATAAACGCACGTATATTCTTTGCCATATTATGCAACCGAGAGAGTAAAAGAACAAGAGATAAAGTGAGGGAAAGAGAGAGAGAGTAAAGAGAGGGAGATAAAGAGAGGGAGAGAGAGAGAGGAGAGATAGAGAGAAAGAAAAGGAAAATGAAAGGAGAGAAAGTGAGCGAATGTTAGATTGAGCAAAAAGTGTCAAAGACATAAAATGATTTTAGAACTTTTTGATGAAGTCCGAAAAAGTTTAAATTGGACAGTTCTTTTGGGACACTTTTTGTGGCCGAATAATATGCACCCGAAATGGTACTTGCCAGCTCGTATTGAACTTTCTCAATTTTTCGTTTTGCTGCAATAAAACTATATGTATATAATCATTTGTAAAATGTTTCAGAACCATGCACGATATGGGGCACGTTATTTTTCATTCTATTTCTTCCTTTTTCTCTTTTTGTTGTTTTTTTTTTCTCACAATATTCTTGCCTTCGCGTTACAGTTCATTTTTTTTTCTTCTGAAATGGTGAAAACACTTTTGAAAGTAATATAAAATCCTTCAAATCGTCTGCAAATGTCAACAATTCAAATGTGTATGTTATTCGTTCACACTGTTCTAGCTCAATGAATGCAGATGCGGAACGGGCCTGAAAAACTTTTGAGCGCAAAAAAAAAAAAAAAAAAAAAATAGGCGATCGTGCGTGAAAACATGCATGTGAACAACTCCAATTAGTGTTGAATGGAAAATGAACCAACACTTGGGCACGTTTTATACTTTGAAAAATTTATTCGTGTAAACTTTTTCTACGAATGTCATAATTTAAAACATTCCGATTGATACATTGAGTTTGTGAATGAGTTACTTGATCAAAATCAAATGAATAGAATGAAATTCTACTGTATGCTTTTTTAAAGTTTCATATTTTGGGTTGTGACGATGATTGGCAAATAATTAAAGAAATGAATCAGCCAGAAACTTGAATCAGCTATTAGCAACTATTTTCAATATTTTTTTCAAAATATACTTATGAAACATCATGCTTCAAGCATGTATTTCTCACCAGTCACAATTAATGCTTTCAATTTTCAAAGAAAATTTTTATAAAAACAAATGGGGTGAAGTTGTTTTTATAAAATTTCTAGCACTTACGAATGATATTCTATGAAAAATTCAAAAAAAGTATTTCGTCAAAAGATCAAAATAGTTTACTTTATCACACAATTTATGAAATTATTCTTCACCTTTAGTTACCATTTGTCTAATAAAACATCGTACAATTTATGTGTACTGGAAATGTATTGTAACATACAGTCATTATGCATATAAATTGTACATGATTTTAAATTTCATGCTTTATTTGTTACGAATGAGCCAAAAATGCATATAAATCGATTCGGCAAAAATATTGCCAATAAATTCATTCACGCATCATTAACAAATTTTTGTTAAAAAATTTATCTTGTCTTGTTATAAAACTCCATCGAATGAATGGAAAGAAATAAGATAAATCGAGTATTGTTGTTCATCGATTGCAAACTGAACTTTAACGTTTTTTTTTTTCTGGTTTTCATTCTCTATTTTCTTCTGATAGTGTAGATCGAACGAATGATGTGAATATCGTTGGAATGGAAGCAATATTGTAACTTTCGTTTGCATCGTATTTTTTTTTTTTTTGTGTGTATAATATGAATGCAGATATGGCAAAACTGGCAAATAGCATGCAAAACTTGTTTCGAAATCGGATTCAAAGTCAAACGATACTATACTAAGGATGGGAAGTAAACAAAAAAAAAAAAAAAAAGAAATAAAAGAAAAAAAAAAAACACGAAAATAACAAGCAGCAGTGCTTCACTAGCTTCAACATTACAATAGGATTTTCGCTTTTATCGAATGCCAAACCAACAACCAAGTGACAAAGGATTTGAGTGTAGTGCACCAACTGAACTTATAAACCTATTGAATATTGCATGACTGCTTTTTGCTTCTATTGTTGTTAATTTGACATCTATATTTCAGGCTCTGTCTGTCTATATGTCTCATTTTGCTTTCTCAGGATTTCCCAGGCATTTCTCTATTCACATTTTCACATTGTTCTTCCTGTTCTGTGCAACATTCAGCGGATGCATTTCACCATGTACAATTTTCAATATACACAGACACACACACAAATACATCAATATGAATGTATATTATATCGGACTGAATATTGTAAACCAAGCAAATCGAAAAATCTCCCAAAATGAAACGGAATCGAAATGAAAATCAAGAGATAAATTTTCGAGAAAATTGAATGGAAATTCAAGCGTATAGTAATGTAATGGCACTTAAAACCGGATACGAACTGTAAAGTACCATGTGCAAGTGAATTGTAATAATTTCATTCTTTTCCGAAAGAGATTTTCAAAAATTTTCACATTGAACCCGGATAAGAGAATTGGTTCATGTTTCATGAAAATTAGAAACTGATGGAATGCAGATTGATATTTGCTTTATATTTTGCGCTTGAAAAAATTATCTAAATCAATGACTAAATTAGCAAGAATTTCTGATAACATAAAATGATTCAAACTACAATATTTTTGCCTTTTCACTGTTCATACGACATTTTCATAATCCATTTTGAATGGACTTTTGCGGAATGAAAAATAAACATGATTTTACTATGTGACGTTAATGTTGAACAGAATAAGAACATGAAAAGTCTTTAACAGTGAAAAGGACATGATTTTATGATAGCAAGCTTACCTCAAAGAGAAAGTGAAATGAATGAGAATCGATATCGTGTGGTGTTGGTTGGTTGGTTGGTTGGTTGGTTGGTTTGTTTGTATCGCAGCCACGATAAAATGAAAAATGAAAGTGCATCAACGATGAAATGAGAATGGTCTGTGTTGGTATATTCGTGATCAGCATATTGAATGAACGTTAATCGTGGCTCCATACGCGAATGTACATATATCTACATAAATTTTCTCTTTATTCGAAATGATTTTCACTGTGAATTTTATCAACTCGTAGTTGCTGCCAATGCTGCTATTTTTGCCATAGTTCACATTGACTTGATGTTCCAAGTTCTATAATATATATAATGTTTTTCTTTTTTTGTCGGTTTGTCAGAAACATGAGCTGCGACAACGTCGTATTTCAAACGCAAGCCAAAAGCAAAGAATTTTTTTATTTGAATGCTGAATAGATCTGATGACTAATTTTCTCTTTTTCCATATTGATACCAACTTTCAATTTGGAAATAATTCTAGATGAATACAAATGAATGAATGTTCGTTATTCACTTGAGCATTGGAACAATGGACTTGGGTTTGAGCGTGATGAGGATGAAAGTGACATGAAAAAGGTCTATTTAATAAAATACGACAAGCTGAAAAGAAGAAAAGAGAGGAGAAAAAAAAATGATCGGATATAAAAACGATAATAAATTTCGCTCTCTCTCTCTCTCTCTCTCTCTTTTTTTCACCTCTCTCATCAAATTCCATGTAGCCAGTGTGTCATGGGACAATGCTCTTTTTTTTAACAGTTATCCCGCAGTCTAGATTCAATGTACTTTGCTTGATGTCTGAGCATTTTGTTCGTTATGTTTAAGATTAAAAATATTTCAAGCATTTTGGGGGTTTGTTTGTAGCATAGACTGGGGATTTATACTGTTTCGTAACAACAACAACAACAAAACAGGTAAGAAAAGCGAATCGGCAATTCCCCATTTTATTAAATTATTTTGTTATTTTCTCTTGTCGCCATTTTGAAAATAATGTATTTTGTGACTTGAATATTTATTTTTTACGACACAGGACAATGACAATACGCATCCCCATTTGGTTTGTCTTTCTATTTTTTTTTTTCTTTCGTGTTCTTTTTATTTTATGAATATTTAAATAAGGTGATAATAAATGGCCCTTTTTTGCCGTATTTCTTTCGTAATTTCTAGTCGAGCAGATATAGAGAAAGAGAGAAAGAGAGAGAGAGAGAGAGAGAGAGAGAGAGAGAGAGAGAGAGAGAGAGAGAGAGAGAGTGAGAGAGAGAGAAAGAGAAAGAAAAACAGAGTAAGAGAAAGAGAAAAAGAAGAAAACAAATTTTCCGAGTTCATTTTAATTCACAAGAAAATCGTTTGGGTATGCATTCACTTAATTATGAACAATGAATTGGTTTCGGATAATTGTGTTCGATGGGGAATTTCTTTATCACAAAAATGTATTTCGTTCTGCATATTGTATAAGAACGTCTACTTAAAACACATTTTACTTTGTGTGACGTTTGTCTGAACGCGATAAAAAATATAAATAAAAAGTCTTGTTACTTGTTGTTGAAGTTTGTTCTAGTTTTTTTTTTTTAATGGTGCTTACATCACTTCACTATGAAAAATATAAACGCATGGAATGTTTTAAGTGTGAAAGTTTTCTTTTATGAGAATTTGCATGACTGTAAACTTGTGGCCAAATGCCTAAAACCGAACTCATACCGAAGAAATTAACCAATTTTTTTTTTTCTTTCACATAAAATTTTTTTGCATTAAAACATTTTAAACTAGATTGAATGCATGCAATTCCGAATTGATATGTTTAGCGGAATGAAAGAGAAAGCGTAAGAGAGTGAGAAAGAAAGAAGAAAAATAACGAATCATATTGAAACTTTGTCGTATTTATTATTTAGCTATTTGACCAAGTGCATCCTGTTTGAACAATAAAATTGCGAAACGAAAACAAATCAACGGAAAGTCAGTTCCGTTTTCGATTTAATTGCATTTTATGGGAAATACGTTTTCAGTTTTTGAAAAGAAACAAGAGCAAAAAAAAAACAACAACAACAAACAACAATAATAACGATTATATTCTCGGCTTGATGAAAATTTTCGTGTGAAGCGGATATTTGGCTTTAACTGCATTTGTTTTTAACATTTTTCGTGCGTGTACACCTTTTAATGTTTTAATGAATGGCCATGTGCGACGGTAAAAAGCAATCAGTTTTCATTACAAATAATAACAATTGTTGCTGCTGTTCATTACATGAAATGATATTGTTTTGCCGCGGCAGATTGTGGTGACATAAAAACCAAGCAAATACCACAAAAACCACCAAAGCTCGTGATTATTAGCGACCACGTTGCTGTTTCTGTTTCTGTCACCGGCCTTTCGATACTGTCGTGCAATTGAACATAAAAAAAAAAAAAAAATGAAAATATAATACACACCAGCCAACCAACCAACCAGTCAGCCCCAACCAAATGGGTTGTTATTAACATTCAGCATGCCTTATTTGGCCATGCACTGAAATGCAATTCTAGACTATTCGCGCAACACATTTATACATACGCTAACTATGGCGTCATCCATACCATAATAGCCATTGTTTAAATGGGCATTAAATAAAAAAAAAAACTTTTTCCATTGCAAATATTGTCACAATTTATTCGAAATTTACAAGGCAATTCAAGCTTACGACTACCATGAGCAATAAGCATTGCAGAAATTGCATTTATTTCTTTTGAATTTACGGCACTTACGTGCGTCGCAAAAACTCTGATTGATTGCATTCGTATTATTTTAACAACGAATCCAATTCTCTTGCATTTACTCTCTTGCTTGTTCTTTCTCTCAAACTATTTCTCATTCCTTTGCTCGTATATAAGGTTTTTTCGCTACAAAAAAAAAAGAAATAAAAATCGCTACAAATCTCAAATGAAAATTTCCCACGGTACAGAAATGCCGCACTTATGTAATTCTAATAAAATGGCATTTGTTTTTGCCACTTCACATGGGCTCATTTTCAATGAGTTTAAATTGAATTGCTATTCAAGCACCACATTATTCCGTTTGCGTGTTGTACCGCAATAACATATTTTATGTGCTTTACTACTCTTTCTCTTTCTGACTTTTTCTCTCGGTTAAACTTTTCTGAAAACAAACTAACGAATTGCATTTCATTTATTTGTTTCACAATTTACGATTATCTCGATCAAACAAATCTCTGGCCATCGAAATCAAATGAACATTTCAGTTGGACAACTGATGCAATTAGTTATTGCCTCTTGGAATTGTTCAATAAGTTTTTTTTTTTTTTATAGTGGTCGTTGATCTATAGGAAGAGTTAAAGTTTGGAAAAGTCAATGAGGAATTTTCACATAGAATTATCAATGAATTTGCTGGTATATTGAATTATATTTGAAAATTACTATAACCTTCACAGGCAGTGTTGTAGTTGTTTTTTTTTACCATTTTCATCGAGTTTTTACATGGATTTTGATTTAAATCAAAAGATAACTTTTAAACTCTTCAATGCTTAAATTTATTGCGGTTGAAAAACACATTTTAAAACAATTGCATCAAAAATTCTTATTCCATTTCTATTTGCGCTTGGAATTTGTTTGCGTTTGCATGTATGAGTCAATCAAGATAAATTTCGAAAATTCAATTTGTTTGATAGTTTATGTGTGTATGTGTGTGTGTGTCTGTGTATGTATTGTGAAAGTTTTCTACGCCTTTCCATTAACAAGTTAAATGATTATGGAGGAGGTAAAACTTGTAGCTCACGATTGAATATATATTGGTTACTCACGATATTTGGATTGACTAATCAAATCAAATTGAATTTCTCTGTATAACCGTAGGTAATAAAACATAAAACTTGTCTTAAAACTATATCGTCTATTTAATGAAGGAAGTACATCTATATGCTGTTTTGTAACATTTCCTTCAACAGAATTATGTAATCCAATGAATAAATCTGAAGATAGCCAATCACTTGTAATTTATCGAGAAATTCAATCTCTTAGCGGCAACTATTTGGTCTATGTCTGATCCAGGTAATCAATTAATACTGAGATTGGGTTTGAATACACATGCACATACAATCTCTCTCTCTCTCTCTCTCTCTCTCTCTCTCTCTCTCTCTCTCTCTCTCTCTCTCTCTCTCTCTCTCTCTCCCTTCTCCCTATTTCTCCCTCTTTCTCTCTCTTGCTCTCTCTCTTTCTCTTTTTCTCTCATTCTCTCTTTCTCTCTTTCGCTCGTACTTAATCTCGCAAATACAAAACGATGCCAATACTTGAATTGTATTGCCTCAAATCCAAAACTAACATTCAAACACAATTAGTTTGGTTTAACAAATTTTCTACAGTCTGTGGGTATCTTTCTTTGGGCAAATCATTCAACACAATACATGCCAAAATTGTTGTAAACTATTATAACCACAATGTGATAGATTGCGACCTGAAAATCTATTCCATTTAAATGTTCATTTTTGAATGGCCCGCAGCATTTTAATCAAATATTGTTAAGCATTTTCAATACATAATCGAAAACATGCACATGAATACACGCACATAGCTAAAAATTTCCACATAACTAACACATTTTCTCATCAATTTTAACAATCACTACTGAAAATTGTAAACACCATTTTCGGCCATAAAGATGTCTATCATGGTTTTTGAATCACACCAAATGCATTCAAATATGTCAAACCCACGTTTTCCATCACTTTTCCATTGATAAATAACATGAAGAGGAAGGAGGAGGCGAGAGGGCAGAGATGGTGATGCGCGCATATACCAAACCATGTTCATTCACTCTAGCTAGCCCGACAAAAAGGGACACATTTCGATTAAGGGTCTCCACTTGATAAAGCCTTCATTAAAAGGTTTCTCACGTTATCTTGACATCACATTTGTACAAACGAACAAACATTTTGATGTCAGACACTTGAATATTCTGTATATGACATTTTCAGCATTTGATTGAGGCGGCAACATAAGAACAACACACTGTGTGTACAATGATTTTAATCAATTTTATCCAAATATAACACATTTTTGAGGTAATGAATGCAACTGTGCACAGTATGCACAGCCAGTAATAAATAATAGAAAAGAAACTTTTGATTCAATCGACAACCATAAACTTTGTGAATTGACTCAATCTGAATGAACGATAAGCAAATATTGATTTTAAATGAAAATTGTTTCCATTGCAATTTAGTGTGTATGGAGTGAATATATCTGTGAGATTTGTGCAATTTAGATAAAGCTTCTTTATAAAATGTGAATAGAATATGTTGAATATGTCTGTGTTTTTGTGGTCTAATTTTACGTTATAGTAAACAAACGGCAGGTTTTCTCTCACTTACACATTCTCTTTCTTTATTATTTTTCTTTTTGAATTTTTAATTCAGCACAATAACCATCGGATCACAATCATTTATGGCAATCAGCATTCAGTTTATGAAAACGATAAATATTTGCAGGCTTCTTATCACGCATCTCTGTCGCAAACATTATGTTATTTAGAATCATGGTTGGAATTTTCAAGTTTACTCATAACGAGAATTGAATAGATCTAATATAAAACTGAATGGCTTTTGTTTAAACAAAAGCTGTGCAATTTTTCGTCTCTTTATTGAATGTATTTTTTTTTTTTAAGTTCTTTCTTGCAACTCATTTCTACTTTGAAAATGAGTAGAATTTCAAAAGCATAGTTTTCCAAATGAAATTGTGGAAAAATTTCAACATTTCCAAAAAATTATCACAAAATCAATACTTTTATTGTGGCATATAATACATAAATCACGCAAGTGCAATTCATACATTGATTTACAAATAAATTTGTAATAAAATTTTAAAAAAGATTAAAATCCAAGATAAATGCAATGTTTTTTGTGATTGCATTAAGCAGAAATTTGTCGATTTCGTCTCATTTTGTATTGATAAACAAGAACTTCAACAAAAAACACAATGCCAGCTAATGCAATTAAACATGAACAAACTATAATTATGATCATAAATTGTTGTAGAGTTATTGGTTGAAAGTCATCTATATTGTCATTCGAATCGCTATCTACACCTAATTTCCGTAGAAATATAGCGAATGTTTCATAAAAATTATGTATTCCACTTTCTATCAAAGAAATGGATTTATGGTCGATATTTTGAATCAATCGTTTGGGAATGTATTTTTTGCTACTCAAATAAAATTCAGTACTGACATAACCTGTATTGATTGAAATAAATAAATAAATAAAATTGAAATTGAAGCATGAATTTTATAAAATTCGAATTACCTAAGCTCTTTTCAAGAACATCATATTCACGATGTGATTTCAAAAATATTTTGAATGTTTCGGCAACACGGCGGTGTACAACATATGCAAACTGATCAGTATGTTCATATGATAACTTTGAAAAGCGTTCAATTCCAATGTAACGAAAATTTGATCCCATTTTTCTTCTGTATATTGAATATAAAAATTGACTTTTAATGATAACGATAACTCAAATAAATATTGAATAATTTTTAAATAACACCTGAGCATTCCCTTGATAATTTCTTCATTATTTCTCATCGAAAATGGAGCATAAATTGGTGGATTAATTTTAGCCAATTGATCAAATGTTTTAATGCTTAGATCTTGAAAGAGAAAAGACGGATAAAGTGACGATTCAAGCCAAAATGTCACAAGAAAGAAATTTCCAATTAAAAATATTCCAAAGAACCATCTCTCGATTCGATTGCGCATGCTTAAATTTCCGCCTGCTATAATACCAATCCAAATATCCATGAAACATGAAATGAAACCATTGCGCCCAAGTCTGTTTCGTCGGCGTATGTAGCAAAGTACAGCTGATGCCAAAAACACATATGAATAACAAATGACATTCACTGCTAACTGTAATCCACTTAAACTCATTCTAACTATTTTACGCATTGCGCCGTTGTCATAAATGTACAAAACCATCAATTCTTCAAAATAATATGGATATAATGAAGTTTTAATAAATTCAGTATTTTTAATTGACGTTGAAACAAAATTCATTTCAATGACGTTTTGTGATTGATCCGTATCAAATTTATACCTTCAAATAATTAAATTTTTCCGATTTTTTCATTTGTCATTTTTCAAATAATATTTAATTTTAATTAACTCACATTTTATCATTTCCAATGTATTTGTATTCCTTTGTGAATTCTTTATAAAATTTTCGACTTTCAATTGGAATTTTACTCACCGGATTTGGCCGGTTATCATTTTTGCAAGAAAATGTTATACTTTTAATGAATTTTGCATTCAATTGTTGAAAATAGAAATTAGTTAAAAATGGAACGCCATTCCAATTTTCTGATATCTTTTGAATTTTTGAATCATGTGTGCACGCAAACAATTTCATGTTATTAATCATTAATATCCAATTTTTTTCATACTTTTCAAACACTGTTTCGAACATATTTTTGGGCTTATTTTGATTTTGTATATAGATTAGCTCATTTGATTTATCACTCTTTTTAATCCAATAAATATGCACAAAACCATTTGCTGACGTGTCATATGTTAGTGTTAATGAATTCGAAAGAATATTATCTGTATTTTTCTTTGGATTCAATTCATTTTTATCGAATGCAGATGAGAAAAATTGAGAAAATGCAAAAATGTGATAAAATGTCAACATTTTTTCGAAATTATCAACGTTTTGCGGTAAATTATCAGGATTGAAGAAAATGAATTGAAGAATATGATCTGTGCGTTGGTCTGGTTTCCATGGTAATTGAAATGGTTTGGTGACGTCAGTAATGCTCCAAGGAATGGAATGAAGACAATTCGATTGGATTTCGTTGGTTAATTGATCGACTTGTATGGCGCCCGGATCGTAAAGAATGTGGCCGGTACGAAATTGGCCATCAATGAATAAATGACAAATAAAAATTGCCAAATTTTGAAAATTTGAAATATTCAGAGACAACGTATTTAACAGTGTCATTTTGCTGAGATTTTAGAATGAACTAACTCATTTCACTGACGTGGATGCATTTTTTCTCATGCATAGCAGGATATTTTCAATTAATTTTATAATCCCATTAGCAAATTCATATCAATTCCATTAAAACACTGATATGAATTCAATTTTTCTCATTTTTCTAATTTTAACTTTTTTTTAATGTTTCTTTTATTAGCTTTAGTTGAAATTTATGAAATTTCTAATGGAAATCATAAAATTAATAGGAATCGATCCATTCTGGATATATTTTTTATCATCAATCTCTCTTAATGGATGCGAAAAATTAAAATTTCAAACATAATTTTTTAATTTCATATCAAAATGAGCAAAAAATAAAAAAGTTTGTGTAATTATTTAAGTCTAACAATTTGACTATGAATAAAGTAAAATTTTCTTTATCAAACTTTGCCCAAATTTGAATGGACTATTAAATTATGCTTTAATGTGTTCATGAAACTCATTCATTATAAATAAAAATTTAGCTATTAGCTAATAGAGATTTTTTACTATAAAAACTTGTGCTGCTCGTGTGCTTACTGCACTGATTGGAATGAAAAAAGGGGGGCATTTGTAAACACTCGACAACTTGTTTGAATAACATGTATAAGAAGAGAGAAGAGAGAGAAAGAGTGAGAGAAATATTAAGGGAAAGAGTTGTATGGAAAAGAGTTTTTTTTTTTCTTTCAAAAAGCATCAGAAATGATGAGAAGAGATGGTTTCATTAGGAAATGTAATAATTTTCAAACAGAAGATTTGTTGACATATCAACTACTCTTTGTGCATATTGAATGAATTTAAAAAAGGGGCCTCTTGTTGTCATTGTGAACAAAACCGGGCAAATTCCATGAAAAATTCATATATTTTTCTTTTTTCTCCTTCGTATCTTTCTTTCATCATCATCAACATCATCATTTTACTCTGCTTAACTCTCTCATTTCAATGTTTTCATCTCGCAAATAACGAAGATTCGAACAAAAAATGCATCGGTACATATGTGAAAAATTATGAAAAAAAAAAAAAAAAAAAATAAAGAATTCAAATGCATTCATTAGTATCAAAAGCAGAAAACGAAATGAGCAATGGCTTTACATAGCATTTGAGAGCTAATTAGATTCTTTGAAGAGAATATCCGGTTCCGTTAGAAAAACGGTACATTATAAGTTCATTTAATTTCTTCTGTATCTTTTTTTCCTATTGAATATCGCCCTAAACGGAAATATTACTGAACAAATACGAAGAACCATTTTTGAGTTCTTCATCTGAATAATATAACCATTTGATTCAAAGAAAATATACATTTGATTCAAACTAGAAATGAATTAATGAAAAAAAAAAAAAAAAAAAAAAAAAATTGTGTAGCTTTATAACCACTCTACTGGAATTTCAATGAAATAGCGAAAAATCCGATGATCTTTTTTCATGGTATGAAAATGTAGTCAGTTTTTCATGCTTACATTATATTCTAGTACTCATATGTACGTAAAGAGCAAAGAAGAAAAAAAAAACTCGGTTTCAAAGCTAATAAAACTACGGGTGATTTGTTTTGTCCTAGCAACACAAGCTATTCGATTATCCAACATGAAAACGAAACGCTGATTCATATCTATAAAACTAATTTACCCAATGCCAGACGAATGAATGAAGTCAATCTTCCACAAATTATCTACGAATTCTGTTTCAAATATTACGCCTTTTCTCATCTATATTATTTGAGGGGCTTTTTTTTTGTTGTTGTTGTTGTTGTTGCTTTTGTTATTGTCGTCGTTGTTGTTGTTATTGTTGGATACCTCATAGCATTAATATTTGTAAGACAAATTTGTTGGTTTGGTGGCGATGCAATCGAAGAATAATACATATTGGTGTTATTTTGTATACGTGATCTGGATTGAGATGTTGATGGTTAAGGCAAACGAAAAAAAAAAAAAACGAAAAATTGCCATACATTTAGACTTTTGTGTATATGGCCTGTTCATATACCATCATACATTCACATGACAAATATGCCTTTTCCTTTTATTCATTTACTTTTATCTTCACATACACATTTGAATGCCTACGTTTGCGGTTGTGAATGATTCGCATTCATGTATTCTCTGCTTCTCTCTCTCTCTGTCTCTCTCTCTCTCTCTCTCTGTCTCTCTCTCTCTCTCTCTCTGTATGTGTATTTGAAAGAAAATATGATAGTGAAAAATGTATGAAAAAAAAAACAAACGAGAAACGAGATGTATGAAAACAACGAACGATATAACACACCGTAATTCCATTGGCTAAAATGTTACGATGCTGTACGATTTTTGGGTTTTTTTTTTTGGCGCGGTGTATTTACCAAATTCAACAATTTATTGTATTCATGCCACGTTCGAAGCATTTGTTGTTTATCTTTTTTACGTTTGCTCCTTGCGGTTCTCTGTTGCAGGCAACCATTGTACTCAACATTTGCTCCATTCACTTCTATTCAACATTTGTGTGCCGGCATTTATTCCATTTTTTCTAACACACAAGTCATAAAAATAAGAAGGAAAAATAAGCAGAGAATGAATGAAAGAAAGTAGAGAGAGAGAGAGAGAGAGAGAGAGAGAGAAAAAAAGCGCACCATAACCACCACAAATATGCAAACGTGCTTTTCGTATTTCAATCTTTTCGGTTGTGGTGTATGCTTTCATTTGGATACAACAGTCTATAAAAACTTTCATTTTCATTGTTATGAAACATTCGAATGAAACCGTTGAGATAATTATTCTTCCATATATTTTGACGTTGAAAAAGAGTGCCACTTCATTTTCACCATCAAACATACTTTTCTTTTAGCATTTTTCCCTGCAAGTGGCATTTTTTTCCATTTTTTTTTTTTTTCTTTTCTTTTTTGGCATGCATGTAATCCATTTATTCAGACAACTTGTGTATCATTGTGTATGAGTGTGTTTGATATCAAAATATTCAATGATGGTTTTGCGAGAGATTGAGAGGTAAGGAAAGATACAACGAATTAAATATGGTGAAGAACAACAACAATTTTCAGCAGTTTTCACCTCAAAATGTTGTGTCTTTGTGAACTTTGAACATTAAATCTGGCCATAGCTCACATAAAATAATCTTTACATAGAAAATAATTAAAAAGTCTCATCTCCTTTGGATGTTTGCCACGTATTTCGTTCGACATATTTGCGAATTGACACTTTGACCACGTTTCCGTGCAGGGCGTTCATTTTGGTCATTAACTGTATGATACGTAGTCCTCTTCGTCGTCCAATAGCATCAGCAATTGCTACGATAGCAGCAACAACAGCATCATCACCACAGTTTATTGCGAAAGTTTTGATTGAATGTTTTCGTTAAGGCTGCCGTTTTGTTATTCGATGCCATGTCGTTGTCCATCGTATCCATAGTTTGTCTCAAATGGTATTAAAATTAACTATGGATGAATTGCGCTTGCGAGCTTTATCGAAAAGCCGCAAAACCAACGAAAAGGTCATTCTGTGTTTTGAATATAAATATTTTGTCTTTGCTATTCGTTGAACTCATTCACTGAATATTTAATAAAACTGCACTACCATTCATTCCATCTCACTCTCACACACACACACACTCTCTCTCTCTCTCTCTCTCTCTCTCTCTCTCTCTCTCTCTCTCTCTCTCTCTCTCTCTCTCTCTTTCTCTCTCGCTCTCTCTTTCTCTTTCTCTTTCTCTTTCTCTCTCTCTCTCTCTTTCTCTCTCTCTCTCGCTCTCTCTATCTCTCTCTCTCTCTCTCTCTCTCACTCTCCCTCTTTTCAAACATTTCTATAAAAGTGTGAATACCCAAAATCGTCCATCCAATAAAAACAATATTTTTGGGGTCATTTGTTTTTGTTTCTTGCTTGTTCATTTCATTGTTATTAATGAAAATCTTAGTACATATTGTACTTGGTATATACGAAAATTGGCAAAAATACAATATAAACAGAATTGTCGCAACGCAACGTAACTTTTAGTTTGAAAGCCAAAGACTAAGTGACAATGTTTGCGTTTCGTTTGACCTGTAACCACAGAAATTTATTGGTGCGCTTGTCTGTAGCGCAACTAAGATAATTTCATTTTTCATTAGAATTCTTACACTTGCCAAAACGTTGCAATGAAATGAACGTGATGCAAAGCGTTTTCATTATTCATTATTCATTAGGTGAAAAGGTTTCTTAAATTGGTTTTATTTATATTTTACCCTCAAAAACTAAGACACACTGTAATTGATCCGTCAGTTATTCAACCGTTATGGGTTATAATATTAAAGACACACAATCACCGCAAGAATATTTAATACTTTATGAAATCACTTTTGGATACAATCAAAAAGATGTGATGTAATTCCATGCATTGATGTCTGATTTTCATTTCATAACATAAAAGCTTCAACCCATTTTGGCCTATTCTGTAGTGAACATTTCAATAGCTCTTCTTTTATGAATATACGATGAATTTCGTCCAGTTTAAATCTTGAACATTTACGTCCTTTTATCGATTTAATATAAATTAGAAACCGGTTATTTAATTAGCTACCTATATCTTGTAAGAAAAAGCAATATAACTAAAAAAAATGGTATTAAATAGTGGTTTTGATCAATCGTCACTATTTATGAAGAAACATTTATATTTTTATTCACAATATTTTGTACTTTTTTCTTATGCGACCACGCCGATCACATTTTTGAAAGAAAAAAAAAAATTTTTGTTGAAGAAGGAATTTAATCATCTATTGAAATATGCGACAGAGTTGTTTGATTATATATATACCTGTAGATCAAATATGCAAAGTAATAATAAAAGATGATATTTTGCATAAGATTCAAGTCACTTGAGTGTACTTGAATGACAGCTTTGGTTATGCATTTCGATAGAAAAATTCTTGAGAAAAGTTTTTTTTTTTCTCCCGATTTTCTTTAAAATATCGAACGAACAAATGAAATATTATTTAGAAACGAAACACATTTATGGAATTCCCACTAAACCATAAGTTGAGAAAAAATTCAGTAAAAGCGATAAGTTGATATGAATGTAATCAAGTTTTTTTTTTATTATTTGTATCGAGAATTTGCTTGACTTTCACAAAAGTCAAATCCATTTCGAATAAAAGAAGAAGAAGAAGAAGACGATGAAAAAAAACGGAAGAAAAATCGTGAATGTGTCGTGCTTAGATCAAAATCGTGCCACATATGACTTCTTGTTTGCAAAGTAGTATTTCAATTTACGTTTTTCATATTGTACATTGTTGTATGTTCTTTTTTGTTCGGTGTTTTTTTTTTCATTTTGTTCAGTCGTTTTTGTCTTTGCCGATCGATTTCACTTATTAAACATCTGTTTATTTAGTATGCGATACGATGGTTTGATGTCATTGCAGCAGATGCGAGCCTGGTGTGCCTGAAATGCGTGAAGAAATTCATTTATTGAAAACATGCGAACGGTTTTAATATAGTTTTTGTTGTTGTTGTTGTCTTTTTTTTATTTTTGTTTCATTCTGAGCAATTTGCTTCGTCCCTGTTTCTCAATATTCTTCGTAGAGATAATTTCTTTATATTGAATTTATTGTTTCGTTTTTATAGAAAAGTTTTCCATGAGTTCGTGCGAACGGCGAAAGTGAACGACTGAGTGTGATATTGTGCGTAAAGTGGAAACCATACGACGATATATGACGATAATAAAAAAAAGCAAGAGAGAGAAGAGTAATGCAGAGTGAGAGAGAGAGAGAGAGAGAAGAGAAATGAAGAGACGAGAAGAAGACAACAAATTTGACAGCAACAAGCAATAAAACTTTACTTGACACCTAACTAAATTATATTTGCCCCAAAACTTTTTACTTATTTTGTTGGAGGGCGTTGTTGATGTTTCTTTCAGTTCGATTTGTTTCACTCAGTTGTTTCTTGAGCCGGTTCCATTGAGATTCGATTTGCCGTCAACGTACATTCGAATTTGGGACCAATGATGATAAAAAAAAAGTAAGCAAGTGTGCGTGAGAAAGAATGATTGTCAATCTAACATCCCCATACGTATTTTTTTTTCTTCTACATCTTCTTTTGCTTCTTTGCATTCACTGGCAAAAATTCTCTAGAGATTGTTCTGCCACATTATTTTATAGAGAATTGTGTGTTCAGTTGTTTCAGTTGAATGGTTAAAACGCTTACAAGACATTAGAGAATGCCTTGAATGTCGATTTAGAATATCAAATTGCATACTAAGTTGGCCGAATGTAAATGTCAAAAGTGATTTTATCCACATTGTCCTTACTAATGGAAACAGTTGATTTTCAGACAAAAGTTTTTGGTCATGCAAACTTGTATCCGATTTGAGCATCATTATTACAATGCAAACACATCGTTCAAATAAGTCGATGCATTTGTTATTTTTCTCACTTTTCTAACAAATGAAGAACAAACGAATCATTTGGTGAAATGTTGCCAAATTACCGGCATTACTTCTTTTTTTCTTTACATTAGTTGCGGTGAGAAGCGTTGAAGGGGAGAAAAGAAATAATTATGAAATTAATCTTGGTAGAGAAGTTCGACTTTGCCAACTAATTCGGACACTTCACCACTGACAACCAGTCACGCGTATTCATTTGGCCCCCTTTTTTTCATTTGCCCGTTCTCTCTTCTCCCAACCACTCTCTCTCTCCCTCGATCTCTCCCTCACTCTCTCTCTCCCTCGATCTCATCCTCACTCTCTCTCTCCCTCTATCTCTCCCTCACTCTCTCTCTCCCTCGATCTCTCCCTCACTCTCTCTCTCTCCCTCTTTTATCTTTCTCTTTTTCTCTCTCTCTCTCTCTCTCTCTCTCTTTTCTATTTTATTCTCTCATTTCCCTCTCTCACCCTCTCACACTTTCGCTTTTTCTTTTTGTATACTTTGCTCGTCGCCACTACAGCGGTAATCCATAATTGATGAGCATCGGTAATGTTCAGTCAGTAAATTAATTATTTACGAAAACAATATTTGAACGGAGAAAAGCTGGATGAACAACCAAGTTCTAGCAAAACATGAATCCGATATAGACGGGTATCATTCCACGTAATCAGAAAGGCAAATTGTGTTCACCTCACAGTGCATAGCATATTCAGTACAAACCGCACACTTTAATGGTCATCGCAATTTGCACGATCAATCAACGAGAATAATTGAAAGGCAGTGATTCGAATGCCAAATGAAAGGGCTTGCGTTAAATCAACTGGATTGACAGCAAGAATCACATACATTCTCTTCCCCTCTCAATCACTCTACACATCTTATTCGCTTTCTCTCTTTCCTTCAGTACTTCTCTCTCTCTCTCTCTCTCTCTCACTCACTCACTTTTTCTCATTTCTCTTATCTTTTCTCATATCTCTTCCTCTTCACGCTCTCCCTTATTAACATTTGTTCCGAAATACCTTCACTTTGTTGTTCGCCAATCCAGTTGTTCTTATTAAACATTTCTGACATTCATGAATGCAGACAAAGTTATGTCATCATAAATATTTTCGTTTAGGAATTTATGAATAGAAAAAGATGCATTATGAAATGAAACAAGTCTCGAATTTTGGAATGTTCTACAATGTCTCATATATGATGCTCGCATATTTGATTCTTCATTTTTCGAAAGCACAAATAAAAAAAAAAAAAAAAAAAAAAATAACAATTCAAGCAAATTCTAATAATTGTCTACTTTGATGCATGCATATACACATTTATAAATTTCACGAATGTTCATTTGTACATTCTTCTAGCTATATTGCAATGAAATATTTGCGCATATCAATGCCTACACCATAGAAATGCAATCATATCACTTTTTTCTCATTTTTCGTGCATATTTGTCTTTTTATTTTTCCGCTAACTGTGTTCATTCATTTTCTATTTTACAACCGTTTATCACATACGTGAACGGATTTGTCTTTGTTCTATGATAATTACGATGATGTTGACATATTTCTTGTGTATATATTTTTTTTTCTCTCCTCACATTCAGCCGCGCTATGTTCGTATCATCAGAGATGAATTTCAGTATTCACATCTGACAATATTCAACATATCGCATGGAAAAAATGGTTTCTTGTTTTGATTACAACTGTTGTTCGTGCAATGCTTTCGTGAGTGATGCTCAAAATCATACAATCGAAAAATCATCCCTGCACTTGACGAATTAAGCCAAAGTTTTGAAACGTGGATTGCACATCGAACACTCGATTTAAACGAATGAGGGAACTGAGCTTTGTTTAGCGCACAAAACATTCACTCAGCTATGGTATAAAAATGAAGCATGATAAATACACACATATAAAGAATGCGACGTCAAATCATATTTCTTTGGTGTTACCTACGATTTTATATGGCAAAATTTTCACTAGAAGCTTCATCAGTTTTTTTTTTTTTTTTTTTTTAGAAAAACTACTCATTTCGAAGCTTCATTTAAATGCATGGAGTTTTATTGGGAAATTAATATTTTTTTTTTTTTTTTTGTCTGTTAAAACATGGTTTTTCATTGAAAATACTAAATTATTTATAAAAATGAAAATACAAGATAAATTTGGATTGAACATTATTTCAGAGAAGAAAAACGACTTCACAACAAAAAAAAAAAAAAAAAAAAAAAAATTGCCCCAAAGATACTTTTATGTAAATAAAATACATGTGTTACGTGCACTTTTATAAAACCGAAATACAAGAGAGAAGAAAAAAAACAAAACATGCTTCGGCATACCACTGGGAAATCAGTGCATATTCTCACGTAGCGTGCGATACAATTTCACGTTCATTTGGATCATGTAAAACCATTTTTCATTTGTGCTTAGTCCTTTTGCGTTGCCACAATGGCATGCTGCCCATATTGAATAAAACGTAAGGCATTTGAAATTCCCTTTTCTTCTTTCATTCTCTTTATCTTTCTATCTATGTCTACCTTTCTCACTTTGCTTCACCCATTTTTACTCTTTTCACCTCTTGCTCTCTTTCAATCTCTCTCTCATCTCCTCTATTCTATCACTCTCCCCTTCTTTCGACTATCTTTATTCATTTTCAGTTTGATGCAATAACTGGTGCATGAAGTGATGCTGCACATTTTACGCTGTGAACGTTTTTTATGCAACAAATCTCAGAATCCACTCATCAATATTAAATCGAAACCCGTTCATATAACTGGTAAAAAGTGCTAGATTGCAAGCTATTTGAAGTGTCGTTGTATAGCTTGTCGTCGATTAATATGCATATGTAGCAAAAGTTCAGTGATGCCATTCGAACAACGACAAAAAGAAAAAGTTAGAGAAGGAAAAAAAAAAAAAATATTGAATATGGATGAACAGTGATTTGTGATGCAAGATTTTATGAAAATAGGAGAAAAAAAAAACCATTACCATGGTCATGAGATAATTATTTGCACTAGTGTAACAATCATTCAAGTGAATTGCACTTAAATTTAAAGATAACTTTGTCAATAGTTTCTTTTTAAATTGGATTTCATTTCAATTTTCATTCACAAGAAATGCATTCTCATGTAAATAAATATGAAAAAGTTTCATTAAATTCAATTCACTTGTCCTTTCTTGTCTAACCTAAAGAAAATTTCAATAAATTTTTACGTAATTAAATTATCCAGTTTTCTTATCGTTTCTACATTCTATGCGAAAGAGTTTTGTCTGGATCTATATTTTGTCTAGAAAAAGTTAAGAAAAAAAAAAAAAAAAAAAAAATTCATTTTCTCATGTGAATAGGCTTCGTTATGGTATATCGCATGTATAAGTCATACGAACAACTACGTCAGAGTCATATTGAAATTGTAAACATATACATTAAATTGATGCAAAAGTTTTCCGTCGTCTGAGAAAATCGCCTATGCATCATACAGATTGCTTTGACCTACACAATTTTATTTATTGAAAAGACAAATATTAAAAGGCAATACAGAGAGCTAACAACGATTGGTATGGAAACAATTAGTCAAAGGTCGATGTATGCACATTTTATACTGTCCGATAATATTGCACTGTGTACGGAATCCGTAAAAGAATCTGTACTACGGATGACACTCAAAAAAATCAACATACATAACTAAGAATAATTTGTGGTATATATGAATTTATTTGTAGATTATACTTTCCTGGGTGTCTTGGAAATGGATGCTCAAGACGACATTTTTTTTGGACTCCATTATGGAATAAACGTTAGATTTACAAACACGAAAACGTTACACTTACATTCTGATGAGCACTTCCGAAATGGTAATAAATGCATGTTATGTTATTCTACTATGGAGTGAATTTGACAATATATTTTGGCGCAAACCACTTTGACAAGTGCAAATGTCAAATTGACCCAGGCTTCATGAAATATTAGTAAATTCAACGTATAGTAGTAAAATCTACAAATATCATTCATGGTGAAAAATTAAAACAGTTCGAAAACATCTTGAAAAATAAAAAAATTTCGATTTCAATGCAAATGGTCTTAAAATAAACATAAACATAAACAAAAAATATTCACAAAATTTGACGGAAAATGACAAGATGAAGAGAGGGAAGTAGAAAAGATCGGTGTCAATAATGTAGGAAATTTTGGAACGACTGAAGCGCCTCACGCATAACCACGTGGCAAATATCATTGAAACTAAAACAGCAAATGCCTTTGTTGTTGTTCAAAGAATAAGTAAGTAAGTCTCCATTGTTCTCTTACTCAGTTTATACTCATTTAAGCAAAGCAAAAAAAAAAAAAAAAAAAAAATTAAATCAATAGAATACAGTGCATAATAGAAAAAAAGTAAAATTTTAACAACAAAATTTGTAATTGGCTCAAGTATTTTAGTTGAGAAAAAGTGTAAAATGTTTAATCACAAGGAAAACCCAAAACGCCAAATCGAATGTGATGATGTGACACACAAACGACAAAAAACGATCAGCAAATTTATCGAACCAAAAAAAATTACGAACGTCAATAGTGATTGTCTCGAGATAATTTTGGAGAATTTGGATATGCGCGATCTGTTGAATGTTATCGATTCAAACAAACGACTTAAAAGTGTAGTTGAATGGGTATTCATTTGCAAATTAAAAGAGACAGCAATTAACTTAAATGATGTCAAAATTAATTCCAATCGAAGTCTTGAAATGAAAGATTTGAAATTTCATGTGTATATGTGTAAAAGAAGTTTATTAGTTAAAGATTTAAACATGGAGTGCGTGCAAAATTCGAATCTCATTCGAATGTACACTAAAATTGGTTCAAAAATAAACTATGTTGCCTTTGCTATACATTTAAAATACATTGCGCTCAGCTTGGTTCATAGATGCCGGTAAGTGTTCAAAATTATTTTGCACGCAATGTATGGATTTAAAAAGTTGCCTACAAATTTTGAGATGTTTTGGACATAAAAATAAAATTTTGGAATTAAATTACTCAAATATTGACGAAGAACTGAGTGTAAAAATTGAGAATTATTTGATAAAATATTGCTCTGAAGGGTTGAAATATGTGTTGCTAGAAAATAATACAACAGGAAATTTATTTTGCAATATAGAAAAACCATTTAAGGGAATCTGTGAAATTCAAATAAATAATTGTCGCTTTGGAAAAAAATTTTCTTTTAATAAACTTTTCCCGAATTTATTTTATTTAGAATTAAACTCAAATTCCTATGAAAATACTAATATTCTCGAAGTTGAATTGCCCAATCTTGCTATTTTAAATATGCACATAAAAAATTGCGAAGAAACCAATTTTAGAGAAATAATTCGATTAAATCAATCAATAAAATTTATTATAATTAATGGAATATATACTTTTGAGTTTATCCGCTACATCAATCAGTGTTTATCATCATTAGATCACTTGAAATTAAATAAAAACTTTCCAGAAAAATTCAATGATGAGAAACTCGAACTAATTCATTTTGATAATTTGAATAAATTATCAATAAACCTTTGGCCAATTACAAAAACTATAAAAAAGATTCCATTTAAAATTGAAAATATAAAGTATTTCAATATATCCATTTTGTCTTTAAATAAAAATACGATTGAATCTTTTAGGACAATCATAAATCTGAAATATTTGAATTTAATATAAATTGAAGATGAAGATGTGAAAATCGAAAATGTGCTGCTATTAGATAACATTTCAACATACTTAGAAGATTTGTATTTGTTTTCATTAGATAACTTTATTTCTGCCAATTTGGCTCTTCGTCTTATTAATAGTTTGATCTCTTTAAAAAACATGGGTTTTTATATGAATGATGAAAATGAAAAAACCATTTTCAAATCAAATTTACCAATTGAATGGAACTTATTGGAAATTGGTGGAAATAGTTCGATAACCATTAATAAGAAATTCAATTAAACTGCAATTGATTTTTTTTTTTCATAAATTTGATTCGAAAGAGAAGAAAAATTACTTGAATAGAATATGATCATTTTCACAAATCCATGGCAAAAAAAGGAGCAGCCAAAATATTAAATATACTTTGAAACACGAATTTTTATAAATATAAATAGAAAATATAACAAATAAAAAGATGTTCAATCATATATATGACAGTTTTTTTGTTTCATAAATTTTATAAGTTTGTTAATCTATTGCATATTGGTTTAAAATAAATACATTGTCAATGTGAAATGTCAGTTGAAATATGAAATAAATAATAAACTTGAAATATCTATATTCATAGCAGTCTTTTCATGTAATTTAAATTTCTTTCTTTGTTTCTTTTTCATCACACTCTTTCTCACTTTTTTCACATACGCACAACATTTGTCTGTCGTTCTCTCATTTATCGTTTCTTTATATTTCTTTTTCTTCCTTTCTTTTTCTACCTTTCTATCTTTTTCTATGTTTTTTCTTACTTTCTCCATGTCTATCTCTATTTTTTCTACATCTGTTTCTCTCAAAAAATCAATTTTAGTATGAAATTTATTCAAACACTTATTTCATTGTATTGAATGTCTGTGCTTTATTCAAAATTGATCAGTTTAATAAATTCGTATTAAGAAATCATCGTTACCATATGATATTTGAACTTTCGAATAAGTTTTTATTTCACCATTTTGTTCGCTTTAAAATTTAAGTATTTCATGCCGATTTCAATGATAATATCTTCTTCAAAAACGTGGTTCATCAAGGTTGATTTGTCTATTTGTTTGTGCATATTATTTCGTTTATTTCTTTTGAAATAGTATAGTTTTAATGATGTCAACAACTGTAGTGGGATAAAGAATGCTCCAGATATATAAATACCGCCCGCTACACATTGCTAAGAGTTATTTTCTGTTGTTATTTTTGATAAAAACACCGATCCGATTATAATCAGCATCTCATCGTTAAAATGAAGTTATTTGTGAGTAAATAAAAAATCAATTCTGTGTAAAATTGGAAAAAAATAAACTAATTAATTCTCTCAATATTTATATACAGTTACAGATAATGTGCATATTTTGTGTGATTGTATTGAGTTTAGCGCAAATTGGAAAGCCATTTTCAACGTTATCACCGTTCAAATTTTCATTCAACTCAATAACAAATAATGCGGCTGCGTTTCCCACATCAACATTGTCTCCATTTAAATTTTCATTTAATCCAACTCCAAATAAGGCATCTGCATTCCTTGCATCAACGTTGCCTCCATTGAAATTTTCATTTACTAAACCAACACCAAACTCTCTATCACCAACAACAGTAAAGGCAGAAGCATTCATCAGTTCAGCCAATAAGATACCAGAATTACCAGTTAACTTTTTACAACCACCATTGAATTAAAATTCACAAAAAAAAAAAAAAAAAAAAAATTGTTGGTTTAATGTAATATTTATGTGAATTAGTTATATATTGAAAATTCAATATGATGTTTATAAATAAAGTTAAAATATACTAAAAATTATTGTGTTTCATTTTGCATGAAATTCGTCAGCATTGTTACAAAAAGTGAAATAGAGCCAAGTATAACACAATTTGATATGATGAATTGCATAAAATCAACAAATGAACAAAGATCATCCAACAAGTAGATTTGTATGTGCTAAGAATATAAATGGATGACATAATTATCTCGATAATACAGGCAACGTTCAACGCTCGAAAAAAAAAATATGATGTATTAGTTTGATTATATATATTTGAATAGCACTAAAAGAAATTACTGTGTGTGGTGAATCAACCAATGAAACATGTTGCTTAGCAACACTTATTGTATGGAATTTTCGTTATGTGATGCGTTAAGCAAAAACGTAACATTATTATGTGCAATTTTTCCTTCCTCTTTCTCCTTCACACTCTCCCTTTCTCTTTTTCTCTTTCTCTTTCTCTCTCTCTCTCTCTCTCTCTCTCTCTCTCTCTCTCTCTCTCTCTTTCTCTCTCTCTCTCTCTCTCTCTCTCTTTCTCTCTCTCTCTCTCTCTCTCTCTCTCTTTCTCTTTCTCTCTTTCTCTCTTTCTCTCTTTCTCTCACCATTAGAGAGGGACCTGTTCCCTCCCTTCTTCCTTTCTTTCGTACACAGTGTGATGTATTAAAATAGCAGACGGTGACAGATTTCAGAATGATTGATTCTCAAGATGAATCATTGCATGATTCAACAAAATGAATACTTCAAAATGGATCCATTGTTTTCAATTGGAAAATGCTTTTCATTTTATTTTCTTTTTTTTTCCTTTTTTTTCTTTGTTTTGTTTTTGTTATGTAAGAAACCTTACTTTTTCCTTGTGTTGTGTTTATCAAGTCGTTTAAAGTTTTTTACTCAAATTACTTACAATTTAATCAAATTGGTAATCCGAATGTTCATTATACACATACACGCGCATACATAATACTTTGATGATATAAGAGATTCTTACGGTAGAATATAGTTTAAGGCAGAATGAGAAAATCACAACAGACCCAGGCAATTTCACACCAACTTAGTCCTCTGTTTCTCGACTCGTGAATAAATTATTAGAAAGTGTTGAATATGGTTAAATCCGTGTATGGTCGCACTATCGTTTCGATAATTATGGAATGAATTTGCCGTAAATAAATTTTGCATAGGATGGAAATGGATCGAAATACATGTATGCAATTCACGTATCGAAATTTATTTATTCGTTTGTTGCTTTGTGTTGGTTTCGACCATATCCGAAGCTGGGGGAATTAATTTCATAAATGGAATTTTGCTGGCCTATGTGCATGTGAATGATAGAGTGTGTGTATGTATGTATGTATGTATGCGTGGTTTGTGAATTGTTTTGGTCATGATAAATGGTTAACCAACCATTTCAATTTATGACACATTTTCTACCGAACAATATATACAATCAGAATTGGTCAGCGTCCTTCGTATCCTTTGTTGTTTCTCTAAGCCATTTCTCATCATAATTTTAAGACATAAATCGAACACAGATACATCATCAACATTCATCAACGCATCTGCGTTTCGAAAGACCAAAATCTATTGTAGAATTTCTTTTAATAATTTATAAAGTTTTAACGAGTTTTGTCTTAATCCATATCAATAAAGTTCGTTGAACATTATATTGTTGAATTTAACCAAATTTTCGTTTTACATTCGGTAATTTGTGGGATGTGAGTTCATTTAAGCAAATAGCATGAAAAAATTTTAAGCTTCATCTACACATTCTTGTGATTGAATTAGTTTTTTCATGTGTGGTAATTTACAATCGCAAGGCTTAAGAACTATTTTTTTTTTGTTCACTTCGTGAACATTAAATTAAGTTTGAAAAGCAAAATTCCATCTAATAAATGAAAGTGTCTTAATGTCCCACTTTTTCAATATTGATTGGAATCAAATCGCATATTCAATCTCGAGTGTTGATGAAAAAAATACGATAAATTAGATTTTGAATAAATTGCACAGAACATTAAATGCTTAAATTGAGCGGAATGTGGTTACTTGTACTTAAAATCGTTTATCAACAAATTGAAGCAATACACTCAGTTCCATTCAATGTGATCCCATCGCAATATTCAATCACTTAATCTCTTTTGGTTTGTGCACACTAAAATCACTTCACTTAATTATTTACTCACATTAGCAAATAACCATTTTTTTTCATTTTTTTTTTTTTTTTTGCAAATCGTAGATGTGTTGCCTACTTTCCGGCACGAGACTTAAAACGTGCATCTCCTTGATAATCATTGAATAGAGAGCAGCCAATGCACAAACATATACATTTTTCATGTCAAATGAATATCATCAAGTTTTTTTTTACCCGTTTAGTTGATCAATGTCTCAATCCGTTGAGAATTGGCGAGATAGTTGGAAATCTACATTTCTATTTGTTGATTTTCTTGTATCATGCAAATATCCAAGGAAAAAAATCACTCTCGAGAATAAATAAAGTGAATCAAATTGACCAGAAGACTAATGACATTAATTCAAATGTGTATTCAATTCAATTGATCGATACATGTCAATACCTGCTTTTATAAAATTGAAATGGAACATTTTATGTGGAAAACATCACTTTTGATGCAATCAAATAGACCATAAAGCTCTTGAGAAAACGATGAAATTCGGTTTTTACTTGAATTTTTGTTAAATCTGTTGTAAACATTATGGGTGCTTTGAAAATGACAGATTTTGTCAAAATAAATACATAGAAAGTCCAATAGAGATGAAGATTTTCTTTTATTATAGGGAGAGACAGACACACACACACACAGAGAGAGAGAGAGAGAGAGAGAGAGAGAGAGAGAGAGAGAGAGAGAGAGAGAGAGAGAGAGAGAGAGAGAAATAAGGAGAGAAGGAAAGCGAGTGAGAAGGAGAGAAGGAAAGAGAGTGAGAAGGAGAAAAAGAGAGTGAGAGAGGAAGAGAACACCAGACAGGGAGATAAATAGAAATAGAGAAAGACAGAGAGAAGGAGAGAAAGCCATAAATAATTTAAAATGAATGTTCGATTAAATATTATCGACAGTAAATCATCAATGTACCAAATTTCAATTTCAAATCACGCAGATTAAAATACGACATGACCAAACCTTTGCATTGAATTTAATTTAAAATTTATGAAATGCGTAATTAATATTATTTAGGCTGTGTCAGTACCGAAATCTGCTTAAGACCAAAAACTTTGGAGAGAGAAAAAAAGGGGCCACAAATTCTACATAATGCCTGGCTAATATTTCAAGTTAGTTGGGTTTTGTGGTTCTCGTGCGAATCTGTGAATTGAAAAAAAAAAAAAAATTCACATGGGAAATCAAAACAAATGTTAACTTATGCCAACGTCGCAATTCGAGCGTACACATTTTCCAAAATGTTGAAACGTGTCGCCCGGTATTCAATTTTGCCGTTGATACTGGGCCATGATTCATTATTTATTTGGTACGTTCATAATACGTGCTAAGCTTATTCTTGCTTTATCATAAATGCGATGGCTGTTTGTGGTCGCGCAAATAATTTAGGTGGTGAAAAAAAAAGAGAAAATATTCTGATATAAACAAGAAGTGGAAACTAAGTCACACATATACACACACATTTATATCATGATTAGAATTTGTCCCGTGATTTTATCATTTGTCTGTGTTAAATCGCTAGAGAGGTGCGTGTTAGATAAAAATCTAATGCGCAAATATGGTGAAAGAGAGAAAAGGAAAAAATACAAGAGGAAGTGAGAGGCAAAAAGTGACTAAATGAAATGGAATGAGAGAAACAGAGACCGGAAATTAATTTCAGTGCATTTAATTTGCAAAGATGAGACATATTTTTATCACACCGTATGTTTGTTGTATTCATGCAACGATGAATCCAGCATAAGAAATTTGCGTTCCTTTTTTATCTCAATTTTTGTACGAATTGTTTAAGTCAATGAGAAATATCTCATTAATCTAAATTCCTTTCTGTTATCTTCACAATTCGCATCATTTTAGGTGTTCAGTTGATTCATTTTCACCTTCCGCATTCAATTTTTTATATGTGAAAAGAAACACAAGCTATAACTCCGAAGCTATAATTTGAATTAGAGCAACGCAAAGCATAAAAAAACTTTCGGTATCCAAGTGAAAATAAATAACAATCTATACATTAGATATGCCATACGCTACATCAAATTGATGCTTTGCGAGCAGTTCATAATCATTTTTTCATTTAAATTATTTACAATAATAGATTTTCATTAATATGGTGATAGCTTAAAAATATGGCCAGTTTCATTTCTCAAAAGAATTTAAAGTGCAATTTTTTTTTTTTTTTTTTCAAAAGATTCAACAATTTATTTTTCTCCAAACGTTCATAAATTACAATAAAATTACGAGAAAACAACAGAGTCAGGAAGTAAGAAGAAATGTAGACATTTTTTTTTATTCTGCATAAAATGTTTTAGTGTTGTGGTGGTAGATAAGTTGAGCGTGGTTGAGATAGTGGTTGTGGCAATGGTGGCGGTGCAAGTGGTGGGAAAGATTCTTGAGGTTGTGATTGATGTTGATTTTGTTGTGGTGGAAGATAAGTAGGTCCAGGTTGTGATAGATTTACGTGTGATTGAACTGGTGCTTCTTCTTCAACAATCTTTTGAATATGTTCTGGTTCACCAAGAACTGGTTCAATTTCAACAATTGGTTGTGGAATTTCAACTTTAGTTTCGATTGGCACATGATATGGTCGTTCAACCTTTACGATGTATGGTTCCTGAACATATTTAATCACTTCATATGGACGATCAACTTTGACATAACGATCTACAGGCACCTGTACGTGACGATCTACTTTAACATATTTATCGACTGGATATGGAACCTAAAAGAAACATTTATATTAATCCACCAAATTCGAAATTGTTTTCATTTTTTTTCCTTTTTTTTTCATTTTTTTTTTCCTTTTTTTTCCTTTTTTTTTGTCTTTTTTTTTCCCTTTTTTTCCTAGTTTTTTTCTTTTCATATTTTACTCACTTGAACATGTTTCACAACAGTTTTTTGAACAGATACAATTTGTGGAGCTTCAACATGAACTGGTTGAACGTGCACTGGTTGAACGGGCACTGGTTGAACAGTTAAATGCTGAACTGGTTGAAAATCTAAAGGTTGAGCAGGTGCATCAAATGGTAAAAAGCCAGCATTGACTGCTACAAGCAATGTCAATGGAATCAATGCCTAAAATGAAAATATTCGATTGTCAAAAAAATTTGCTTAAATTAAATCATTTGAAAATAAATTGAAATTTATACCTTGGAAATCATTTTGAAATGGCTTGTTGAACGATTGAATGTGATTTGATTTCTCAGTCGTTACTTTCATCTATTTATGTAGATTGAAAATGGAATTTTATCCCCACATGTTTTATGACGCTTACTATCACTTCGAATTAAATCTTTATCATAATTTGTTTTTTTTTTTTTTTGCATGCTTTTTCGACTTACATTCGAATTGAATCACACTATTTGGACAGTTATCAAACATCTGCTATAGCTAAAAACAAAAAAGAGAACGGTTCGCGAAAACCGATGATTACCAACAAAAATTGTAGTGAATTTTTTATAATAAAAACAAGGCGTCTTCCAAACGTTTTCATTGAAATTGTTTTGAAACTTAGAAATTAATTTTGCAACTCCAGCAGTAGTAAAAATAGAAGAACTTGACACACAATCATTCGATTTAATTTGGTTAAAATAATTGAAATTTTGGACGATTTTTCATTAAAAAATTTTTTTCTCTCTTTGCCCATCTTCCCAATTGACCATTAAGCATCATAATGTCCATAATATCAAAGTTATAACTCTTTCTTCTGCTCCAATTTTGTGACACGATGAAAAAAAGCATTATCAAATGGAGAAACACATTAAATTATGCATTTGCATAGATAATTTTAAATTTTCAAAAAAAAAAAAAAAAAAAAAAAACGCTCATGTAAAAAAATTACATTCACCATGAAGATACGTTCAATCGATATCACTGCATTAATCTTATTGCAAAAAAAAAAAAAAAAATTGACGTGGTATTTCATAATCGTTTGCAAATATTTCAACTGCACAACCAAATAAATTTTCCACATTTTAGATAAGCCAGTCATTTTGTCAAGATAAATACATAATATTTTCGATTAATTTTGTTTGTAATCGAGATAGTATAATCAATAATTGTCAACTAAACATTTCTAATTGGTCGATTCGTTGATATTCAATCAAATTAGATTAATTTTTTTTTTTTTTCATGAAAAATTTCCCTACAATCGTTTCATGTTATTATAATTTATAACATTTTCAAGTGTGACTACCTTGTTACTTATTGTTTTTATCTAAAGATAAAGATCATCACTTTTTTACACGTTGGGAATTTAACAATGAAAACTCTTTTATCATTTTACATAGATGTATTCCATAAAATGTATCATAATGTGATAAAATATTATAAATATTTTATGAAATTTATGCTACAATATGTATATCAATATTTTGCATAATTTAAAACACATTTTTATGGAAAGTTCGAATAATAAAATAGTTTATAAACCGTTGAAATGCAAATAAATGCAAAAGTTTTGTAAAAATGTGATGGTTTTTGTATATTCTGAAAAGTAACAAAATACATTCATTTTAAAAATAGATACGATGGCATCGACATTGACCGTGTTCGCTATTTCAGTCAGCTGATTTATTTTTGTTTATTCAGTTTTCATTTAAATTATTAAATTCATAATTATGAACAGTTTTCATTTTTATATCATATGTGCATTGTTGTTTGAAAAATGAGAGAAGGAGAAAAATTCATTGGCATCAATTATGTCAGTGATGCAGTTTACTATTCATTCTAAAATGCATTCAATAATGATAAACAACCGAAACCAGAAGAGAAATAGTTTTTATTTGCCAAAGTTGTTCATATCTTTTGCACAAAAATTGTACGCATTTATCTATTCAGTTTATTGATATAGTCTGTTGAGCATTTGTTTCGATTTGAAATTTATTTTTTTTTTAATATTTTCTTCTTTAAACAGTTTCTTCGTCAGAATTTATTCGTTTGTGTGTATAATTCACATTGATCATGATGTCAATTTCTGCAAGCTGAAAATGTATAGCCATTTTTTTTTTTTTTTTTTTGGAATATTCATATAAGATATAAGACCATTAATTTTGCTAAAAAAATTGTGTTTATTTTCGTTTTAATTATATACAATTGCGCAGTGTTATGTAAACACAGCGTTTTTAAATAATAATTGGCAACAAATAGTTTCCTTACAAAGTAGAATAACAATTTTCAATATCAGATTTACAATTTCATTATTGAAGCTTAATAGCCTGGATGTTGTTCTGGTCCATGTTGTTGAGGTGGAATATAATTTGAGCTTGGAGCAGATGGAGCATTGAATTGCTGTGGTTCTGGTGCACCATAGTTAGTGCTTGGAGGTGATGGTGCACTGAAATGTTGTTGTTCTTGTTGTTGTGGAGGAATATAGTTATTGCTTGGTGGGGCTGGAGCACTGAATTCTTTTTGTTGAGGTGGAAGATAGTTTGAGCTTGGAGCGGATGGAGCAAAGTGTTGTTGAGGAGCTTCAAAATGTTGTTGCTGTTGTTGTTGTTGTTGTTGGGAGGAATATAATTATTGCTTGGAGGAGATGGAACAAAATCTTGTCGAGGTTGTGGAGGAACGTAATTATTGGTTGGTGGAGCTGGTGCACTGAATTCTTGTTGCTGAGGTGCTAAATAGTTTGATCTTGGTGCTTCGAAATGTTGTTGTTGTTGTTGTTGTTGTTGTTGTTGTAATGATTGTTTTTGTGCAACTTGTTTATTGACAAAAACTTCTTTGACTATTAAACGAACTTTATGAACATATGGTTGTGGAACATGAATTTGTTTAACAACATGAATTGGAACTGGATGCTCAACATGTACAGGCACTGGTTGTTTGACAATTTTAACAACTGGAACAGGATTATCAATTGGAATTTGACGTTCAACATGTGTATAAATTGGATTGTCAATTGGAATTCGACGTTCATATGGCACTGGTACGTGTTTTACTATAGTTTTAACATGTTCAGCTGGAGCACTTACAGCTAATGGTAAAGCAAGACCATGTTGAAGTGGCACTGAATGAGCAAAATTGTTATTAAATTCAGGAACTAATGGTGCAGCTGGTGCAAATGATGGTTGAAATGATGGAAGCAATGGAGATGAATAAGGAGCTGATTGAAAATTTCCAAAACCAGCTGAACCAAAATCAAAAATGCCACGTTTTTGGACATTTTTCTCCGATTTTTTTTCCGATGTTTTCGATGCACCCGAACACAATGCAACTGATACCAACAATACGGCCTATGGAAGCATAAATAATAAACAACTTTAATAAAAATAAATTTAAAAATATTTTCACAAATTAGAAGATTTTGATGATGCTATACTTACGAACACTTTCATGTTGCTAAAACTTAAGATTTTGATAACTGTTGTGATCAACGAAAATGAGTTGAATGAATTTCAAATGTTTACCGGCGAATTTTATATGGACTGAAAATTATCAAATTTAGTTTACCCCACCGTTTTCACTTGATTATACTTCAAATGCATATGATTTATGAGAAATTATGTGATTGTTCATCGTGTTCATCAAACACTAGTGCTTATTTTAGAAAATAAATTAAAACGCTAATCAAGGTGTTTGACCATTTGTTATGCGAAATTCAATCAAAATAATTTCCATGCATTTAAAAATTGTTCATATTTACATCATGTATGATGTAAAAATACGCGTTGCCGGCTTTTTAAAATAGATTCCATCAAAAGTTGAAAGTGATTTGGATTTCGTAAAAGAAGAGAGAGAAAAAATAGATCAGATATGTGAATAGCATCATAAATAAGAGGAAATAAACATTTAAAGAAATGCTTTATCTCTTTATTTTCAGCTCTCTTCCTCATTCTCTCTCGCTTTTTTCCACTTTCGCCTCTCTCTCTCTCTCTCTCTCTCTCTCTCTCTCTTTCTCTCTCTTACGCCTTTTCTCTCTCTCTCTCTCTCTCTCTCGCCTTTCTCTTTGTCGCCTCTCTCTTTCTCTTTTCCACTCTCGCATCTATTAATTGTGTTAACCTATTGTTTGTATCGATACATTATGCAAATATATGCAAATGAGGACGTAAAATTATTTCAATTATGTGCAAAAAATTAGAGATAGTTCATAGACTCCACTGATTCTGTTGTTGTTTTAATTTTTAAAAAAAAATCCGATTAATATTTTATTTGGTGATTTTAGCCAAGTTTTAATTTGTTGTTTTTGTTGTCATTTTTAAATCGTTTTAGATGAATCAATCAATTTTTTTCGGTGATACATTTTAGCCATTTTTTTTTTTCGATCAGACAATTTTTTTTCCGCAATTTTTTTTCTCGATTAAAATTAATCAAAAATGGTACTTTCAAACATCGTAATTTTGAAAGTTTGGTCTCATTTTTAAATTATTCAGTGATAAACAATCACAATAGATTACAAAATTATTATTGATCATTTTAATATCAAAAGTAATAATAAAATCATTGATTTGATGTGTGAATTTAAAATGTTGCATATTACAAAATTCATATCAAATGCTCATGGGTGTGATTACTTGATATTCGTATGTCAAATTAATTTTAAAATGATGATTGATTTCATTTCAATTTGGCAAAATAGTAAAATAATTTGTTTGATTTCAATATGTAAGAATTTCTGTAGAAATTTGAAATCAAAATTGAGAATTGAAAATAAATTCAGTAATGTTTGGCTTTATCAAGTTTTGACATTTGAAAAACTCAGCAAGATATTTTACGATTAACATTTCAAATTCAATTGGGGAAACAGTGTGTCGATGAATCAATGATAGAACTATAACTAACTGTGCAGTAACATAATGTAGATTTATATTTCCCTAATTTACTATTCAATTGGAATTTCAAATTGAATGATATAACACAAGGCACCATGGTGTTCTTTTTCCATAAAATATATATCAAACACGTTGTGATGGATATGACGAGCGTTGAATTGACAAACAAATGAAATGCAAAGTAATCAAATCAAATCAGAGAAAATAGAATGAAAATCATCGAATATGGATCGTTAAATGATATGGAGTAAATCGGTTTTTCACATTAATGAATGCAAAATGGAAACCAATTTCGATTTTCCTTTCATTTCCTGCCATCGGGAGCTCATCTTCCGTTTACATATCACATCACATCATGGATTTTTAGTATTGCGACTTTTTTAAAAGAAAAAAAAAAACAAAACTCCCTTTCGAGATATTGCAATTTGTGGTACGATTAACATTCGTTTTGTTGCCGTTTCATAAACACATATAGTGACCATTTTGAATTCCATTTATAGCATATAAAATGTATTTACAAATCAATCCGGTGGAAAACCTTTGCAAACCGCCACAGCTTAAAACATGCCACCATCGTAATTGCTCTGCAAATTTTATTTTTGGTCATCTGAAAATGGTATTAAAAAAAAAAATAAAAAATAAAAAATAGGGACCAAGAGCGAACGAGAGAGAGAGAGAGTGTGAGTGGCGAACTCAGATCACAGGGGGCGGGCAAACGGCATAGATCGATGCAAAAGTTATCAGCATTAATTTATTGCTTGTGTGGTATAAAAAAATGCAATTATTGGAAGAAAATCTGTACGCCAAACAACGGAAATGAGGCTATCAAGTATTAAACAATAATTTATGTCGGCTCTTTTTTATTTATGGGTTGCATTCAGTTCTTTTCACTCTCTCTCTCTCTCTCTCTCTCTCTCTCTCTCTCTCTCTCTCTCTCTCACTCTACATGTGTCCCAAAATGCTCTCCAGAATACCTTTTACTGGATTATTTTTTTTTTTTTGAAAAAGAAAGCAAACGATAGTAAAAAAAAATCAACAACAAAAACCAGCTATAATGATTTATTTATTGTTTTTCGCATGTGACTCCATTTTTCGAGTGATTAATTTGCGAATGAACATATATTTAATGTGGCACATATTACGATATGTATTTGAACGTGAACTGAAAAATATCTGTTTATTTGGCAAATTCATGTTATACTAGCAATAAGAAAAGAATGAAGCAATAAATTCTATAATTAAAACAATTTTGTCGATTGGAACACGTTTTGAATTCATAAATATCAGACGTGATAATTTTCGTCATACAATTTCTTATTGTTGATTATTTTCACGCATTGGCTTTAATAAAATACCAATATTTTCTGGCATTTTGATCAAAATAATCATTTTTAATAGGAGAGAAAAAGTTCGACGAAGGAAAATTGGATCGAATATTGAGTTTGAAGTTTTCGATAGATACACTCACAAAACTTGGATGTGTGCAACATGAATAAAAAACAAAAAAAAAAACACCGTCGACCATTAGAGCTTTGGAAATGAAAATAATTGCTTTCAATTTAAAATTATCGAAAACAAGAACGAAGAGAAAAAAATAATAATAAAACTATTCGCTATTTGTTGAACAGACATCACACAGCGATAAGGAAAAAAAAAAAAAAGAAATAACTGCAGTTGACAGTGTCACGATAAAATAGTTGACGAACTTTTACAATTTTCTAGATGAATTATCTGGAAAAAAATTCAACTTAACGGCATCGATCAAGTTTTGCTCCTATTCACGCGCACATCTATTTCATTCCACTGATTTTATTCTCTTTTTCACTTCTGTACCCTTCCGTGCATTTCTTCAACCAAAAAAAAAGAAGAAAATCTTAAATTAAAATAGTTTCCAGTGAAGTAATGTTTAAATGTGTTGATGGTCACTTTTGTTAATTAAAATCGACATAAAATATATCTTGAGGCATTTTTGTTTTTTCTGAATATTAAATGAGCAACAGCATTTTACTCGGAAATTCATGACAACTTTATCAAAATGTTGTTATTTTTGAATAGACAATAGCATGGTTGTTTTTCAGAATGACAAAAAGTAAAAAAAAAAAAAAAAAGAAAAATGCATGATAAAAAAAGAAGAAACATTGAACAGTCATGAATAGTATGTCCATTATGCTAATTGAATTTAGAAATACAACTTTCCGACAAAATACGATGATGTAGTAGAAATTGATTTGAAAAGTTCTTATTTACATTGGACACAACGAACACATTTCGTTTGCAAAAGCAAAATCAAAACAGTTTGTTTATCTCTCTCTCAATCGTGATTGTGCATTTTGATATTGGTGCACATGAGGTGACATTAGAATGAATATGCATCAAGTGGCTATATGCAGTGTGTATTGTGTGTAATGTACAGACTTGTAATTAAATTCCAAAATGAACTTCCTGCTTTGGATATTTAGATTTTGCTATTGTTTCAACAGACTGATTCGTTCGTTGGTTGGTCGGTCGGTCGGTTGGTCGGTCGGTCGGTGCGATTGTTGTTGTCGGTTGACTTTGCTACAATTTCATCTTCAAGGCAATATACCATTGAATTTTCTCTATATCTATTGGATTATTCAAAAGTCCAAAAACGGAAACTTAACTTTCTAATGCAAATGTGATGCGGAACTGGTTTTCCATTTCATGAACTATTATTATACATATACACATTCAACACATTGGGGATGAATATTCGCCAAAAACAATGATGAATTGAAATGTTTATCTGGGTCAAAGAACGAATCGTAATAATAATGATAATGATAATGTGTAATGGGTTTTGTTCGAAACGTTTTGATTCCAGCAATTTCATTCAGGTGAATGCAATTGTCACAATTGGAAAACTGAATTTCAAAACTCTTTGAGCTATGGCATTTTCCAAACTGAAACTTTTACTGTTTTTAGAATTTATTTCCTGTTTATGCAAAAACATTAAAACTATCATACGTTGTTCATGTACAAATACAAGTTGCCATCCATTCAATGAATATCTAAAAGTGAAAAATAATCGGACTCTAGTATGTTGATGATTTATTTGTCTCCATATTTTCCAAAGAAGAAGAACACGTACGTGGCTTCATCTATTTGATAATAATCTTGATTACATTACCAATTTCACATAAGCTGCAAATGTATTGAAGAGAAGAAAACATGCATGAGCAAATAATAGGAGAAAAAAAAAGAAACAAACAAACAAACAAAAAACATTCACAATAAATCGCTAAAAGAGCTGCTATGCATCAAATGGAATGGATCTATTTTCATTTTGATAGCAATGGTTCAATATTTTTTCTAATATGTTTGTTAGCAAACGTATGCATGTCATTGCCATATGGCACTTTAGAGCATCACGTATTTGTCGTCTCTCTCTTTCTCTTTCTTTCTCTTTTTTTCTCTCTTTCTCTCTCTCTCTCTCTTTCTCTCTCTCTCTCTCTCTTTCTCTCTTTCTCTCTCTTTCTCTCTCTCGCTCTTCCTGTCTCTTATCCAACAACTTATTGACGTGATGTGAAACGAAAATTGAAAACTATTTGAACTAAATCAATTGTCATCTTGTGTTATTAAATAATATGCTTGTGGAAGGGATTTTATAAAACCGAAAATGCTAAACCATAAGCAAGCCAACCAAATAATCGTATCCGATAATAACAGCATGATAGCACTGTAAGCATTAGAAACGTGCTATCGCTATCATCATCATCATCATCATCATCATCATCATCATCACCATCTCCATTTCCATCTCGGGGGAGTTTTGGTGTCATCTTATAGTTTGAAATGTGTTTTTGGCAAACCTGGTTCATAAATTTTCAAAACTATTCGAAAAGTATGCTACTCAACGATTTATACCATCGAATTTTGTTGCCATTCACATTTGGTAAAATGTTCAATTCATATTCGAATTTCGTATCTGGCATTGCACCACATCGCGAGAGAGACGTGTGGATTACAAATAAATGACAAATGACAATGCATAAACTCTTAAAATGAATGGTTCGTTCGTTGTTCGAAAAAAAATACTCCCAGCAATAAAATTTCAAAAGATATTAATTTCAAGTAGCAAAAAAACATGCAGTGAAATAATTTTGAAATAAATTTCCCATTTAATGTGAATAAAATGGTGAAAAAAAAAAATTAACTTCATACTGATTGAGCTGAGTTGTTTGCTATATGAATTCGATGGGATATTGTTTTAATAGGTTTCGATTTTATGACCTTGCATTGTGGGAGAATAGCTGAGATGATAAAAAAAAAACCATGTGAACAATATCTTTATAGTTAAACAGATTCGAATTGAAATAATAATATCAAAAATGTTGATTTAATTTAATTTTTTTTTTTTCTCTCTTCTGTTTTTCACTATAGACGAAAAATACTCCCGTGCAAATATTGCGTGCTAAAGATAATGAAAATAAAAGAAGAAAAAAAAAGCCATAATTCACATTTTATTCATTTCCGTTATAAAAAAAAGATGTTTTTGCATTTAGTTGAAAATCATTTCTATTGAAAATCAAATCAATTTCATTCTGAGAAAATACAAAGTGAATAATATTCACTGAATATTGCAGTTATAATTTTGTAGCATTTGATTTGATGCTAATTTTATCTTCATTTGCCACAGATTTATAAGCTACTTTACTGCTTGGCAACTCTATTCCGGTATGTTTTCTCGTATAATTTCCATAGAACATTCTATTTGGCATTAATGTTTTGAGTTTGATGGAAATGGACAACACGTTTTGAGTTTGAGGAAAATGGTGATGCGGTTATTATGCGTCTATGCAGACATGATGACATTTCTATTTTAATTCACATGCATAAATAACTCTTGAAATGTTGCATAAGTTACTCTTACACGCACGATAAATAAATGGAATACATTTCGGGTAATACACAAATTGGTTTAGACGCTTGCGTCGTGTTTTCGGGCTTACGTTGATACTTTATTTCATCAACATTGACAAAAGCACTAGTTCTTCTTTTATCAAAATGCAAGAGACAAGCAAACAAACAAAAATCAAGAGAAAGAAGTGAACAAATGTAATATTAGCGTATTTCGTTTTGCAATATAAAGCATACTGTAGCCAAGCGAAACAAAAAAAAAAAAGAAAAAGGAAGAAATTTCATCTTCAAGGGAAGAAGAGAGAGAAAAAAAATAATAATTTATTTATCACAAACAAAAATGCAGAAAGCTAAGAATTGAAAGAGACAGTATACATATCACATTTTTGCGTATGCAATTTGTTTACTTTTACTCAATTGACTTTATCCGGCTGCCGGATATTTCGTTTTGAATATGGATTCACTTCTTCACAGCGACATAAATATCTCATGCGCTACATACATATATGAGAATATAGTATTTTGTAAAATGCGTTTCCTTTTACCGTGTATTATATGTTCAAATATGTATATTGCGTTGGTACAATGTCTGGAAAATGTCTTCGGCAAACAAACAAATGATGATTGCAACAGCATCAACCGGGAATGATGGTCTCAAACATGCAAACTAGAAAATAAAATTTAGTTTAAATGCATAAACATTTTGCATCTTTTCTTCTGCATATTTGCTATTGCATCACATCACATCAAATTTGAACCGCTGTCATTGTAAGTAATTTACCTTGTTTCTTGATCCTTTGCTCTGTTTTGTTTACAATCTAACGCTTTGGGTATTATTTTTGGATCTGCACTTTCATCTCATTCTATTTCAATCTCACATTTTTTTTTTCTCTCGCTTTTTGATTCTCTGACAATTTGCAAAGAAAACAAGATCATTTAATTTGTTATTTTTGTACAGTTTATTTTCGAAACGATGATACTGAATATTTTAATCAAATGAAGAGAGTAAGAAATTCTTTGTCCTCAAATGATTGAATAAACAAAAATAACGTAATTAGAAGGAATCATTTCAGTTTGACTTCATTTTTCACCGACTATTTGATTACTATTTATGTTTGACATGTAAACAAAACTGTATTTTAATTGAAATTCAACATTACAAAATATAGTTTCTGCTTAAAAGTTCTATTTAAATCGGAAAAATTACTCTGAAGATCAGAAATAAAGCGCAAAAAATCGACCAAATGAGCGAATTTTATACACGAATTTTACACATATAGCTCATGCACTTTAAACACCATCTTTTGGAAAAAGTCTTCAAGTTGAGAGCAAGAATTTATCAACATCGAAATTGCAATAGTCTAGTGTTCATACAAAAATTCAAATCTACGGGAATGTAAATAACGTGTTTATTTCAAATAAATTGTAAACACAATTTTTATGTTAATTATGGTTTGTTTTTCCTGTTTCACAGCTAAAAGTAATCAATTTATACATGCAAATGGATAAGAATTTTGGCACGAAATTACTGTAGCAATTCAAGTTTAGATGCATAGGAAATTGAACAAAACTAATGAAACTTGTTTAATTTTTTTTTTTTTTTTGTAAAATGGCGCGGGCACGGGTTTGCGTGAGAACAATTTTTATTATCGATTATTATCAGATTGAGGCCATTTTACAATTCATTATCATTTTCGACAAAATGTTTCGAATGTGTTGAATTTATGTTGTTGAATTTAACCTGTCTTTCTGTCAATGTATTATGCAATTGGCAATTGATATTTCAGCTTTTTCAATTACAATTAACATTGAAAAATTGTCCAAAGCATGGAAATGCCATTCAATGAAACGTATTGGAAATTACATGAAGAGAATGTTTAAGTCAATGCTGTGTGTGTGTGTGTGTGTGTGTGTGTGAGTGTGAGTGAGTGTGTGTGTGTGTGTGTGTGTGTGTGTATGTGTGCTATTCATGTGTAAAATGATTATCTTGTTATGTGGTCGAGTGCGATTTCATGTATTGATCACAAAATATCAACCCACTACTAATGGGTTGTGCAATTGTTGTTAACATTTTTGGCTTTGTTATATGTTACATCTTCAGTTGAATTGTTGGGCTAAATGTGCAAATAAATCATGTTTAATGTGATTGCTTCTTGTTGAATGAATCAGGGAATGGGAAAAAAATTTACCCAAATATGTTGTTACACACAGCATTATAATGTTGATGTTTCAATGAGGAAAACCCCAAATTCAAATTGTGTCAATGATGCATTTCGATTTTGTGGTATTTAATTTCAGACAATTGCTAAGAGTTAGGGTATATTGGATTTTCAAATATTAATAGTCTTTATCAAAGCCACAGTACAGAAACTTAGATTCACCTGTCTTACCCTCATATGAAGTATTTGAAAATTAATGATGGTGATGACCGTGAAGGGCCAGAAAAATTACATCTAGATTAGGAGATCCAGGTCCTGGAACGTCCGGGATTTTCTCGGCTGTCCGATCTTCTTCGGACGGACGGACAAAAGTTCGAAAAAAAAAAAAAATTCCAAAAATTTTCCAAGAACTTTTTTTCGGACGGACGGACAAAATTTTGTCCGTTGACAACCTGGACACCAGGAAAGGATATTGGAAGTGCAGGGAATGCTATTTCAAACAAAAAAACATGGAACAAAAGTTGTTTATTTTTAGGGTAAAATGTTTTCGGCATTTTTTTCAAAGCACTGGCTTCCAGAAACATTATTATTATGTATTGTACTCCATCAAAAAAATTCATACCCATTTTGAATTCATCAAATCATGAAAATGTGTAAAAATTTGATGCACCCTATTAAACATCTCATGTCAATGTGTATAGATGACTTCATTTTCATTCAATACACAAAATTCGTTCAGACATTAGATTTATTGTATGACTGTGAATATGCATTGAAGCATTGCAGTAGAATGCGTCACATGATGATTTTATGACTTATCCAATATGGAAATGCCAATAATTTGACCACATTCTTGATGATTCAAGGTGATTCAGAAAAGGTAAAACCAAACTATTGTCTAAAAGAAGTAAAGAACATAAATTAAAAATTACCAAAATACCAGAATTTAAACAAATTTGACCTATTTGGAGGGGAATGACCTAATCTACATTCTTTTCTTAATTTTATTCAGACAAAAAAAAAAATAAAAAAATTTGGGCTAGTTCTAGATATTGCTTAAAGTGAAACATAGTTTCAAAACATTAAGTATTTTATTTTTCTAAATAATGAAGAAAAAAAAAAGTTAATATTAATGAGATTCTCATGCATTTGAAATTAATTATTATCTCTTGAAGTAGTATTATCTCCGAATCTAAATTACAATAAATTGAGCAAATTAAAAGGGACGGGTCAGCTATGTAATGATTTCGTGTGATAATTGTTCTGATTTTTCTGTTACCAAATTTGGCCAGCAAAATAAAGAGCACACTCCAATTAATCGAATAATCTACCCGATTGAATGAGAAAACATCCAAAATATGCTTGCATTTATCAATACGTATAAATTTTAGGCGATAAAATAACTAAAAACAAACGATTAAAATATTAACTCATTTGTTGTTATTGTTGGTCAAGGTCATCATCGCATTATATCGCAATCGAATCATCATAAATTCATCACGCAATCAAATTATGACGTTGAAAATTTTGATTAAACCGCTTTGTGAATGTAAATTTGGTCGTTGTTTGCATGTGCCGCAGCCATTTGTTAGACAGAGTGAAGAAGAAGAAAAAAAAAATTGCCAATGCGTTCAGAACGTAAGATGAGAACTTAACAATCAAATTACACAAATAAAAAAAAAAGAAAAAAAAAAATACATACAAAATCAGTAGCACATCAAGTCAATACGTTCAGATGGTTTTGAAATTTCATTCACTAAACAAGTTCCATTCTGTGCTCAGTCCAAACATTTATCAGTGCTACAGTGCCCAATCAATGTGGCTGTAATTTTACTTGCAAGCCGGATTTAAATAGTGATTTTATGATAAGAAATAAACAAATTTTAAAATTTTTTGTTGTGCTTATGACGGATTATAATTTTAATTAATAATTTGTTGTTTGGAGTAAAATTGTGGGAATAAGGTGCGATTTTCAAATCAATTTAAAATCTCAGGAATAACAAAGATTTTATAGTGCACATCAAATTTTATACGTTCTTTTGTTAAATATACGTGCATTTGTACAATATCAACATATTTAGTTTGTATTTTGTTATACTTTCACTGCGGCAAAATAATGTGTTAAGGTTGAAATTCGACCGGTTATCATTCGACTGATACATTCAGTCACCTGTTTGATTGTTTTATATATTTTTTTTTTTTCTCTTTGTGTCTGGTTTCGGTCCGTTCACACATTCGATATATGTATTTCACAGCTCGTTTATTGAAACATATGCTATGCGGTATTATGAATCAATTGTGTTAAACATGTTTTTCGAACTTATTTATTTGCAAAAGTAAAATGTCAATATTTCACGATCAAATTGATCAGTGGCATTAATGTATTGTTAAATTATTGACACATACACTGAACACCATATATGGCATCATTTAAATTGATACAAAAACTTGTTTTATTTACTACGACAATATTAAAACATTTGATTAAGTCAGCAGTGTATTGTCTTCGGCAAACGTAAAATTAAAAATGGCATTGCACGGTCAAATCGACATTTCTTCATTTGTTCATTAATGACGACTTAATTTATAACCAAAAAAAAAAAAAAAAAAAAAATCGTGCAAATCTAATTTTTTGTCCGAAAATCGATTTTTTTTTTTCAATTGTTTCGTGCCATCATAAATCAAATTCAATGAATTTTTTTTTTTTTCTCAACAGATAATAATGCAAATGATGATGAGAAGGATAGAAGTGAGCATAGTGCTGATATTGAATATTGCATTAACTGTTGCTTATGTAGTGCCAAAGGCTCGAATTGATGTATTACATCCAAAAGGTTTTACAGTATCAATACCAGATGCACCCGGTATTCAACTTTTTGCCTTTCATGGTAATCTAAATTCACCGATGGATGGTTTAGAAAATGGGCAATTTTCGGCTGATATTTTAAAACATAAAAATGGACGTTGGACATTTATAAATCGTAAACATGAAATTAAACCGGGTGATGTGCTGTATTATTGGTTATATGTACAAAAAGAATCACTTGGTTTTCGACGTGATGATCAGAAACATGAGTTTACAGGTTGAAATTAAATTAATTTAATTTTTTTTTTTTTCTTTGGAAAAATGAAATTCAATGAATCAAGTAAGGCTTAAGTTAATATTCCTATTTGTATTTTATCCGCAGAGGCTGATATATATGGTGGATCAAATTCAACTGAAGAGAGTAGTACCGAATTTTCAGATTATACAGAACGTCCACAACAATCACCACCCAGACCGCCTCAATCATCACGCGGTTCATCAGTGAATGAAAATTGTAATGCAAGTACACCACCGATGCGTATATTTCCAACAGAAGTTCATCATTATCATCATCACTTTTTGCCGACATTTGGACCAAATACATGTGGAGGCGGAGGAGCCGGAGGCGCTGGAGGTGGTAGTGGATTTCAAAATGGTGGAGGAGGAGGCGGTGGTAGTAGTCCAGGCGGTAGTGTAAACTATCCAAGTCCAGATGGACAAGGAGGTGGTAGTGGTACAGCGAGCACAATTCAACAATTAACACATCAAATGCGACAAGTTATGGCCGCTTTGGAAAATATGAAATTAAAAGTGGCAACTTTATCAGAAGTGGTTGATGAATTGATTAATTCAAATAGCAATACAAAACTATTATTAACCGGTGCTAATGTTGAATCAACAACAAATTTATTTGATCTTGTGCGACACATAATTTTGGATCGTTTGGATTTAAAAGATTTAAAAAATGACATTTATTCAGCGACTCGCACCAAAAAAGGTATCATTTTTGATGTTGCATCCGGTTTGGATAAACGACGAATTTTAGCACGTGCCAGAGAACGTTTGAGAGGCGAAGATGAAGAATTACGTATTACCGATTATTATGATGGTGAAAGTAAAACTGATGATGGTTCATCTGAATCGATAATTGATACACGATTTGGTGATGAATAATCAATTTGATTCTATTAAATGATCATTGTAATTTTTATGCATAAGTTTTATAATTTCAAACATTCCGTTCAATTTCATTTGAAGCAAAAGAAAAAAAAGAAGAAAAAAACACTATTTTCGTGAAGATTTGCATTAATTTTCGACAATAAAAATTAAACATTTTTATTACATCATAGAAATTATCTGTAGATATCGTGTCCTTTTGTACTAATTCGCTTTGTTAATTAAGTTCGTTCATAAATAAAGATATAATAAGTAAATTGCGTGTTTATGTATTTTCAATTTCCCACATTCGATCAACAAAAAAATTTTAAATGAGAAAATTCAAATAAAATTCTATGAATTATATTGATTGAAATATAAACGAAAAAGCGCATCGCCAGTCGTATCTTGTATTGCAACGAGCTAATTTTTTATTTTGACCCTCGTTACTGCAGCATCAAACACACATAAACACACACAATGCATTTCCTTAACGTTTTTATTACTATAATAGTAATTATACAAGTTTCATTGGGCCACTCTCGCTCGCTGTGTGCTCCCTTTTAATCAAACAATACGAAATTAAATCATTACATTGTATTTTGTGTATTGTGTTTTGATTTAGTTTTCAAGAACAGAAGTCGGTTAAGGCTTTCGTGTTGTCTATATAGAACAGTGAATGAAAATGCATAATGATTGTGAAAATTGCATGCTTCTAAATCAAATTTAATTATACGCATCCGAATACTAAATACTGAAGGCAAGACAATAAATTCTTGGAATAAAATTTATGTGAATAACTTGAATACAATGATCATATAAAGCAGAAGTACATATTCATCGGGCAGGCAAAGGGAGAGAGAAAAGGAATGGGAAAGAAAAATATCGTTCTGATATTCTGTACCGGTCATTCCATACCACAGCACTCTATCCAACGGGGGAAACAGAAAAAGAGAGAAAGCGAAGGGAAGAGACACACACACACACACAGAGAGAGAGAGAGAGAGAGAGAGAGAGAGAGAGAGAGAGAGAGAGAGAGAGAGAGAGAGAGAGAGAGAGAGAGAGAGAGAAAGAGAGGGGGAGAAAGGGAGTTAGACTAAAATGAAGAAGTACGATGTTGATTTCCGACTTGTTTGCTCTAAATGTAACGTAAATCATAGAATATGTGTGCGAATTTCGAAGAAGTGAAATATATACACGTGGTCGGAATTCCTGAACAAATCACATATAGAAACAAATCCCAAAAATTCAAAATGGCAATAAATCATGGGAGCTTTCATTTATGAGCACATTTACAAAATCGTTTTTGTTTACGTCAAATGGGCTATTTATGATAGACGACGATAACATTGCACTGCTTTCAATTGAACATTTTTAATATTGTTGGTATCTGATATAGAGTTCGTTTCATTTGCATTTTCACTACAATAAACATGACCAAGCAAACGAGTGTTGCGACCTTTTTTTTTTTCTTTTTTCTCTCGCTTTTCTCTCATCTACATCTACAAACAGTTAATTGTTTTTGTTCGGCTTTCCAAATATATATGAATCATTTTTAGCTTGTTTGATCTTTTGCTGCAAAAAACCGCAATTATTTCATGTGATGCTTGAAAATCCGTTTTCAATCCAATGTTGTTAAATTATAACCAAAAAAAAAAAAAAAAAAAAAAGAAGCAAAACCAACAAACGAGCGAATGGTAAGTATTTGTTGAAATGTTCAAACAAACATGATTTGAATTTTGGAACGATTATGCGCAGCTGGAAGCATCAAACATGAAAAGTTGTGTCGTGGGTAAAAATGTAAATTCGCATAAAATTGCACGCATACACACACACACACACACACACACACACACACACACACACACACACCACACACACACACACACACAAAGAGCTATACACATACAGTATGAATTCCGTGTTGGCGCGACAACAAAACAATTTCATTAATTCAATGTAGAACTAATTAAATTTGCATACATTTTTGCTATTTTTCACATCACCACTGTTGCCAACTTGTGCAACTGTATCTATATCAATAGTGACAGCACAATGTTTGGCCTTATATTTCCCATTCAAATCCATTCAAAAAAAAGAGAAAAAAAAAAATATTATACAATAGCCTCATTTAACAGCAGTTGTTTGTTTTAAAGTTTTCCAGAGCGTGCGGATGATTTTAAATATTTGCACATATTTATTATGGCCAGATATATACATAAAGCATTTCGCTTACTCTCATTGCAACACTTTAACAAATTATCACCCATAGCGTTTGGCTATTTAATGCGCTTTCTACATAGAAAAAAAAAAATATGTATATCTGAATCCATCGGTCGGAAGTTTTGCAACAGCATAATCAGAGAAAAAGTTTCACAGTACAGGCCAAACCTCAATGTTGGCTATATCATTGCTATTCCATTTGTCACCATTCATGTTACTCGTTATGGGTGGGCGAATTGTTGGCTGGCTGGCTGGCTGGCTGGGTGGTACTTTTCACGAGTTTTTTACCACATCATATCGCATCATTTGCATAACAATTTCCTATGGCAAGCTGTTTACTGTACAAAATTGATAGAAACATTTCATTTTCTAATGTAAGAAATGCTACGGAACAACGAATTATTCAGAACTTATTTGAAGCAACTTTTTTTAAATTTCAATTCTTTAATAAATTTCAGTAGAAATTTTATTCATAATTTTTTTTTTTTTTTCAATTTTAATGCATTATTGGGAATTTGTTTGTGATTTTAGATAATGCGAAATTTCAAAGCCACAATGAGTTACAACACATGACTTATGATTAAGAATATCCAAAATTAGTCATTTTCATTGTTTATTCTTTTTCTTGACGAACTTACATGATGAAGTATCACAAATGGAGAATTTACGATGAGTCAATCGATGTTTTTTGTTTCTCTGCAAAACTCAATGTCAACAAAGGCTACAAAAATTGCACAATTGTTATTTTTAGATAAAATGTGAAGGCTACATGATATCAGTCACTTGCAAAATTTATAGTATTCGAGTTAACTTGTGATGATGTGCAAAAAAAAAAAAAATCCAGCAAATTATTGAACGAATAATTGAAATGTCTGATAAAATGGAATTTCGAACTCAAAAATAATCGTAACGTATTTCTTTAGATTTCAAAATGTTTCAAGTTTAACTAAATTAGTTATAAATTCATGAACTTATCATTTGGATAACTAAAACTGTCATGTGATTTGGTAATTAATCACTTAGATAAAATCTTACATTCTTGGCATTGTTTAATGTGGTATTTTCTGGTTAAAGAATTTCTGTTTTGAATAATATTCGATTAAATTTAGTATAAATAATGGATCAACCGAAATGGAAAATTAGTTCAATTGTTTTTCACATAGAAAGATACTTGTTATCAAAGTTATAACTCTATCAGAAACTTTTTTAAAGTCTTACTTTGAAAAAAAAAATAATTTAAATTCTCTCGACAATGAATCGTATAACAATTTTAACATTTTTCCTAACAGTAAGTTATGTGCTTGCCCAAAATCATTTCAACTTTACTGAATTTGCATTCAAATACCTAAATGATTCACAAATTGAATACAACAATTTTATTGAAAAGACTTATAAGTTTGGAAAACGGGTTGAAGGTAAAACTCGAAAATTAGTATTTACGATTACAATCAATTTTATAAAAATTAAATTCATTTTTATTTTTAATTCAGGTGATGGATTGGTTGCTTTTCATGTGGAAGCCAATCTATTCACTCAAGCAAAAGATGTTGATTTCACCATTATATATCCTAAAGTTGGAATTGGCAAAGTTATTGTTACTTATGTACAAATTGATGTCTATCAGGTAAACAAATTCGTTGAAAAAAAAAAAAATCATGCAAAATTTCAAATGTGTTGTCCTTTCAGGATTCGAATGATGGTAGTGCAATGATCTCTAATGGTGGTATTAATCAGAAAAATATCGGTGTAAATATTAAAATTCCAAAAACAAAAATTGCCTTATATGATGCTGACATCTATGGCTTCGTGAGTAATAATTAATTTATTTGATGCAAACATTCATAATATTCGGCAAACTGGACGCATATCTTTGGACTATGATATCGATTTACAATCAAATCAAATGATGTTTATTTCCAAATTCATTAAATAAAATTATCTAATTTGCAAATGAAAAATAATGATTTTAGTTTTTTAATTTAGTTTTTATGTTTCGATGAAGTAAATTAACGAAAAAGTAGCAACATTTTAATTAAAAATGTCTTTTAACATGAATGTTTTGCAATTGAACATTCCGATTTGGGGAAAACCAGAAAAAAAAAAATCAAAAAAAAAAAAAAAATTCGGTCAAAAGTCATTGAATGATTCAAGTCGCATTAGGTTGCCAGTTACTTTTTGTTTGCGACTAAGTTGTAGAATTCTATTTGAATGTTCGTCAATTCGTTCATGAAAATGTATGATACTTTATCCGCTTCACACCCCAATCGTAGTCGTAGTTCTAGTTTACGCTTTTTTTCCCGTTTTCTTCTTCTTTATGTTTGGTCATTTCCGATATCAAAGTACATTCATAATTCATGGCGAATAAATGATGATACGGCCTATCACTACAAATGGATATTTTTTTTTATAGTTGACGCTGTGCATGAAGATTCAACATTCACAATATGTTTATAAATCATTTCGTCTTGTTCATTCATTTCGTTGTGTGTGTGTGTGTGTGTGTGCATGTATCATATAGTACAGTGAAAAAAATGGCGCAAAATTCCAGACGCACAAGAACGAAGTGGCAAGAAAACGTATCTCGTATGCATACTGAATGCCACAAGAAATGAAGATATGTTTCTCACGAGAAAAATCATCAATAAAGAAAAAGGAGAAGAGAAGGAGAGAGGAAAAAAAAGCCTCAAGATATGTGCTGATGATTCGTAAATGGAGTCAAGTTCAATGTGTTTAGGTCATTTATTAACATAACATTTTCCTTTCAGGCCTTTTGTTTTTTTTTTTTTCTTTTCTATACATATAAATGCCATCAATGTTTTTTTTTTTTTTTTTTTGTTTTATATTCGAAATCATTCAAATGCTAAACGCACGTTGGATCAACATCCCCCAAGCGATTTGCCATTTCACTAAATTTTATTTCGGCCAATACGGTACGCACTATTGGTTTTGCTAGCATATTTTCGTATTTTGGACATTTTTTTTTTTCTTCTTTCTTTGGTTTTTCGATATGCTTGTGGTTACCATGTACAAGTCAAAGTCTTTTTCATACAAATTTCTCATTTCTTATTATGGACAGTTATTATTGAAAACATTTTTCTTCGTTTTGTGAATCCAAATGCCTAAGTAAATTCGATATTTTATCTTTGTGGAAAATAATTTTTTCAGTGTCAAATGAAAAAAATGAAAAATCAATTCTCTATCTTAAAATACTTATTTACAGAAAAGCTCAGAAATTAGCTAGCATTTTTAGTCAGTATGGTGACGCTGTTAATACCTAAACATTGAATGTACGTAACCAATTTTTTCTAAAGCGACAATTATTTATTTGAATTTCACAGACTCCCTTAAATGGTTTTTCTATATTGCAAAATAAATTTCCTGTTGTATTATTTTCTAGCATCACAGATTTTAACCCTTCAGAGCAATATTTTATCAAATGATTCTCAATTTTTACACTTAGTTGTTCGTGAATATTGGAGTAATTAATTCTTAAACTATATTTTTATGTCCAAAACATCTCAAAATTTGTAGGCAACTTATTGAATGTTTAACTAATCAACTTCTTTTACACCTATACAGATGGAATTTCAGATTTTTCATTTCAAGACTTCGATTGGAATTCATTTTGACATCATTAAAGTTAATTGCTGTCTCTTTTATTTTGCGAGTGAATACCCATTCAACTACACTTTTAAGTCGTTTGTTTGGATCGATAACATTCAACAGATCGCCCATATCCAAATTCTCCAAAATTATCTCGAGACAACCACCATTGACGTTCGTAATTTTTTTTTTGGTTCGATAAATTTGCTGACTCGTTTTTTGTCGTTTGTGTGGCACATCATCACCTTCGATTTGGCGTTTCGAGTTTTCCTTGTAACTAAACATTTTTCACTTTTTCTCAACTAAAATAATTGAGCTATTGGAAAAAGAAGAAGAAAAAAAAAAAAAGAAAATTAAAAAAATTGAATTTTTTTTTATAATATAATAAAACTATTTTTATATAAATTAGTATAAACATACGTTCCTTTGCATCTCACCAATGGATTTATCCTATTCGGGGGAAAAAATCACCGTAAAGTACCATTTCCAGTATAGTTTCTTCTTAGAAATTTTGCTTACTTTATCAAATAATAAAACAAAGCGGAATACTCATATTCATCAATACATTGAGCATAAATTATATAAATAATAGTTTGAATTTATTTATTTTAAATATTTTATAATATTTAATTGTGGTTTTGCATAGAAACAATATTTGGATTTATTGTGGATGTGATTATTATTTGTAAACCATTATACTGAAATGAACTCATTAATTCAAAAATCTAGTCGAATACAAATTATTTCACAACGGATTTCACTCTAAATGTTTTCAATCCATTATTAACACATAAGCTGAATTATCAGTAAGAAATTGTTGGGAAAACCAATACTACCAACTAATAATCAAAGTTATTACAATGCGAATTAAATGGCTACAACGATTTATTTACTGTCAATTCAACTATAAGAAATTTATAAGGAAACTGAGCATTATTGTAATGATACAATATTGGGCAGATTTGTGATTTGGCACTCAAATTTATCTCACACACTATCCGCCACGATGTGTGAATTCTACAGAATTTTATTAATTCGTATTTGACTAAAATATACATTTGTATAAGCCTAATCTAATTAAAATATTTCATTGTTTGTATAGTTTCGTATGATGAAAAATGACTAATTTCAATTCTTTGGTTCGCAAAATGTAAATCGCAATTAATTTTTTGTTTTAATTTTGTTTTTTGACTGAGTCATCGATGTTTGCTGTGCAACAAAAGCATTTAATGAGTTGCGTGATAAAAAATTTTAATATGTAAATAACTGATATGACTGATAGTAAAATAATTGTTATGGCATCAATTGAATAATAGGCAAACCAATGCATGTGGTTTGTGTTTGCTTTGCCAAGTTCAAAGCCACCTGTTGCAATTGTATGTTCGACCCACCACACTGCTGTTTCAAGTGGGGATCGTAATCGGTTTTTATGCTCATACGAAACTTTTTGTGCTGCTTTGAAAACTCTGTAAAAAATTTAAAAAAAAAAATAAATTATCATTAAGTTGTTCGGAAATCAAAATCGAATGTTCACATAAAATATTACTTTGGGTTTAACGCCTTAGAAACAATATCAAAAATATTATCAGCGGTGATATCATGTAAATCTTGTTTAAATCCCATTCCACGTTTACTAAGTGCCGCTGCATTGAGATATTGATCACCATAAAATGGTGTGATTATGGCCGGTTTACCACAATAAACGGTTTCAATTGTTCCCAAATTTCCTCCATGTGACCAAAATGCTTTCACATTTGGATGACCTAATATATCATAAATAGAAATATATTATTAAAAAAAAAAAAAATTCAACTAATTTTGTACAAAACATTGTAATTTACAAAGAATATCCTGTTGTGGTAGCCATTGAGTAACATAAACATTTTTTGGAACAATTTCTTTCATTGAAACATTTTCCCATTTCCAAATGATTTGTAACGGTAACTTTGCAAATCCTTTTACAATTTCACGCTGAATATGCTCCGGTATTGATGAACTTTTTACATTTCCACCCCAGCTAACTAGAAGAACGCCATTTTTAGCGTTGTCTAAAACTTTTTTCAAATTCTAAAAATAAACACATGTGTTGGGAAATTAATTTTGGGATTTCTCTGCAAAAAAAAAAAAAAAAAATTCACAAAAGAAAAAAAATTCACAAAAGACTAACCTGCGGTATTTCTTTGGCTGGTTTTATATGAATACCACCAACTTCAACTAATTGATTGGATAATGGCTTTGGACCGGTATACGAATAATGCTGATTAACAAATGTTAAACTGATTTTCTGACCAATTTCGGCAACATCAGGAATATCATTTCCAAAACGTTTGCGAATTTCATCATTATCTCGCATTTGAATGAATCTATTGAACAAAAAAAAAAAAAAAAAAAAAAAAAAATACCAAACGTTTGACCATGAAATTGATTTTAAATCATAATATGAATCGAAATTTCATGGTGAATACCTATAAAGCAATTTCATTGATTTAACTGTAATCCAATTGACAGTTCGTTCGTATAAATTCATATCCCATGAGAACTCAGAAAATGAAAATGGAATGTATGATGGTAAATCGGGCAAATTAATTTGATCATAATAATATGATGGTAGAGCGCATGTTGAAAATCCAATAAATGGAACATTCAGCTTGTGAATGATTCCCAACAAAAAATCACTAATAAATTGTTCAGTTAAAATGAGATCGAATGGCTTCTCACGGTGAATATTAAAAATTTGATCAATTTGTGGTGATTTTAATGCCAACTCTCTTTCAATCTCAACCAAATTGTATAATTCATACAGTTCCATATACATTGTAGAAATACTGCGATCAAGTGGCAACTAAATAGAAAAAAAAAAGAAAAAAAGCATTTTTTTTCTTTTGCTTCTCTATGTTTTCACACATTTTTCATGACGAAAAAAAAAAACATTTCTCACCATCATGTCATACGTGATTGATCCGTTGATAACAGGCATTTCGCTTAGAAGTAATTCATTGTAATTTTTGTGTGCATTTTTCACATGCGTATAAGATAGAACCGTCAAATTATGACCACGTTCGGCAAGTTCATTAAATAATGGATAAAATGAATGAAAATGACTTGGACCGGGATGATAAAATAGTACCAAAATACGCCCACAATCCACACATGATAAATTTATAAAAACAATTGCCAATAAAATTCGCACAATTAATTTCATTTTGTGTGATATGTAAACTGTGTCACTTGATGAACTGAGAACAATTTCAAAGTTTATATAAAATAAAATTTTATCAGCTGCTAAATGATAAAATATTAGCGATATGATATCATATTGATGAAAGACACGATTTAATTAATTACAAAAAGACACAATATTAATTACTATACAAAATACATGCAATTCAACAAATATTCCGTGACACTGTAGACAATCATATTCAAGTATTTACTAACCAAGCGTCTTACCAAATGTACCAATGACAATTCAAATTCTTATCACACAAACAAGCGTTGTAATTCAATTTAAATCAATTTATTTTTTGCGTGACGTTGACGAATAACCGCAACCATGTATGAAATAGAAAATATTTATTCTGAATTGCATTGAATTGAAAGATAGCAAAATTGTATGAATAAAATCAAAAATTCGCATCAAACCAAAGTATTAATCTAATTCAAATTGTGTGAATTGATCATTGCAAATAGTACATTTCTCGTGATATTTTAAACAAAGTCCACAATGTTACATCACCACACATTCGATGCTAAATTTATTTGCACATCATTCGGTGCATTGCAATCATATTATTCCGTCAATTGGATAATTTGAATGTGCAAAAAATACCGATTTTCACTAATCAAATGCACTTAAATATGTTTATGGATTCATCGAACCTGATAATGTTCATACGAGAATGACAAATACGGAAATAAATATTAAACTATTTGTTTGGAAATGCGTTAGTGATATGATGGAAACATTTGTTCTAATTTTTCAACACAGAACAAAAAAAAAGTGGTTTGTGTAAAATTATATTGGAAATATACTCTGAACGAAGGTTATCAGAATGAAAGTAAAAAAAAAAAACAAATCACAAAAATTTTTTTCTGATTCACATAATCTACCGTACAAAATGTGATGCACAAATTATATTTAGAATGTTGTGTTTGAATTCCAATATCAGTGTGTGAATTCATTTGACCGACAAATTATATTCTTGGTGAAAATTGTTCATGAGAGAGATTTTACAAAGAAAACACATGATTGTGAAAAGTATCAATGTAATGGCTATTCAACAAATTGTGCTAATTTGTCAAGGGGATAAAACCACTCAAAGGCAGGCATTCTAAACAGGAATAGCAATTTGATGTTAAAAAAATGTCTTTTAGATTATATTGTTTATTTAACATTATAAATGTTCAGAAAAAAAAAATTGTTGCTTCACATTCGTTTACGTGTTCAGCTAAAAGATTGATTATTCTCGGATGACACATTCTAAGAACGGATTGAAAGTTTTGTTGGTCGATTGGATTGAGTACAGTAGCTGTCAATTAATGTTCACATTTTGAAAAATTATTGAATGTATAACTTAGTAACTGGCCTTTTACGTCAGGTGGCACCACTTAATAATGTGTTGTAGTAATATTTTTGACATGTATGTCATTTTAAAATCCTATTGAATACCTGTCAGAATCAGTCAAAATTGTTGAATTTAGTTGTGTGAAGTAAATTTTTTTTCACGATGGAAAACTTTGAAAATTGGAGAAAAAAACATTTGCGAGGGCAGTCGTATTTCATTACAAGAAAAGTAAAAAGAGCAATAATCTTACATCCAGTGAGCACTGGTAATTAAGAACGAAACCTCGCCTATTGTCACAAGCAAAAAGAAACTCAATTTGATCATGGCATTTTGGAAGTATAGGTGGCGCACCAATCGTCCTTTTGAAAAATAGGATTTTCTCCTATATATTCAGGAATGGGAACGACATGGTTCAGTAAAATGTAGCGAAAACCCATGAAAAAGTTCGTCCACTTCTTTTCTAATAATAACCAAGAAAAAAGCATTTTCGAGGGCAGAAATCAGTCAAATTCAGGCAACAATATCGCCAGAATTTACAAATATCCAAAAAAGTGGTGCTTCTTGGCTATAAAATTTTCTTGACTTTTTGCAGAGGTCATGTTTAAAAATTTCGAGGAGCATTTAGATAAAAACATTCTTCTGCCCTTGCAGTAATCTCTCGACATTACTCCTTCTAAATCAAATAACCTTCGATGACCAAACGCTTGTCTTGGTTGCGCAGTACTTGTGTGTTCTTGAAGAAGGCAAAATTTGGCTTGGTTTGTTCTTGGCCGCCAAGCCCCGGCACAATTCTTTTGGGACGGAATCCATAAATTGCCAGAAAGATGGGAAAAAGTAGTGGCTAGCAATGGACAATACTTTGAATAATGCATTAATTCATTTTGATATTTAAATAAATGCATACTTTGAGCAAAAAAAAGCCGATTTTTATTTTATACAACCAATATGTAATAAAAAAATTTAAATGATTCCAATCACTCTGCCTTCTATTCGTGTTGCATCCTCTGAAAGTACTGCCGCTAATGGTAAATTTCGCTCCATTAAATAAACTAGTAACTCTTCGCTTCTTAATTAAAAAATAGCAATACCAAGTAATATATATTACTTTTTCAGAGTGGTTTTCCCCCTTGTAATTTTTATCTGACGTAAATTAAACGGTCAAGCTATTTGTGATGCCGACAAATTTAGAACGATACACAACAAACCATTTGCAATGTTATTGTTTTCGAAAAAAAAAAAATAAAGAGAAAAAATTGTTGGGAGTCTCCATTCAAACTCAATTTTATTCAAATACACATGCTTTTACTCCATTGAAAGCATATATGCTTGTTGCGATACTACTTGGGAAATTGAACAAATTTTGACGCCATTTTCGAATTTAATTCAATATGATTTCGATTTCGATTTGCCATTCACATGTTGAAGCTTTTGCTTAGTAATGTCATAGTGTGAGTGTGCCTTTGTTTCGATGAGAAAATGAGTGAGCAAGAGATAGTCAATGTAAAAGGAAAAAAAAAGAAAAAAAATTCGCAGTATATCGAAATGTTCGGCGCGCAATATCCACCTTCATAAATGTGAGCAAAACAAAAAAAAAATTTCATTGGAATTTCACAAATGATTTAATTATTTCGATACATTTTAATAAAAATTAAATTTTAAATTGTCAAAATACCTCGATTTTTGTAAATTTTAATGTCGCAAAAAAAAAAATTCCATATCATTTGCAAAACGGAATTTTTTTCTTCTTTTTCTTCTTCTTCTTTTTCTGTGAATCAAAACACATTTTTTTTTTTTTTTTTTGAATGAAAGCAAATAAGCAAAGCAATAGGAAAGAGAAGAATAAAAAAAATGTGTATGGTCTACGTGCAAAGCGAACGATTTGAAAATATCAAGTAAATGTGTAAAAGAGACAAATAGCCATAATCATACAGACACGCATACATGTATACCATTGTATCAAAACTATATATGAACAGTGTAAATGAATCAATGTATATGTTTGTCGTGACCTAAACAATGGCGTCATTTGAAGAACGTAGTATTTCAAGTAAAATTGACAGCAGTAATGCAGAGACAATTGAAAATAGCAGCGAAAAATTGCCATTTTTACAATTAAATGCAAATAATAATGAAATCAATGTGAATAATACAAGTGAATTGTTTATTTCAAATCATTTAACGACCATGGAAAATGTGATAGTTCAAAATTGTGTTCAATTACAATCAACTATAAATGATACAACACATTCAGACAACACATCATCTGGACAAATTGATTGTGATTTAAATCGAAATCATGGCATTTTTGAGGCTGAAAATATTGTTAGTTCAACGCAAGAAACAACAAATGATATGCATAATATGAAATTGTGTAGTGATAGTTCAGTAAACAAATGTGATGTAATTGATATAAAATCACAATTGCCAAAATCAATGGCAAATGAAAAGCATAGCGAACAAAGTCACGTATCTGTAACAGCAAGCGCATCGTCCAGTCAAAATAAAAAAGTCATGGATGAATCTAAACGCCATTTGCATATCAGCGATTCGTCATCGAAATCAAAATCAAAGCCATTAGAAAGCGGTTTGTAGACATCTTCTTTTTTTTTTATTTGCATTTCCTTCTTCTTCTTCTTCTTCTTCTTCTTCTTTTTCTTCTTCTTCTTCTTCCAATTCATTTCAAGTAAACAGTTTTTCATGGCAACTAATTTTTCTATTGAAAAATTTTTTAAATTCTAGATTCGGCCGTGCGAAGCAGCCAGAAAAAGAAGAAAAAAGATCGTGAACGAGATAGAGAACGAGATCGAGATAAGGATAAGGAGAAATCACATCGGCATAAAAGCCATTCGTCATCAAAATCGTCATCATCATCATCAACATCTACATCAACATCAAATTCATCGACAACAACAACATCTTCAACATCATCATCATCATCATCATCATCTCTTTATTATCATCATCATCAGCATTATCATCAGTAGCCGCAACATCAGCGGTAGTATCCGAAGCTTCAACAGCAGTAGAGAGTAAATCGGAAATTTCAGTAATAAATGAAAAAACCGTGAGTCATCATTCAGATGAAGAAATTTGTCATTTAAGCGGAAATCAAAATTCACCGGACAAAATAATAAACAAAACCGATAAACGTGAAAAATATAAAATGTCAATTGCTTTAAATTCAACGAAACCAACTTCATCAACAAATCAAATTGAATTGAATGGAAATCATTCGACAAATGAAAGTGCCTCTCACGATGAACTAAATCAATCAAATGATAATAATAGTTCATTTGGTATTGAAGATCCTTCAAAACCGAGATCCCAATCAATTGTCAATCCAGATGCACCAATAAATCGATTTTGTATTTCGGAAGAATTAAATAATATTCCAGACACAACAACCACCGATATTGAGTCAAATTATAATAAAATGAGTCCAACTCCAACGGTCAAATCAATCACATTACCGAAATCAGAGCGAAAAGTGTTTGTACCATCAAATGTTAGTTTTCCAGAGCGTAAATCAACCGAAGTAGCTGGCATTGTAATAAAAAAAGATTATTTACCACCACCAGCCAAATTGATTAAAATTGAAAAGACTCGTGATGATGTTACACGCGTTTTAAATTATGATACTGAATCAAATCACATGCAAAATAGCAATGATTCAAAAACAATTGACGACAAAACAACCTTTGAAACAACCGTAAAAATTGAATCAAGTGATAAAAAGATCTCTGATGATAAGCAAGCGAAAAAATCAATTACAAATAGTCACATATCGGGAGATAAAGAGAATTCAATTCATAAAATGGATGCAATGAAAAAGTCAAAAGATGAAACACGCGATTTCAGCGCGAAAATAAAATCGGAAATTAAATCGCATGAAGGTAGCAGCGAAAAGAAAGCATCGAATCGTGAAAGTGGTTCATCTGAAAATCGCCATCATTCATCATCGAAATCATCATTGTCGTCATCGTCATCATCCAAATCATCGCATCGAAGCAGTAGCAGCCGAGATTGTTCACGATGCTATCGTCGATCAAAAATAAAGCGTACCAATGTTGGAATTCAATGTTGCAAATATGGTGAACCATTCAAAACAATAACACCAACATCAACACCACTTAAATGCACACAAACACTTGCCTGCAATATGACCAACAGTTTATATAGTGATTTAAAGTATGGCCGCTTCTTTCATATTGAAGTACATACAAATGGTGGCGCATCCATTGTACACATGTATCAAAATGAAATTAATTGTTTAAATGAAACCGAAATGGAAGAATTAACTGAAGAATTCTTTCGTGTTGTGTTCAGCGAAAATGAAGATGGTTATGCACATCATGTTATGGGCATTGTACACAATGCAGCTCATTATATACCGGATTTACTTGAGCACATGGCCGATAATTATTCAACGTTAACAATAAAGGCTGGTGTTTTAGGTCGCAATTCAGATATTGAAACATCAACACTTGCACAATATTATGAACAAGTTTCAAAAAATTATTCACATGGCACGTTCCGGTATGGACCTTTACATCAAATTAGTTTGGTTGGTAAAGTACACGAAGAAGTCGGTGGATATTTTCCAGACCTTTTGGGACGATTGGAAGCTAATCCATTTCTTAAAAAGGTGAGCATTTTAAATGTTTATAAGACGTACTGGACTTTATTGAGCAATGCTATGGAACAAAACTGTTCAATACATTGGCCAATAAAGCATTGAAATTCAATAAGGTTCAATACTGGCCAATAAAGCATTGAAATTCAATAAGCTTCAACTACATTAAAGAAGAAACTTACAAAAAAAAAAAAACTTAAATTTATTCGATTATTGATGATAATTTTATTTGCAATTTTTCAATAGACAATGCCATGGGGTGAAAAGTCGATAGTACAAATGGATCCGCGATTATCAAATGACGGACCAATTCTATGGGTTCGGCCAGGTGAGCAATTGGTTCCAACTGCTGAATTGACTAAAACACCGATGAAACGACAGCGGTAAGTTGAATCACTTTATATTTCAATGCTTTATTAATCCTTTTTTATCAGTTTATCAACGATTTAAATCTGTTAAAATTATATATCGATTAAATTCAATTACCGAATAATGTGATTAATATAAAACTTTTCACAGAACACGGATAAATGAGTTGAGAAATCTCCAGTACTTACCGCGATTATCTGAGGCGAGAGAAACAATGTTTGAAGATCGAACTAAGGCACATGCAGACCATGTGGGCCATGGTCATGAGCGAATGACAACAGCTGCCGTTGGTAAGTCTTTTTTCAAATTTTATCATTTCACCCAGCGTGTTGATTTCACGCATCAAAAGTGGCTGTTTTTTTCTATACTAATTCAAATAAAAATTGTACAGGTGTTTTAAAAGCGGTTCAATGTAGCCAAAAGGATATGCAAAATCGTGTTACAAAAGATGTGGTTGCCTTTTATGCTGGTGATTTTCCACATTTGGTTGAAAAATTGCAGTTGGATCTTCATGAACCACCAATATCACAGTGCGTACAATGGATCGAAGATGCAAAACTGAATCAATTGAGACGAGAAGGCATTAAATATGCTCGTATCAACCTGTATGATAATGATATCTATTTCTTACCACGAAATATTATTCATCAATTCCGTACTGTAACTGCAGTTACTAGTATTGGTATGTATAAAAATGGTTTTTTATTTGAAATATCTTCAATTTAATAAATAAATCGTATTTTCTTATCTTATGTTATTTCTGTTGTCTCAGTATTGAACTTAAATATTTCAAGATTTATGATAGAGAAAGAGTTTTAGTCAAAAGAGCGTTCAACAAATATTCCTTTGTTTATAATTTAAACGAATGTTTGCGAAGCAAGAAATAATTCAAAATTCTCTCTATTTTTATTATTTTTTTTTTTTTCAACTCAATTGCCAATGATAAAAATTATTTCTATAAAGAATTTTCTTTTTTTTTTCAAATTGCATAAAATTGATTGAATTTATTTTTTTTTATTTTTATCAATAGCTTGGCATCTTCGTTTACGTCAATATTATCCCGGACAAGAAGTAATCAATGAACACAATGATCCAAATCTTGCCGAAACACCGCATTACAAAGAGAAACAAACAATTTTGCCTCATCCAGTAAGCGCTGAAATTGATAAAAAATCACATACACCAATGAAACGATCACATGATGGTAAAATTAAAAAAGATAAAAAAGATTCAACCAAATCGCCAATGATTAATGAACAAAATACTCCCAAAGATGTTTCTATTAAAACTGATGAGGCTAAAATTGATATGAGAAAATTAGTCATTGAGCATAAATCACATAAGAAAAATTTGAGTTCGAGCAATTCAGGCAATTCTAATAGTTTGGAAAAAAAACATTCATCATCCAATCACAGTAAAAAAGAAAGAAAAGAGCATAAATCATCGAATAGCAATGATTTGCATCGATCTCATTCATCGTCATCATCATCAAAAAAATCCCATTCGTCCGATAAACATCGACGAGACGAAAGCCGAAAATCATCATCATCATCATCATCAACAAATCATTCCTCATCATCATCCGACAAGCATAAATCAATGGAAATTTTGTCGAAAAAAATTGAATCACCAAAAATTGAAACGATTACATCAGAGCCAATCATACGTGAAACGACACAACAAATGGAGGAAATCAATTCAAATCAAGTAAATGAACCATCATCACATTTATCATATTTGATCGATAGTTCTGAGTCAATTTATCACATGGATGATACAAAACCGCCATTACCACCAGCCCCTGAATTAGCTCCAACATTACCACCCGTTCCAGAACAGCCACAATTTGATATTTTGCCACCGCTTCCAAAGGCCTCACCACCTCCACCACCGCCACCGCCACCACCTCCACTCGAAAATGAAAATGAATTGAAATCATTTAGTAAAAGCAGCAACAGTCCAGATTCATCAACTCAACAAGCACCCCATTCACCGGCAGCAAAAGTTCGTAAAACAAACAATGGTGACAAATCAATGTCAAATACTGATCTGCTTGGTTCAATTATGGCGAGCATGGACTCACCTAGAAATTCATCGAATTTTTAATGTGAATTGAATTGAATAAAATTTAAGCTCAAGTTCAAGTTGAGCCGAAATCAATGAATTGTTAAACAGTGAAAAATGGTTCTTTTTTTATAAAACTAAATAGTGAAAATGTGAAGAAAACAATGCCGTGATTTTAATAAAAATGGATATTCTGTGTTCATATATTTGCAAAAAAGGAAAAAAAAAAACAGAATTACACAAAGCAGTTTTTTCTGCTTCACAGTTTTTAGTCATTAAAGTGGTGATTAAAGTTCATTGAATGTAAGTTTTTAAATGAATTTTCATGAATAATGGTAATGATGATAGTAAAGAACAAAAATGGAAATTGTACATAAAAAAAAAAAAAAAAAAAAAATTGAAACTTAATTCGAAAAAAAAAAAAAAGAAAAAATATTTAAATGTTTAGATTGAAGATTTTGATGATTTGCATTTTTGCATACGATTTTTTTCTTCATTTTCATCAATTTTCTCCTTCTTTACATTTCAAATCTTTTTATCAATTTATCGACTGCTGTGTAGCTTCTTATCATTATTATAATCAAATAATCAATATGTTCTCTAAATATTTCTCTTTTTTATTTTATTTTATTTTATTAAATTTATAGATTTATTGATAGATTCATTTATTTAATCCAAGAAATAAATACCATTTCGTTTACATTTTACTTATTCGAGTCGAAATTTTTGTTTAAATTGTATATATTTCGAGATGAAAGGAAAAAAGAAAAGAAAAAAAAAAAATTATCTGACGCTGCCCAAAAACAAAAATTAAATAAATGACTAATTTTATGATAAATTTAGAATTGAGATGCATCTGCTAAATCAAAAATTTATATGCAGATTTAACAGCACATAGTTTATATATATATATATATATATATATATTATATGAATATGTATAACTATTTATAAAAAAGAGAAAACAATATGTGAATTAAAATGAATTTGGTATTTTGTAATTTGTAGCAGTGACAGTTAAATGTTTCATATTCTCAACGATAGCAATATGATTTAGAAATCGATTTTCGAATTAGATAAAAAGGTAAACAATTTTCTGTTGTTGAGATTTTTATTTACAAAATATTTGCAAATGAAAAAAAAAACAAACACACACACATACACAAATCGTATAAACTAAGCAATTTAGAAAATAATATGAAAATTAGATGCTTTGTGAAAATGATGGAAATTTTAACTTAATTAGCATACATTCATTCAAATTAAAAGACCGAAAAAAAAAACAAATTGTATACCATGAACAAGTGAATTGTTGACACACGTACATGAATGCGTGAGGGGATAATTTTATTACAATCGTACATTGATGAATTTTGTTAAACGACATCCAATGAACAAATTTCATTAAACGATAAATTCACATTTTCGCATTAGTTTTTCCGAAGAGTCTATTATTTGATTAAGTTAAACAAAAGAAAAAAATTGTGAAATTAGAGAAAAAAAAAATATTGTTTTACTTAAAACAAAAATCATGCAAATGAATAATATTAAGTCAATTTAGATGCACATATTTCCTTCGCCCCAAAATAACAACAAAAATGATAACAAATGCAGAAAAATTAAAAAAAAAAAAAAAAAAAAAAACCTTTTTCTCACGACACATCACTACCAAAATTGTAAACTATACAAATTATGCGAAAAAAAAAAATTGTTTTAATATATACTTAGTCAGTTAATAAGAGCGCAAAAAAATGTTCGTTTAAAAATCGATAAAAAAAAAATAAAAAAAAAAAATCAATTTGAAAAAATTTAATTGAACTTTGTTTTATTTGACAATATTGAAATAATTATAATTCTAATTAAATTAATAAATATAAAGAAATTTTATTCGAATTGGGTTGAAATTTAAGCTGAATATGAGAAACGGAACGCACCCAGAAGTATGATTTCATAGCAACGGTTGCCAATCAAGAAAAACAAATACAAAACTTGAAGTTTTCGTTGTAAGCCAACAGTAAAGGGTAGTATTTTTGTTTCTGGTCGATTTATCAAAATTAAAATTATTCATCATGAAATTGTTAACTTTGCACAAACGAAACGCTGTTATTCAGTACAAACATACAATTTGTTCATGGGCTGCAATATTTGTACTATTAGCAACAATTCTTACAATTATATTACCATTTTATATTGCTTTGTATACGTTCAACGATATTTGGTCACAATACAAAGTCATTTATGAACATCCCGATGTGAGATTTCAATATAAATATATTTTTGTTGCCGAATATAGTGCGATAAATACAGATAATCAAAATTTTCACGATACAACTATCACCACTTGCAGCTCATATAAATATTTAAATCAATTATTTCATGATTTTTCCGAGTGTGCAATGATTAAGGTATGTATTTTGAATAAAAACCTATTGAATTTTATGGTTTAACATAATTTGAATGTTAAGTTAAAGTGATAATTTTGAAAAAAACAATTTTAGTTTTGGGAGAAAGATTCCGATTTTGACTATCGAACTGATCAAATGACTCTTCAGCTTACCTTTAAACCGCCACATGGATATGCGCTCAACAATTTTAATGTTTATTTGGAATTTTATGCGAAATTGGATGTAAGTGAATATGAGAAGTGTTTGAATGGTGAAATGTAATCTCCCAAAAATAAAATGTTTTTTCATGTTGAAAAATAGTGAAAGATTTTAAAAAAGCAAATCTAAAAAAAAAAGAATTTTTTTTTCCTAATAAATTGTGATTTAATGTGGTCATTTCATGTTTCAGCGTCAATGCCATTTACAAATTCCTGCTGCATTACAATTGCAACAAATGCAAGTTCCATCCAATTTCCAAACTGGAGAAATATTCATTGAATCTGATCTCAAATTAATACAACGAACTGGATTCCATTGTCCATTCTTTTTGCGAAATATCAAATCACATTTCTATCACACAATCATTCCGGAAAATAGTACAAATATTCATGACTATGAAATGAATTCAATTCGTAAGAGATTGCGAAATAATCCAGCATATATGAACATTAATCCGAATCCGATTGTACATTGGAAACGAATACCGTCCAATGAAATTGTATTAAACATTAATTTATATATCGATGAAGTGACAAGCCGATATTACACTACATTTTGGCAACGATTTGGTCAAACTTGGATCTATTATTTATCAATATTCATAGCATGTGCTTATCTTATGGAAAAATTAAAAAATTACATATTTTCAAGACAAATGATTCGAGCATGGGAAATTATACCGTGGAAAAAGATTTATTGATTAAATGTAGACATTGATACAGCCTCGGAACAAATTCAACAGATTTTAATGATTCAACAAGAAACAATCAAAACTTCGTGCTATCCAATGACTGTGCTGAGGCTGCTCCATCGATAATTAGGCGATTGTCTTCTAAAATTATGGTTTCTCGTGGATAATAATCTAATTGCGCAAACAGGTATCTGTATCGATTTGATGTCTGAAATTTATTAAGAAACAACTGAATAAGTTTTTTTATTTTTTCTTTTAAACAAAAATTTTAGAAAATAAGCTTTTAAATAATAAAACACAAACCAATTCTTTTTCTAAATGAACTGTAGCTTTGTTTCGAATTCCCTGAATATAAAATTGCATTCGAATGTATTGCTTTCCGTTACGTTCGTAAATTGAATGTGCCACATGTTGACGACGACGTCTTCGTGTCTCTTCTCCATAACCTTTTATTGGGCTGCCTAATGCGTCTTGAATTCGTGTATCCTGTGAAAAAAAAAACAAACAAACAATTTTAATTGAATTTCAAAAGAAATTTGACACCAAGTCAAGAGACTTCTTTTATGAAATTATGAAACTTTTCATTTAAACAAACAAAATTATTTACATTCAATAATCGCTAAAAAATCTACTCACATTAATGCATGCTTTTAATGCATCTGAGTAAACATTGTTTGGACTGCTTGATGAAAATAATTCTCTAAATACAATAAACATAATCACACCAGTCACACCAATTCCAAATACAATAACTCCAAAATAGCTGGCTGTTTTTGTATTTTCCTTGATTCGTTCTCCCAGTGGTCGAACATCTGTAGAAATATCCGTTCGATCACTTGCATTTGATGGTGCTATTGATGTATTTTGAATCTTTTCCTTTTGTAATTTTACCGATGAAATAGCCAGTGATCGTGATGTTAATTTTAGAATTGAATTGATTTGATGGATATGACGAAGATTATGAATTGACCGAACGAATAAAATTGACATGGCGATTATCTTCCTTTCGTTTCTGCATTTAGAAAAAAAAAATAGAAAACATAAACAACTACATTCTTACTTTTAGACATTTTTGGGCGTGGAAAAGACAAAATACAAAAAAAAAATCCAATTAATGGCTGAGATTTTATGGATAGAAGCGTCTTCGGATTTGTTGCGACCACTGAGATTGAATGTGGCCAATTATCAACAATCTAACATTAATGCTTAATAACACAAACTAGTCCATTAGTTAGACAAACAGTTTGGCTGCCGTTTTTGTTTCGCTTATACACCTTCCCACACAATCATTGCTAATGGCAATTCATGGCACACCTTTTTAACCATTCTAAAAATGATAGTTCAAAAGACGGCCGATAATTTTCGTTTCTCTAGTAGCCTATGTCCTTGTTGATCGCAATAATTTGCAGACAAAAAAAAAAACAAATTGACCAAACATTCAGAATTTAGTTTTCAACGTGCTCAGTCGAACATTTCAATTGGATTTATTAACAACTATTGGATTTATTTCCATTCTGTCAACTATTTATATAATCTGATCAGTTTTTTTTGTTTAGTTTAGCTTGATTTTATTTAAAAATGAACTCACCTTACAAACAATATTATACAATTCTATAAATGGATTAGAATGAAATTATATTTTTATTCAAAATTTTTTTTTTTATTTGTTTTTGTAAACTTTTCCGTCACTTTGTGCGGCATTTATCAAAATAGGCAACATTAAATACATATGTAAGTATGCGCAGGGTTCAATCAATGTGTCAACATTTGAATATGTCGTTTATTTGTAAAATTTAAATCGAAATTACAAAATATTCTGTTTTTTTTTCATTGTTTTTTTCGTTTTCTTTTCTCTCATTCATGTTTTTTTCTACTCAATCAACCTATGAAGTTTAAAACTTATTATCAATAAAAACAAAATTTGTCTATCGAATACAAAGTGAAGTTTAGAGTGAAAAAAAAAAAAAAATGAATCCATTCACATTTTGACGTATGATAAGTCATAGCAGACTAACGTCACCGCCGCAATCACTCATACATTGCTACTGTATGCATGTGTTAAAATTCAAACGTTATTCATTGTGTACTTGATCGCATTGGCTATGACATACACATTACACATGTATAAATAAAGTATATACATTGACATTCGCAAATCGCATCCATATACAAGCGAATAGCTAAGTAAATCCAATTTTTCATCGTGGAGTTCAGTTGTGCATCCGTCGTCGTATCGTATGGTGTTTAAAAGAAAGAAAAAAAAAGTTGTTGTGTGGCATGAAAATGTAAACGAAAGAGAAAAATAAAGATAGAGTGAGAAAAAATAGGGGGAAAAATAAAAACAACAAACTGAAAACCAACGAATTAATTCAAAACAAAAAACAAAAAAAAAAATTTTTTTTTTTTCGTTTGAGAAAGTTGATTAAACATTTATTAAATTTTTGTGTGTGTTTTTATTAAGTTTCGGTGGCGTCATATTATAACTCAATTTGTCTAGTGTTGAGCGAATTACTTTTTAAAATTGTGATCGTAAATGGGAGAGAAAAAAATGAAAGGAAATATATTACAACATGTATAGAGATTGGTCTAAAAATATGGTGAAAAAAAAAATAATGCAATTAAAGGGATCAACACAAAGAGTAACAAAACTTATGAAAGTCTTAAAACTACAAAAAGAATTATATCATTTTCAAAACATGTCTTAAAAAAAGAAAGAGCACGAGAGAGAAAATAAAATATTTGCACTAAAAAGGAATTGGTGCAAGACAAATGACAAGAAAATCATCAAATTAACGCATCAAGAAAACAACAAAATATAAAGAAAAACAAAAGGCTTTAAAATATTGCTCGTGTGTGTATGTGTGTGTGTGTGGAATTGCAACTGAGTCTTCTTCATCACTTTTAGTGCTTCAATTGAATTGCACCATCTTCCAAACGGCGACACGTTCCAATTTATTTATCTTACTCGAAGCTTCCTTATTTGGCACAAGAAAACCCTATCAACATCATCTTGGATTATTGAATTGCACATAAAAAACAAACGTGTTTACACTGTAGTGATTCCAACATTCAATCAATTATCGAGATAGAAATACTCAAACGAGATCGTATACATCTATTTCACTCAAAGTGAAAAATATACGAAAAATAAAAATGAACGTTGATTAACAAGAATTGAATAAAATACGAAGATCATTTTCATTTTGGCGAATTTATATGTCAAATTTCTCGTATTTGTTTATTTGATTCGTCACATTACAGTGCGATTCATAAATATAGAGTCACTCACAAGACAGAGAAATTTCATATTCACATGAAATTTGCCAATTGAGCCTTCAACGATCTATGCATATATTTAGCATAGTTCTACGTTGTCTGCCCGTTAAAATAATCATCAATCGTTAATAATCATCAGTCATTCAACTTTATGGCAATATTAGGTAAGCAACATGTTCAAAACAAGACTCAAAAGTAAAAAAAAAAAAACCTTGAACGGAATCTTGATTATTCGTTGTCAAAATTCAGAAACTCAGTTCGCATTTTAATCAAATTGTTTTTGTTATTCGTTTGATTCATCCGTTTATGTTGCGTTTACCATAAACATAATGTTTAGTAACATTGTTTACAATAAATGTATTTTCTTTGCTTATAGATAATCTGAAAAAAAAGGTCATCATGATAAAAATCCAGTACAACCGAAAGTGATATCTTCCGATTTGCCAAAAACAAAAGAAACCTAATTAAAAGTTCACTCTCTCTCTCTCTCTCTCAATTCATCATCAACCAAATCACGCACAAGGAACACATATACACTCATCCACATATTTATATTGAAATTATTTACATCGTGCAAATCGTTTATTACACACTTAAATAAATAGCTCTTATTTGAAGAAAAGGGCAAAACCATAATACAAACAAAGCAATCACAATTTAAGCAATAATCATATTTTGAACGGAAACGTGTAAAAAAAAAAAGAAAACAAATTAAAGTCGCAAAAATGGAGGACTGGATTATAAGCGATGAATTAAATCTTCGTTTATCACACATTTGGTCAGGTGCGGCACAAATGGCAATGGTACTTGGAGGTGTAATTCCATACATTCCACAGTATTTACAAATACGACAAACACAAGACGCTGATGGATTCTCGTTACTTGTATGTCTTACACTTTTGATTGCAAACACCTTACGTATATTATTTTGGTAAGTTATTTCACGGCATTTATTCACAATTTTACCATGTCATTTCTATTTAAAATTATACCAGACATATTTCGTTCAATTCAACTACATTGAAAATTGCATCGTTTATTTTTATGGGGATGATATCATTCCATTGTTCGTTGATCTGTTTGAATAAATGAATTGTTTTATCTCTTAATATGAGGCGTAACACAATAAACATTTTTTCATTAAATTGCACACAATTCAATGGCAATTTTAAATGACTATTATTACCTTTTTTCCAGCCATTTGATACACGTTTTGTTCGTATTATTCTATCAATTTTTGGGAAATTATTAAAGATTCAAAAACATTAAACTTATCGTTTGAGAGATAGAAGTTTTTTTTAGCACTTTGTAGAAAAAAATTAATCCCCATTTTGGGATCATCCGTTTGATCTAAAAAAAAATTCAAAAAAAAAAAGAAGAAATGAATAAAAAAATAAAAAAATAAAAGAAAAAGTTTGAAAGAAGAACAAAACCACACTAAAAAAAAAAATGTGGAATAAGACAGCTCAATTTTGTTGACATAATTCACACCCTATATCCTTTTCATAAATCCAATGTTCATGTTGCATTAAGCAAAATTTTTAAGCTTGCAATTTATGATATAATCCATACTAAAAGATTTTCAAGAAGCTCTTATGTTTACATTCGTGTTCGCATTTATGAACAAATAAAAAGTAAACCGTGTACAAAACGGAACCAACGAATAGAAAGTGGAAGTATAAAAACGAAGAAAGTGAGAATGAAAAAAAAAAAAAATGTGTATGAATGTAATAAATTGGACGTCCTTGCCGACAGAATAGGTGCGTCGCACGATTATATGTCACGAAATAGTTCATTATACCAATTGTTTATATACATAAAACGAAATGAAAGTGCATGATCTCGCGTCACATTTATGTCAACAATATAAAACTGTATGAAATACGGAATGAAATGGAAAATATGTATTTCTGGTTCAAAACAGTTTCATTGATATATGAAATGTTATTCTAACATAAATAGTATTTCAATCACAAGACCCTTTTTCTTCATGTAATCGTTTGGGTTGTTACGTATACACTGTTCATGACATATGTACATATTGTGTCATGTAAAATGTTGAAATACGTAACGAGTTTGCATTGAACCAGGAGCAGTAAAATGAGCACGCGATTGAACCTTTTTTATTTTGCAAATAAAGTTGGAAAATGGTCATAATTAAAAAAAAAAAAAAAAAAAAAAAAATGGAAAGCCTTTTTCACAATTTCATCAGGTGGTTGAGTATGTTGCTTTGTAATATCAATATGCACTCATTGCGGCAACAGTATTACTATAAAAACATTACCGAGAATATGATGGAAAAAAAAATTGCTCTTGAAACCATGTGAAATGGACAGCAATCCTTTTGAAATGGGATCAAATTGGGAATTTCTCACAAACGAGAATGATATTACACCAATTTTATATTCAAACAATAAAATTTACATTGTATTGCTGACCTGCTTTATTTCGCTCACAGTAGCTGCTGTATAGAAGCACATTCTGTAATCGCATTGCTGGAATTTTTTGATGTTGTTGTTGTTGTTGAAAACAGTTTGCAAAACCAGACATACATTAACACCATTTTCGTATCCATTTTATCGGATATGTACATGCATTTGGATTTTCTTTTTTTTTTTTGTTTTCATTCTTTTTCACTATTGTTGCATTCAATGAATGTCCTTAAGAAATGTTAGTTATCAGCATTTTTCTCTCTCACAACATCCTTTTGATAATGCTTGCACACTCGTTTTTTCTACTATCAATTTTCCACCATTTTATTCAAATCCATTTGCAATGGAATTTTTCTTACTATCGTTTCGAGCGAAATGTGAACAAATGCAAAATAAACTATATATTCCATTTAAAATGGATGTGATAGAAAAATGAAAAATAGGAAAACGGTAGAATAATTTGCAAGTTGAATAATTTGTAGTTTCCCGTTTTAAGATCGACAGGAATCAGATGAATGAATGACTGAATAGACGATAAAATTGTATGAGTATTTATGTGAATAAACGAAGATTCTGCCCGAGTATATTATTTCATTGATTCGGAAATACAATTGCTTGATTCTTAACAATATTGTTTTGAATATCAACGACATGATTTTCATCACACATTTCGTGTCCAGGTTTATTTATCGTCCCTGTTTATTCGTTATCACAACAACGGAAACAATGTTAAAAGCAACACACGCAAACAAATCCATCAACTATAATTTTTCATTTAAATTCAGAGGAAGCCACCAAATTAATCGCATTAAATAACTGTTTCATTTGTCTGAACGTGAATAAAGTTTGAATATTTTTCTTTTTTCTTCTGTATTTTTAATGGCGCAGAGTTTCTCATTCAGAAATAATAAGACGAAATAAATTTGAGGAAAATCAAAACTTCTTAAGATGAGCGACAAAATGGTCGAATAAAGTTTGATGAAGTTTTTTCTTTCAATAATTAATTTCTCTAAAATGTACAATTTAATAATGAAAAATTGTTTCGTCTAGAAATTCAAGTTATTATCAAATAAGATTAAATGTATAAATTGAAATAATACATAAAATTCATTAAAATATCAGCCCAGTTTAATGAAAAAAATTCTAAATGTTCATGCAAGACACAAAAAATAGTTTTGCTATATCAAAAAGCCCTAATCATGGGGTCACATTTCAAATTTATGTGTTAGCGATATCAAAACTTTGTGAAACTAACAAAAACTAGTTCAAAGTTGAACAAAGTCTTAATGTTTCAATAATGTAAGATTATACAAGCGAAGAATTGTGTTTCCGTTGCTTGAAATCGCTTTGCTTTGACAACATCAGTCATATCTTATCATGAAAATTTGTAAAATACACAAAATGACAGTAGTTCAAACAATGTACACGCTTCGATGTCTTTTATACTCATCTTATCTTTGTGATTGAATTCTTGCAAATAATGATTGAAATTCAATATTATTCATCATAACAAACAAACATGTTTTTTCATTAGGCTGCGAACAAACCAGGGGGTCGAATCACTAATGGAAAATGACGATTGACGAAAAGAAGCGACAAATTACTAAAAATAATTGAAAATGAAATCGACCAAAAATCACTCGAAAAAAATTATGTCAAACAAATGAAATCAGAGCATTTAAAATGAATTCTTTTCATATCTTCAAATTATGTTATCTAAAATGACTTAATTTGTACAAAAAGAAATTAAAATAAAATCAACTGATAATTTGTCCCCTGCGATAAAATTCAGAAAAAATTATGCTTGTAAATAATGTCTGGTCAATGTAAATACAAAGCACATAATTCACACTCCAACTGTTTCGCTCGATTTATCGAATCAGATGTATAAATACAAAAGAATTGTTGAACAATAAACGATTCGTAACAATGGTGTTATGTTTCATTTTGATTCAATTTGACGCTAGAGCTCTGGTCATTGCATTTAATTTCTGATATCAATGACGCTTGCGGTTTGCAACTGAGCGGCATGTAAATGTGAATAATATGGAGAGCGAGAGAGAAAGAGAGATAAAAAGAGAAAAACATCAATCGAATGCGATTAAAATCGAGATTCAAATGATTGAATTAATGACTATTTCAATATATTCCGTCAAACTGTTTTATTTGTTCTCATCGTATTGTATTCAAAGTCTGTTTGAAGCATTTTTTTTTTATCATGATTACTGCGCACATTTCACAATTTTATACATTTGTTTCTATCGCTAATTTTCTTTATTTAGTTCTCAACACTTACTCAAGTTGAGAATCGTTTTAGCGAATTGATATAGTTTAATTGGTTTTGTGGAATTATTGATAATACGTTCGCACATTATTATCACACAAATTTACACGTAAATGCTGAATTTAAAAACGATGACGATGCTGATCATGATGATGATGATGATGATGTTGAATCAACATTGCTGATTAATACAAATAAATTCAAGCAACTAATATTCAACTGTTTTGCTTTCGTATCTCATACGTTGATTCAATTGAAAGTGAATGCTCTGCTTCTGTTTAATAGTAATAAAAAAGCTCATGGTTGCGGTTTAATGTTGTTTTAAATTAAAATTGATTATTTGAAAGTGAATATTTTGCATTTGAAATTCAACAAGCCTTCATTATAATGGGCAAAATCATTGGCATTGAATTATATCAAAGAAATTCAATTAAAAGCAAATTTTAAACGGCGGTTTTTGGTTTTCCGTTCACAATTTTTATTTGTACTGATGGGATTTTGGTTTGTTTTTATCTAAATTTTAATTAGCGTAATTTGCTGGTAGCTGATAAGCATACTCATTTCACAAATCGTGCTTCACGATTCGTTTTGTAAAAAGAAAACAACATTTTATGTGCTGATCTATTTGAAATACAAAGTACTTTGTTGCGTGTACACACAAATGAAAACGCGGTTGATGCTAAATGAATTGCGGTAACTTGGCTATGAGCGGTGAATTTTTCGTTGATTGCGGTTAAGTTTCTACTGTTTGGTCGGAAAATATATCAATTAAGTTACCACAATCCATGCAAAATTAATGCCATCTACATGTTCAATACTGCATTGAATTACATTTGTAGACAATTTTATGTTGAATGCGGTCACTTACAAGATATTTTTTCCAACAAAACTGAATAAATTTAACCGCAATCATTAAAAAATGCGCCGCACTCAGCCAAGTTACCGCATTTTGCTGTACATAAACCGCGTTTTTTTTTTGTGTGTGTATTTATTGTCAATTTAATAAATATAATAATTGCCCAAGACTAAAATGGCTTTCGCAAATGAACGAAGTGAGCAAAGTTTGTTTTCTTTTTTCTCTCTTCTAACGGATATTATATGTTATAATAACGGACGTAGAATATCCAAAATTTATCTATTGTGTAGTCGACATTAGGTTCATGGGATATTGTGTTAGTTCATTTTACATCACATATTTATTGTTGAATTTCGGCCAAAAACAATTTTTTTTTTTTTCGATTTCATTGTATTTCGAATGACAATTCATTTCTTCTTTGAAACCCTCATCATTCCTAAACAATCTTATCAATTGAGTGTATTCTACACGATTTCTCACATGAATCGAATTTTGTTTTTGTTATTATGTTTTTCATTTCATTTCATTTTGAGTTTTTTGAAGGCTATTTTTAAATTATGGCATATGTTGCACAGACGTAAAAAAACACAAAAGAACGATTTTCAAATAAGCTCACACAAATATTTGTCATCACATCATAGAAAAATGTTGATGAATTCATGAAAAACAAACAAATTCATAACGCAAAAGAAAAACTTTTGGAAAAAGCGAAACAAACGCTTGGGAACGGGAAAAGAAAAACATTTCTTGAAAAAAGCAAAAAAAAAAAAGCTTGGGAAAAATTGAATGCCATTTTTCCATTCAGATTCGTATCTGTTATTTCCGATTCAATGATATCATGCATCGATTGACTTTGAACAATACGTTGAAAAAAAAAATATATGATTTGCGAATGAAAACAAGGATGAAACCAATTTATTAAAGTTCGAAATGAAAAGAGATTTAAATAGACTTATGACGTATAACAACAACATAATAATTTCCGTTGAAAATATAATGACCACAAACCATGGCATTCTGAATGAAAAAAAAAACCTCCAATTTCTCATTGGTTTGAAAATGCATCAACAAGAATTTATTGGTTCTATTTTGATTTGATGATTTACTAAAACTATAATGACTCATAATTGGGTCAAAACAACAATGAAATCGGTTTCATTTCATGGTATTTAGCTTGTATACGATGCGACACCGCAAAACCATCGTGTAAAACACTCTGTTTAACTAAACTGTCGTTGAATCGAAACGGTTGCCAGTAAAAGATGAATGCTTCGTTGCAATCATTTTCGCAATGAATCCATAATATATTTCAAAAGCAATTTTCCTGTACCGTAAAAAGCATTTCTATATGCTTGCTGAACAAAGCATTCATGCAAAAAACAGAAAAAAAAAAAACAAAAAAAAAAAATACCCAATTTATGCTTGACATTTCCATATTTTTGAATCAATTGCTTCAAGCAATGAATACATTTAACGAAATGCGGATGATTTCAGTGCCTGCGCGTCAAAATATTTCATATGAATTCATTTTCAGTTGATTTGACATTGAAGTTCATGAAAATGTGTGACATCATCATCTTGATTTCAGTTGCTATATGTTTGTCGCAACAAAAATTGTCGAAAAAATTGTATGAATGAGAACTGAAATTCAGAGAGAGAGAGAGGCATTTTTCACTCAAGATTATATGCATGCGACCCTCCAAGAAGACCTTTCAGCTCAGCAATTTATTATTTAAATTCTTTTCTTCTACTTTTTTGAAGATTTGTCACACATTTTCATCATTTTCATGCAATGTGATTAAAATTTCTACTTTGTTTCTTCTTGTGAACTCATTAATTAAATCCAAAACAGAGTTGAGACAATTTGCAATTATCGTTTGCATAGAATTTCATATAGTATCTCTGAATTACTAACTTGAATTGTGAATGTTTTCGGGTGGAAAATAGACACTTTCGGTTCTATTTTCATTACAATGATGGTACAAACGGATGTCATAAATATCTTGATTTATATTTTAGCGATGTCGTTACGCATGTGAGTTTGTTTGCCAGCAAAACATTTTATATATTTCTAAGACGCTTAGTGTTTCGCACTTGACCTTGACAATACACAATGCGACATAAATGCTCCTAGGTCTAGAAATTGTCTTTTTCATACGCATGAATTTTATGCACGTTTACAAAATGGTAATTGCTGACGTCAAGCAGCGAAACGACCAATGATAGAGCAAAAAAAGAAAAAATTAACTTTAACAAAATCATTTTATTGTATTGGAGGGAGAAAAAAACCTTAACACAACAATGTATTCGAAATCGGCTTAAAAGAACCGTTATTTTCCGTATCGTACACATTGTATACGAAATTGCCAAGTGTACAAATATTCTTTTTTGATAGCAAGCTAGTCAAATAGTAATATTCAAGGTCATACACAGTAGTTTGGCGATCGATTAAGTCATAAAATCAGAAAAAATGGCAAAACTGTGCCTTTTTTTTTATCTCTCCATCTCTCTTCATGTCTTTGTTTGTTTTTTCTTTCTTTCTTTCTTTTTCTTCGTGTAGTAATTTTTCGCTTTTTTTATGATATCTTTGACACTTTCATGAAGCCAGCGTTAAAATTCTTCGAAATAATCGTTCATAAAAAGAGAAAGAATGTTTGTATTCATACATTCAATCGAAGGATTGAACATTTTTCTGTTGTATATTCAATGTACACGTGCACAGTCATAGAAATAGATATAGAAATAGAAATAGAAATAGACATATAAATAAAGACATGTACATAAGTTATAATATAAAATATGTGTCAAAGATCTTCAATAAATCGTAATAAATAATTAAATTGATTTTAAGTAATCATAATTGTTTGTTGTTCGGTTCATGGGTTTTCGTATAAAAATCAATTAACAAGTTTATTGTATACAAGACACGGTTATTAAACACGAACCTATTAAACTTAAATGTTTATACCGAAAATCTATAAAACGATAAACCATTTAGATAAAATGCGAATTAGTGATATAATAAAATGCAGAAAAAAAAAGACAAAAAAGAAAACACGAACAGAAATTTTATATTTACATTTAATGCATCATATTTGTCAATTTATTTATACATGTTTTTCAACGTGCTTTTGTTTTTATCAAATTATTAACGTGTTTTTTTTTTTCATCATCATTAAACGTATTTAATGAGCGACACATCACAAATTATTCAGTATGGAGTTTGCTTATCAACATCACATTTAATTTTTTTCTTTCGCTTCGTTGAAAATGAGAGTAATGATGAAAATTTCTCGCTAAATTTCTGAATGCTGAAATTATTTTGAAATATTCTGATATGAATGTTTGTCGAAGGAAGTGTTGCTGTACAAATCAAAGTTATGATGATTATGTTTATGTTTATGTTAATGTGCATAAGCATGAGAAAATGTTTATGGAATTTCCTCGAGTCGAGTGCCAACTCAAATATTCAAATTATTTCACACTTTAGACAAAGTTGTTGAACTGATTTCATTGGATGGAATTCAAATGTATAATCATCAATCATTTCAGGGGAAATGCTCAATTCTGTAACTGAATAAACTAGATGAAATTTGGACGATAGAAAAATATACAAATTGCAAACGAGTTTTTCTTTTTCTCTCTCTCTCTTTCTCCCTTTCTCTCTCTGTCTCTGTCTATTTCCCTCTCTAACTCTCTCTCTTTCTTTCTTTTTTTCTCTTTCTCTCTCTCTCTCTCTCTCTCTCTCTCTCTTTCTCTCTTTCTCTTTCTCTTTCTCTTTCTCTCTCTCTCTCTCTCTCTCTCTCTCTCTCTCTCTCTCTCTTTCTCTCTCTCTTTCTCTCAATCTCTTTTTCTCTCTTTCTTTCTCTTTCTTTCTCTTTCTTTCTCTTTCTTTCTCTTTCTTTCTCTTTCTCTCTCTTTTTCTCTCTTTCTCTATTCGAACGCGAGTTCATTCGAAAAAAAAACAGTTTGAGTTTATTCAAAACTTCGGTGTCTATTCAATTAAAAAAATGATTTCAATGATTTCCATGCTACAATCCAATTTAAAATGAGCACAATTTGGATTATATATAAATGCAACAAAATGACATGCACGTGTTAGTGAGCTAGAAAAATTTGCACGTGATTTTTGTATTTATTTATTTTGCGTCTAATAATATTTAATAAACCGCGTACAACCATATCATAACAAATGAGAATAGTCACAATGCAAACATTTTTTACATTGTTTGTGTAAATTGCCTACCATCGTTTATTATTTGTCCAATTTATACGCCTATATTAGAATGATTAATTCATATGAGACTTGTATTAAGCTAACCGAACGAAGTTAAGTTACGATAATATTGTGGGTTTTCAAAATGTTACAAATTCGAGAACCTAAAACCCACTGGATGTGGCTGATATTAATTTGGTTCGGCTTTTATCGGCTTACATGTTGTGCTGATTTACCAAAATTCTTAACTAAAACACAATGGTTTTATGTCATAACACACAGTTTTGCCTGTAGTTCAGCATTCTTAATCGGCATTAAAATTGAGCAAAATGAATAATGTCTTTTACACAATGATACGGGTCGTAATATAACAAAATAAAAATACTGGTTCTATGTATCAACAATATACGTTGACAAAGTTATAACATTTAGGATAAATTGAAAATGAACAAGATCCTTTTCGCTTGAGAATTTTCACAAATCATACGAATACGAAATGTCATGCCAACGAATTGATATGCATTTCACAAACAAAATCTGTCACGGAAATAACACATAAAATGTCACCAAAAATATCGTTATCCGGCTATCAATCGGAAGCGCATTTCGAATGGTCATAAACAAAATTGCCGTAAATTAATTGATGACCAAATGTTATTGATGAACAAATGAATTTGATAAAATCCAAATGAAATTGAAGAATGAATAGAATGATGAGCATTGTCAAATATAGATAAAGTAAAAATAATGTAATTCGATTAACGTGTTGTTTTTCTCTTTGTAATATATAAATGTATTCTTCATAGATAGAACAAACATAAAATGTTAATGACTCACCGTATATTTTCCGGATACGATTAGAACCATTAGATAGAATTTATGCTCTTGAGCAAAATGAAAAATTATATATTTGTGTGCACATATCAACTATGTGTTCGGTTATTCTATATATTTTTATTTCATTTTGTAGCTGTGAGAAAAATCGATATCTTAATACCAGTGAGCAACAAGCTCTAAAAATAGACAGTAAATTGCCATTTTAGCAATTTGCGTTGTGACATTGACGGCAAAAAAAAAAACTAATCAATATCATTAATTTTACTCATTGAATTCAGAACATTGGATCATTTTCCATGGATATAAAAAAAATAAAATTTAACAACAAATCCACTAGAAATGTGTGGTTAATTTAACGCAGATAAATATATTTCAATTGTAATTAAATGCAAAGAAAATCAAAATGGATTGTAATAAATGAATGCTAATGAATGCACATTAAAAAGGTATTTATGGTTGTATCGGATTTGAGATATAAAAGTATCAGCTGAATGTAATTGGTTTTGATTATTATTTGCGTGAATATAGAGAAGCAATGCTAACAAGTAAAATTAAATCGACAGCTTTTACATTTAAATTGGAAATTTGCTGGCTTGTGACGTGAAGAAAATACGTTTTGCATACCCGGAAAATACTCGATTTTTGTGATCGCAAGTTTATATACTAAACGAGCATTTTGCTTGTTTGAGAGAGAGACAGAATTTCGAAGAAACTCTTTTTACATGTTCTGCACCATTTATTTCCCTTGAGGAGTTTTCCTTTTTGCCCGTCTTACTCTTGTGCCTCTTCATATTTTCCTCTTTATTTGTTGCGGTTCCTATCCATGTTTCTTAGTACATACACACATATACACACACATACATTCATAGCTTTACAATTTACATTAAAAAGAATTTTTGCTATTTTCGTATTTTCTGTATCAGTTTTATTATAATTCATTTATATTATTTATTGGTATTGTTTTCCTCTTTTCTTCATAATTCTTCGCTGTTCAATCAAGCAACGTCTTATGTTCCATTGTTTATACGAATTTGTTTTTTTTTTTTCAATTTTCATCGGATTGGCTTGAATATGAAGTCCCCGAATTTAAGTTTTTTGTGTCTATAACTGCCATCACTATTATCAGTACCAGATCTTTGTGTAGGTTTTTGTGTGCCAGAATTACCAGCAACATCAGACGATTGTAAAATGACATTTGTGTTCAAATAATTCTTTTTAAGTTCCTCATGGATTCGTTCAATATGTTTGATCATCATGTTGCAAATGTGGCATTCGTTGTATGTTTTTAGATGTGAAGAGCTTTGATTTCAAGACATTGACGCCACCTATACGATTTATTAATGTAAACTGACTATACCAATGGAAACGACAAAACAGATACTATTTGTCGTTTGATTTCCGTAATGGTGTATGTGCAATTCAGTGTATATATGATAGAGATCGCTTGCAATGTAACGTCACATGATTTATGTCTTAGCATATTAATCAAACGTTGATGTACTTGCCCAAATCATGAAAGTCCACTGTGTGAACTTTCACAAATTTTGATATTCATTTAAATTTATACCGTACCCGTAGAGATGGCGTAAGAAACGTAAATTTCTTTGCTAAAGCCAGTTCGATTACACTTTTTTTTGCCATTGAAATTCGAAACAGATGATACCCATACCGTCATAAGTATACTCCTTACCTCACTTTTTCTCTTTTTGCCTAATTACGACAAATTTAATTTTGGCTAAAGCAAAAAGTTCATTGAATAAATACTGTACATTTGCTGCTCATGTTAAATTGCAATTTGGTCATGTTTCGACAAATTACCAACGGTATGACGTAAAATATTCAATGGGAAAAATGGATTATACATTTTTTCAGAGTTTGTTTCCTGTCCCTCTCTGTTTTTCATTTTATTTTTACTATCGTTCACTCAATCCAAGGACAAAAATAGTTTGTAATAAAATTGTTAGCGAAAACCGTGATTGAAATGAAAGTTTTAAATTAATTATTTTCTTTCTGTTTTTTTTTGCAGGTTTTACAGCCGTTTTGAGTATGCTCTTTTGATACAGAGCCTTGTGATGAATGTGACAATGTTCTTAATGATTCATTTATGTGTGGTTGTAAAGCGGAATAACACGATTTTAAAAAATCGAGAACGAATTTTCACAGGTAATTCACAGTTTAATTTAATAAACTTCGCTAATGATAGACATAATTGATTTACAAAGAAAAGAAAAAAAATCAAACAATGCCATTTGTCACTTTGCTTCATTCGATAACAACATTTTATCAGCAAAAATGTCAACAAGCTTTATGTTGACTGTTTGTTTTTTAGTCTCAATGTTTTCGTATAAAATTCACCGTCTCAGTGTTCTCATTTAAAATCGTTAATAAGAATTACTTTAGAAATATAAACGAACATTTGTTGTTGTTCTTCATGGTGCACCGAATTAATTCCACGAATTGCAAATTTATGTATGCAACATTCATGTTATTTAGGGGCAAAGCGATTTAATTTTAATATGTTTAAATTTCATTCACAATTTTATCAACCATTCTTTATTCGTACGTGAAATATTCATATCACTAGTGTTTATCATTAAAATTCATCTCAATTCTAATGAGTAATGTTTTTTTTTTGTGTTCTGTATTCTGTATTCTGTATTCTGCATTCTGTATTCGCGTATCGCGCTATTTCATGATCATCGCTATTTCATGAAATGATACATCTAAAAAGATATAAATCAAATAGATACCGTCACAAATAGTTTTGCCGATAGGGATGGAAATATTGTAACAGCTCGCATTAAAGACGATTTTGCAAGAATTTCTCCTGAAGAGAAAAAGAAGAAAAGACGTGATCCAAACAAGCACTACATAAGCGGTATGTGATTCTCAGTCATTAAATTGTTTACATTTCGAATCGATCGAGTTTTTGTTTATCTTCTCACACACACACACACACACACAATTCAGTTTCATCTTCATAACCACCAACTCAATAACCATCAATATTCTGTATACATGCTTCTTGCTAATTTTGTTTCTACTAAAATATTTGTTGTATTCATGAGTTTGATTGTTTGTGTAGTTTTTTTTTCTCCACTCATCTTTATGACAGCTGACTAATTAAAAATTTTCTTCATCATATGTTCACTTTGTCTTAAAATTGTTTAATGTGGTTTTATGTTTGTGATTCATTCATTTTGCAAAAATTTTATTGATTTGTTTGTCCACTCAACATCTGCATTTGTACATAATGCAAAAATTTACATATCTGTGTGTATACTCTGTTCATCTAATTTTTGTTCTGTTCACATCCTCAGGATTTAGTTTCTTGTAAATTTCCATGATTATTTCTCAAGTAGATGACATTTCTTTCCAGAATCTGTTTTTTTTAAGTTCATTAGTTTTGCATGTTTTTGCAAGTCTTATCTTTCTTCTATTTTCAATTTTTTTTTTTCTGCATTAATTTAATACATTCACCTTGGTAATTCACATGAAATTTATGTCATTTGTTTGACAATTTTAAAATAGATTCACACGATTTATTATCACACATAATTTTATTCAAAGCACGTTTTCATGTCATGCTAAACAATGTTTATGCATTTTATGAATAATTTTACATGCAACAAATGGTCATAAATACCTTTATAGAGGTAAAATATGGTCTACTAGAATAATAACGACATTTTCATTTTTTTTTTTTTTTGCAAATTTTAAAATTTAAAAATAAACTATTGAAATGAAATTGTGGGATTCTTTCTTTCCATTGTAAAAACAATCATCATTTTTTCTGTAATAGAAACAATAGTAATCATCAATATTTGTGATGAAAAAAAAAGTAAAAATGTTCTAATTTTCTCAAAAATATTTTTTTTTTTTTTTTTTTTTTTTTTAATTATCACATGAAAAGTTCAATGAATTTATTTCCATTCAATCAATATTATTTTTAGATAAATCAAGAAATTAATCGAATCAAATCGTGTCTATGTTTGAATATGCTATGAATAAAAGATCACATCAATTATGGGTGTAATCAAACAGTGAACGAAAATCCAATCAATGAAATTGACAAAATAAAAGAAAACAAAAAAAAGGGAAAATATGCTGTCGATAAAACGCAATGTGATATTTAAAATGGCGCCAAAAGACCTATGCACGGTGATGATATAAGTTAACCGTGGAAAAATGCCACAATTACCGTCGTACAAAGGCGTTGTTGTTGTTTTTTTTTTTTTTTTTTTTTTAAATTGAATTATTGATTACTTGATTATGGTTATCCTTTCATGCGGTGTATATATAATCGTATAGGTTAACGTGTGTACTGTCTGTGCCTTGTGGTTCTAATCACATATCGTTGCCAGAAGTTATTTCTTGGTTTATGAAAGTTGACTGATGTGAATAAATAACAATTATTATCGATTCACACAATTAGAAGGGTGTTTTGTGTTTTATTATTTTTGTTGAAATTTAATATTTAGTAAATGATATTTAGACGTTTTTTTTTTCTATTTAAGTCACTGCATGCACTTTTTATTATCTGAAAACTATTGATTGTAGTTGATATTTCGGAAATTTCTTTTTTTGTTTTTCTTTTTCATAAATTTAACGATATGTTTATACAATTAAAACTCAGTATTTCAGACTTTTCACAAATTACAACGGTCAACATAATGCATTAATCAACGTTCTTTTTTCTTTTATTTTATTCAGATTTCGATCCAAGATACTTTTGGGCTTGGACTGATTTTCAATCCTATTTGGATTTCATGCTGGTGGTATGGTTTAGGGGCTGAGAACCCTTTATTAATATATATAGATATATTGTATATACTCAGTACATATTTAGAATATTTATGCGATATTTAAATATTTATAAAATATTTGCTAGATTCAAAAATACACACACCATATCCATACATATTTGAAATATCTCGTGAATTGAATATTCATTTTTATCAATAAGTTAGCATTCATGAATATATTGTTGATGGAAAAATTAGTATTGCTTAAAATTGAGATTTGGTAGTTGAGATCAAGTCAACATTTAACATTCAAAATTCAACATTTAAAATCCAACATAGTTATCAAGTACTATTCTATAGTAAGTTTTGTTTCCTTACAGACACAGGATGCAGTATGATCTCAACAATCAATCTCAAATTTAAACAATATTTAGTCATATGCTTAGAATATTTACAATATTTATTTTTTAATTTACTTTCGTTGTTTCCCTCTAAGGTATGGTTTATTGGAGCAATTATAACATATTTTATGTTGCCATTCAAGCCATTCATGGAAACCGTTGGATTCTTGGCAGTATTTATTGAGGCCATGTTAGGTATGTTCGCTAATTTTCACTTTTATTTGATATATAATTAACGAAAAACCGAATCAATTGCCTATGTGATAATTTTTAAATCAATAATTTCCCAATCAAATTTGTATTCCCAATAGGTTTTCCACAATTTTTACGGAATTTCCGAACCAAATCGACGGTTGGCATGTCAATAATGATGGTTGCATTATGGACTGTTGGTGATATGTTTAAAACTGGTTATTTTATAGTCAGAAGTGCGCCAAATCAATTTTGGATTTGCGGTTCATTACAAGTAAGTTAGAACAATTCATTCAATATTCATTTTGTTAGACTATATTTATAGTAGAAATGAGATTTTATTATCAAAATACGATTAATATCATCATAATTTTTGTTTTTTTTTTTTCTTTTTTTCTCATTTAATCATTTTGAAACTAGGTGAGCTTAGACTTGGCGATATTATTTCAAGTATTTTTGTATCGCAGAAATACAGCTGCACAGAATGTGCATAGAGGAGACTAGCAATTTGCCCCCCATCAAGCTCAGCAACCGCCAACAAATGTACACTGCATTGAAAATCAATCAAATTCAAATGCAACACAAAATGATGACATTATTCATATTTCATTACATGGAAAAAGCGAATCCGATGATAAATCAAAAATAAATAATGCAAATAATAAATTATCACAACCACAATTAAATCATGATGACAACATATCGATAACATCACGTAAATCGTCATTATCATTAGCAAAACCAATTGAAATGCCCGACGAATATCATATAAATGAAAATGATAAAGATTCATATAAAATTGATATTATGTTCATACCATCCACAGAACAAATATCAAATGACAATGACGAAATATCCGAAAATGATGTTCAATTGAGCCAAACAAATGAAAAAGATGAACATATTAAAACGGCATTATGACGAAGTGGTACGCTGGCTACTTGGCCAGCCATTGATTTTAATTTATTAATTCAACAAACAATTACCAGATGCACGAATACAATGAATGGCAAGCAAAAAATTAAAACCACCATTCAAAAGCAAACGGATTCAATTGATAGCAGCAATAGTGCTGTTATTTATCCACGTTTTGACACATTAACCGGCAGCAAGGAAATTATACTGTAGTGCGTTTTACTATCATCAATTGAAGGGAAAAAAAAAACAATTTTTTGTTTTTTTTTTTTTTGCTTATCACCACTGGCAGCTGGTTTTGGTTTCCTGGTTTGTTTTTTCTTTCTTTTTGTCCTGTTTTCGTGTGTTAAAACCAAAAATTCGGTGGCAACTCACACAATCAAATTATGTAAAATATTTTTTGTGTGAATTCTTGCCATTTTCCATTTACATTTAATATTAATTATTGCCTTTTCGCTTATAGTCGCTACATGAAATGAAATTGAATTATACAAAATTGAATTTTGAATGAAATAACACAAAGCATTCTTTAGTCAATATTTTGTAGTGTGCACTGTTTATAGTGCGACAAAAATGGATGTAAAACAGAATGTTGTGAGCATTTATTATACGATGGGGGGAGTTGGTTTTTTTTTTTTTTTTAATTTTTTTTTTTTCTCATTTTATTATGTAAAAACTTGAAGTCGAATGTCATTTAAAATTATTTCATTTATATTTAATTCTTTCATAAGATTACAAATCGACTTAAAACTCAGATTTCTTCCGCCAGTCATTTATACAGATACAGATCTATATATAAATAATTAAAAATTAAAAATGATATATTTGCATTGACGATAAACGTGAAAGTGCTTCAAAATTAGTTAGAGTAAACAACGATCTTCAACGGCTATATTAGTCGTGTATCACGTTTAATTCATTTAAAAAAAAAAAAGAAAATTTTTTTTTTTCAACTAATGAGATTATCTTTACTTTGAGCAATACAACATCAATGCTTGAATCCAATTCAATCATATCAATTATATTGATCAGAAATGAATTTTAACAAATGAAAAAATTGTTAACAAATACCAAACATTTTGATTTAAAAAGAAAAAAAAAAAGTGATGTTGATTTTGATGAAAAATTCAATTGTAAAACACTCAGATAATCATAATCCGGTCATTTGATGCTGTTCGTTATTTTGAAAAGTCTAAATTTGATGTTAAAAAAGAAAAAAAAAACTATATTTGTAATTTCCATTCGATTGATATTGAATTTGATAAAATTTATCTTCCGACTGTATTTTTCTTTTTTGTTTAGAAAAATGAAATCCAGAACTTCTAATTATCATACATATAGAAAATTCTCTGTAGTAGTTAAATGAATGAAAAGAATCAGTAGTTAAATGAATAAAATACAATCTTTAAATTAATGTTAAATGCACATTCAAACATTTTGAAATAATCAATTGCACTTGTTAGTAGAAAATTCACCAATTTCCGAACTATTTCTTCGCTTATGCTATAATTCAATCTTAAATCTTTAACTAAAAATTTAACTATGAATCACATTTTTTTTTTGTTTTAGATCTAACACGATACTATAAATAATCAATAAATAGACAAAAAATGAATGATTGTATTTGATCAGATATCACAAATGATAATAATCAGATATTTTGATAGCAAAGCTAAGAATGAAATATGTTTGAATGACTGATTGATGATTTGTTCATATAATTTGATCTAAAGTGCTTCTGGATGCATTTTTTTTCTTCCATATTACGCCCAAAATTGTAAATGAGTTTCGATCCAAATGAGAATTTCCCAATTTCTTGTTTTTTTTTTTTTTTTTTTTTTTTTCATTTGAACCAAATTTTTTATTTCAATTCAGCAATCATAATGTGATTTTAGTTGTCTTACCAATCAATTTACATATTAAAAGAATGTTTAGAATATTTATTAAGAATTTGAATTGTGTACTGTACATTAATTACATATGTATATTACTATTTTTTATTTGAAAAAAAAAAAAAAAAAAAAAAAAAAAATAGATGCCATTTTATTTAAATTGAACAATGTACGCCTTAACTAAAAGAAATGAGGGACCGACCGGATATGTAAATTTTGAATAAATTGAAGGAGAAATTCTGATAGTAATAAAAAGGCTATTGTCGATATCCATAGAAAACATGTCATAATCATATATTGTTAAAAATACAAATGTCAAATAAAAATAATTTATTTTTTTCTTTTTGGAAAATGTGATTAAGTTGAACAGAGCAAACGAAAATCACATCGAAAAATAATAAATTATCAAAAATTAAAGGAAATAATTCATGGAAAAGAATAAATCCACTGTAGAAACCATTTAGAAAGAGATAAAGTTAAAAAAAAAAAAAAATCCATAGAAATCGAAACACACATAAATATATTTAGAACATTGAATAGCAATATATTCACACATACACACACAATATAGGAGATTTAAACTATTTTTGCTATTTTTCACATAAGATCCAATTAACATTGTTACAGAACACAAATATTGAACTAGATGGAAACAATTATTTTTCTGTAAAATTTCAAAAAAAAAATAAATTATAAATTCTTATGTATAAAATGAAATCAAAGAATAATATATAAAACCTGAAAATATATCAAAAACCGAGCATTTTATTGTGTTTCATTTAAAAAAAATAAATCAAAAATTTTAGTTCCTCTCGATTGTTCAGCTGCAACTAAACTCTTGTAGAAAAAAAATAATCGAAACATTTCGATTCCTTACCCATTGCATGTCCTAAAATCTCAAAAAATGTGCCACATAAATTTTTGTTGCGGAAATTTTATACAAAATACTCGTGGGCAATAGAGTGAATCTATTGGAGAGAGTTTCTCTTTTTGTTTTGTTTTGTAAGTAAAGGAGAGCCTTATTATATGCCTACAGATAGTCAAAAAGACGAATTTATTACTGAATTTTAAAAATTCACTGTATTTACATTCAAGACATTTTTTTTTTTTTTTCATCAAATTTGAATGAAAATCATTTGGCTCTTCTAACTAGTAATGTCATCTATTATCAAATGTTGAAATGAAGCATATAAATACAACTATCCAGCGTATTTATAGAAAGTATAGTTTCATCAGCTGTATAGAGAGATTTTCCACAATGCATATACTTTTGTGAGTTTTCTGATATTATCAAATATCAAATTGAGCTAGCATCTTTTGTAACTATTATTGAATAAATTCAATCTAATGTACTTAACCAATAATATATAAGCTAAAGTTGGTTCACATTATAAACATGTGTGAGTTCCACATGACAGTAAGTGACAGCTATCAATGAATATAACGACATTCATACTTCTTGAAAAAATAAAACGTCCGAATAAACATATTTTGAAATTCTTGTTGTTAATCAAATATAAAAGAAAATCTTGAAAAAAAATATTCATTATTTTTATTTTAATTTTTATACAAAAAAAATTACAAATAATTTTGATTTTTGCTTTTTTTTGAAATTAAATAATTTGAAAGGAAAAACAAAAAACAATGTGGAATTAGTGCAAAATATTGTATAAAGTGCTTTGTCGCGAGCTATGTTCTTTATCTCATTATTACATCAGAAATTGAAATAAAGATTGAAATGGAAATAATATTCAGTAGGAAATGCTAATTTATAGTGGAAAATTTTTCAAAAAAAAAAAAAAAAATCAAAAAAAAATTACACAAATAATAAGTCCTCATGGAATATCTTTTTATATAGCTGGTTCACGAGACGTTTTAATTGATTACGATCATTTCTTGAAAATGTTAATGTTAGAAGTGATTGTAATCAATGAAAGTGTTTCTGATATTCTACGATTGATTCTGTTGGTAAGTAAATAAGTTGCGATCAACTGAAGTTTCAATTAATTTTTTTTAGTATTAAATAAATAAATAAAAAGTAAAAACTTGAATTCAAGATCACAAATTCCAATTTATCCAATATAATAATCCAAAAAATACTGAATTGGATGTGAATTACAAAAACCAAAATGTACCAAATATCCAAGTATTAAAAGTTAGCTCAGATTTATATTCATCCAAATTTATTCTCTGAAAATATGTAAAAATATATATAAAAAACCATTAATCTTTCTTTTGTAGAAAACAAGTTTATTCATATAAAACGCTTTGACAATATTTTATTATTGCTTATGCATGAGATTGTTTGGTTAATTTAAGTTTATGAAAATATTATAAAAAATATATATGTTTTCTTATACATCTAGTATAAAATGGTTAGTGAGTTACATTGACTGTAACAAAGTTTACTTTTTTGATGAAAATACTATAGAATATAAAATATAGAATATGGAATATATAAACGATAACAACATGCACTACGTTTTGAACAGTGAACGAAACATTACGGTTACCGCTTTTTTTTTTTTTTTAATTTTTAACTGATGACCATGTCAAATCAGTATTATTTTTCTGTTAATCATTTAATTGGATTGAATTTTTTAAATCTTTGTTTGATGAAAATAAAATGACGCACAGATTTACAATCGATAACTAATTCGAGTTGCTCTTTCACCCGAAAATGGAATAGTGAATGTTACGTCATAGTTATCGTGTGTATCATTAGCTGAAGACCATGTCAAATCTTCATTGTAAATTTGTCTTGAAATTGTATTCTGAACAACTTCTTTTATTTGAGCTTCACCATAGTTTGATGCCTTTCCTGCTAATATCGCACTTTGAAAATAATCCTTAAGAATTTGCAACCATTTGTAAAGTAAACCATCTGTGTGGAAACGTTCATTACGAATTTTTAAATCAGGCTGCAAAGAAAAGGTTTTAGTGCCAACCAGCCAATGAGATCGGCCTGATTTGAACATTTCAGGCATATCTGTACGATATACTGGTTGTGGCTCAAAAAGTTTATCCAAACAGGCCAAGTCCATACGTGAATTTGCATTCTGTAAACGTCGATATGTTTCATTTGCATACCTTTTTATCAACTGAATCGATTTCGTATTCCAGTTTTTTGCCAAATTATTGTATGGATTTACTGGATCCATAACACGTGGCAATTTTTCATCCAAAAATTGTTGCTCATTCTGTTCAAAGTGAATGTTTAAATTGTCAAAATTTTGAATGTGATTTATAAAACGTATAAAAGATCTTAGATAAGATTTGGTTTCAAATGTCTGTTCTTTGTTAGCGGAATAAACGGCAATTAGTTCAATACAATTTTTTGCACCCGATATGTAATCTTCAAAAAGCAAAGTTTTGTACCTAAAATAGAATCAAAATTCATTAAATCATTATGCATATTCTCTTGCTAAACTGAAAATGAAATGATGTTATTCTTCAAACGAAACCAAAAAAAATAAAAAAAATAGACTTACCAATATTTTGCAATGCGCACAATTTGGTTAACGAAACTCTCTTGTCGTTTCATAAAACGAACGGTAGCTTCTGCCAATGAACTTGAGTACGTATAACCGTATGTTTTTGGGTTTTGTTTAATTATGTCCAGTACTTTTTGTCGCTGAATATCAATTAAATCATCACGATTACCTCGTAGACCTTGGATAAAATTTGTCGCTGGTAAAATATCGAATTCAAAATCCATAGCTCTGAATTGAATTGAAAATCGTGTGGTTCTTATTGTATGATTTATTATTTTTAAGGAATCAGACATTTTGAGAATGTCATCAAAATCTTCCAAAACATCTTCAAATGGTGGGTGTTTTCCATTGATAAATAAAACACAATCAATGTCTGAACCGTAGATTGTTGTTTTTTTACCGGCACTACCGGAAATGCAAACACGATCAATATCAAATTTACTTTTAGTTTGAAACAATTTGAAGATCTGTTAAGATATGAGAGATGAAGGGAAATATTTCATCGATTCAATAATATTTATTGCTAAAAATACCAGAATATACAAAAATAATGTAACTTACTTTGTCCGCGCTGACATTTGCATTGTGCAAATATTCATCACTTGGAATCACATCTTCTGCCAATTTTCGAAGGGCTTCATTCATTTTCAAATTAAATGAATTCATTTTTTCTTCGTCGTTTTACTGAAACTATTTATTAAATTCAATTCAATTATCGTCCAAAAATGATTATTAATATAATCACTACAAAAAATAAACAGTGCTTATTAAACACTTGGCATTATAGACGAAGTACGCAAAATTTATATGAAATAAAAATAAATTATCCAGAAATAAATGCGTTGCACTAATAAATATTTGCTTGTATTGGCGCACACTATAAACCAATACAGAATACACTGTATTTATAAACAAAGAATATGAAGAAAAGAGAACTAACAAGCGAAATTCATATTCATCTAGTAGCCTGGAATTTTTATTTCGGCTTTGTGTAAACAAAGGAAAAAAGTCAACTGCTTCACAAGAAATTAGTGGTGTTTATTACGCTATGTTCACGCTATGATTTACGCCTTTTACTCCAAACCTTTCTAAAGGAAAGGAGTAAATAATAAAGAGTAAAGAGTACAACAACATCCAGCGCAAGTGATGATGAAATCGACTGAGTTGAATAAATGAAAAATAATAAATTGTGCGGCACTAATTTCTTCTGGAACTGTAATAAACCAAGTTATTGTGAAATTCATCTTGATTTCATACAAATACATTTTTAAAATATTTTTTTTTTTTACTAAAAATTACTTTTAATTAAAAATAATTAGAAATCACGAATTACATTGCATTTAAGAAAATAGAAGTGAATTTTACAATGAGAAGAAATGAAAAATTCGGCTAAAATATCACTTGAAAAAAGTTTCAATATATCTTGGATTAAATGATTTTAAAATTTTATTAATTTTTTAGTTATGTATTCGATGACTAGAATATTGAGAATTTTTATTTCCTTTTTTTCTAATTCTTTTATCTAATTCTATTGTATATTCTTACTCCTTGAATTCGAATTTTTTGGGATAAAAAAAAAATCTCCGTAATATTCCAAAAGAAACCGCAAAGAAGATATTTTGCGTGCGTTCTAGTGTATAGTTTCTGTGATTATGATTCAATTGCAAACTGTTGTATTAGCATGTTGCACACTGTGCGGTCAGTTATGACATTATTCTTTTGTTCAGTTGGTACAGTTGATTAAGTTTATCATTCGCGCTATATTTGAAAGTCGTACCATAATTTATTGAAAATGAAAAAAGTCAGAAGAAAGATTACATTGTTCATCGGCATCACTATATGTCCATTACGCCAATAAATTTTGAATTATTATCCGCAATAATGAACATATCATCACAGATTTAACTCTTATTCCTAATCATTTTCATTATTCTTGAAAATATTATTCTTGAACTAACAGTGCATTACACAGAAATAAACCAACTATTCCAATGAAAGAAAAAAAAACGTTTGATAAATATTTCATACTATCATGTACGCGCCACTTTTCAATTTGTAGTTTACAATTTTAGAAGTTACTAAATAATGAGTGATTTGTTGATGTTTTAATTTGATAATCGACAAAATGACTAATCATTATTTATTATTACTTTATTTATCTCAATTACTATGAAATTCATAGTATGAATTAACGAAGAAAAAAAATCATTTCAATGAAGTTTAGGCGAAATTGTTAAAACTTTCAGACTATCTTTTTACTTAGGTCTTTCGCAAAGCATGATGAAATATTTCATATAAATTTCATGGAATTTTTTGTTTGTTAATTTTAAGAAACACTTTGAAATAATAATAAAGGTAGAAAAAACAACATTTTCTTTTCAATTGAACATTTTGACTTATACATTATATGCACTGATTTACACATTAAAAATACATTTTTCACAAAAAGAATTTAGATTAAATATTTTTTTAACAACGAAAATAGCATTTTGCTTATTGATATGCTCTTCGCCAATGATGAAATGGTAAAAATGAAAATAATTCTTCAAATATTATAAATAAATTAATTCTTATCTTTGATGTCAATAAAATTATTAAACAAATCCAAATTAACCGATTCCATTCATTCAAATATTAGAAAAGTACTTTTGAATATACTTAAGAGTTTGAGTACTATTCAAAACGTGAGTTTATAAGTATGTTTTATAAGTATTACAATTTGACATTAAATATGACCCGCCAAGTGTGTAGTCGCTTCACAACATAAAACGTCATAACTTGTCTAAGAGTAAAGTAAATCGACTATCGTAAAATAGTTTTTGCATTTTCATTAAAATTATACTATTGTTCGCTTGTTTTTTTTTTTTGCACTAGAATTCATTCAGTAAAGAAAACCAATAATTTCCATTTGAAGTGAATTTGAAATATAGCTGCAAATAAATAAGAGCACGCCGGTAAGTATATTTACAGCATTTGTCAATTTTTTTTCCATACGTTCTTTATACGTATGAAAAACGTGAGCATTCAAAGGTGAATTTTTTTTTTTTTTTTGAAGTTTTTTGACGCCATGAGTGACGAAGAGCATAAAAAAAATGAATCGAGTAGTGGATCGGGTTCAGATAGTGACAGTTCATCAACTTCATCATCATCATCGTCTGGATCATCTCGATCAGAAAAATCTCATGAAAAATCGGGTACACCGAAAAAACAACTTGAGCCCGGCACACTACCAACAGAAAATGTTCCTGGTACACCACCATCAAAAGATTTACCAAGCTCATCGCCACCTCACAATGTTGAGTCTACTGAAATTGATGCAACGAGCAAAGAAAAAGAAAATTCCATGGAAAGAAAGCCAGAAGCACAAAATACACCAGATAAAAAACAGAAAACTTTGAGATCACGGTCACATTCAAAATCTCGGTCTAGATCTCGTTCACGTTCAAAACGACGACGCAGTCGTGATCGAAGAGATCGTACACCTGAGCGAAGAGATCGAAGTCATGAACGAAGAGATCGAAGTCATGAACGAAGAGATCGAAGTCATGAGCGTAGAGATCGAAGTCGAGATAGAAGAGATCGAAGTCGTGATCGAAGCAATGAACGACGAAAGAGAGATGATCGACGCCGAAAAGAACGAAGTGTAAATATTTTTAAATTTCATTTTTGTAAATCTGCATTCACAACATTTATTTCATTTCTTTTTTTTTTTTTTTCATATATAGTTAAGCAAAGAAAGAAAACGACATCGTAGCCCGGATAGAAGTCGCGAACGAAGCCGTGAACGAAGCCGTGAACGAAGTCGTGATAAAAAAATTCAACGAAGAATTGAACCAAGCGATCATCCGTCGCGTAGAAATCGAAAAAGTAAGGAAAAAGAAGAGAAAAATCCGGAAAATATAACGAAAAAACAGCAAAAAACCGTTGACATTTTAACATCGAAAACGGGAGGTGCATACATACCTCCGGCAAAATTGCGAGCACTGCAAGCTGAAATAACGGATAAACAATCGGCTGCATATCAACGTATCGCTTGGGAAGCACTTAAAAAATCAATTCATGGTTTCATTAATAAGGTGAATGTTGATAATATTGGCATAATTACGCGTCAATTATTAAAGGAAAATATTGTACGTGGCCGAGGTTTATTGTGTCGTTCAATAATTCAAGCTCAAGCCGCTTCACCAACATTCACACATGTTTATGCCGCACTGGTTGCTGTCATCAATTCCAAATTTCCAAATATTGGCGAATTATTATTGCATCGATTGGTAATTCAATTTCGACGTGGTTTTCGGCGCAGTGATAAGCCAATATGTATATCGGCATCAAGATTCATTGCGCATCTAATCAATCAGCGTGTTGCTCATGAGATTCTTGCATTGGAAATTCTAACATTATTGGTTGAAACACCAACCGATGATTCAGTAGAAGTTGCCATAGCATTTTTAAAGGAATGTGGCATGAAATTACAAGAAGTTTCAGCAAAAGGAATAAATGCCATTTTTGAAATGTTGAAAAATATTCTGCACGAAGGAAAACTGGATAAACGTGTACAATATATGATTGAAGTTATATTTCAAGTGCGAAAAGATGGATTTAAAGATCATATTGCAGTCACCGAAGCATTGGAATTAGTTGAAGAAGATGATCAATTTACGCATTTAATTATGTTGGATGAAGCAACTGATACACAAGATGTATTGAGTAAGTATGACACAGATTTATTAATGAAAAATGGAATATTTTAAGAAAATTATTTTCACATTTCTTTGTTTTCAGATGTATTTAAATTCGATCCAGAATATGCCGTAAATGAAGAAAAATACAAAGGTCTAAGTAAGGAATTGTTGGGAAGTGATGTGAGCGATAATAACAGCGACTCAAGTGGCAGTGGCAGTTCAAGCGGTAGTGAATCTGATGATGAAGAAGAGCCAGAAAAAACGAATGATCTAATTATCGATCAAACTGAAACAAATTTGATTGCATTACGGCGAACAATCTATTTGACAATACAATCGAGTAAAGATTTTGAAGAATGTGCGCATAAACTTTTAAAAATGGAATTAAAACCTGGCCAAGAGATTGAATTGTGTCATATGTTTTTGGATTGTTGTGCCGAACAGAGAATTTATCAGAAATTTTATGGACTATTGGCACAACGATTTTGTTTAATTAATAAAATTTATGTTGAACCATTTGAGGAAATATTTCGAAATACATATGCAACAACGCATCGTTTGGATACAAATCGATTGCGAAATGTAAGTACATTTTTCGCGCATTTATTGTACACAGATTCAATTAAATGGGATGTATTATCATGTGTACAATTGAATGAAGAGGATACAACGAGTTCAAGTCGAATTTTTCTTAAAATTTTATTACAAGAGCTTGAAAAAGATTTTGGTTTGAAAAAACTTAACGAACGTTTAAAAGATCCAACATTACAAAATGCATTTGCCGGCATTTTTCCACGTGGTAATCCACGTGACACACGATTTGCAATCAATTTCTTTACATCAATTGGTTTGGGCGGTTTAACTGATGAATTACGTGAACATTTGAAAAATGCTCCAAAAGTGGTGCAAATACCAACGCTACCTGATAAAAAAGATGATGATAATTCATCGTCAAGCTCAAGCAGTGATAGCAGTAGCAGCAGCAGTAGTTCAAGCAGTTCAAGTAGTGATAGCGATTCCAGTGATTCATCAAGTGAATCATCCAGCTCAAGCAGTTCAGATAGTGAGCCAGCAAAGAAAAAACGAAAAACACAGATGACAAAGAAGAAGCCAAAGGACAAAAAGAAAGCACAAAAAACAAAAAATGTACGTTTTTTCACAATGTTTAATATCTCGAGCATATTTTAAGTTCAAATTAATATTTGAAATGCATTTCATTAATAAAATTATTACAATTTCAAACACATTTCTCATTACAGAAAGATTCTATTGAAAAAAAGAGCAACAAAAAGAAAGACAATGCAGATGATCGAAAAATCGATGATAGGAAATCAAGAGATCGAAGAAGGTCCAAGGACCCAAATGTAAGAGATCGAAAAAATTCAAAGGATCGAATGTCAAAAGATCGTAGTGCACGAGAGAGAAACTCTAGAGACCGAAGTTCTAGAGATAGAAGTACAAGAGACCGAAAGGAAAAGGATCGAAAGGAAAAAGACCGAAAGAGAAAAGACCGAAAGGAAAACGGCCGAAACGAATATGAGCGAAAGGAAAATGACCGAAGGGAAAACGACCGAAGGGAAAACGACCGAAAGGAATACGAGCGAAAGGAGAATGACCAAAAGGAATACGACCGAAGGGAATATGACCGAAAGGAATACGACCGAAAGGAAAATGACCGAAAGGAAAATGACCGAAAGGAATACGACCGAAGGGAATATGACCGAAAGGAAAATGAAAGGAAGGAGAATGGCCGAAAAGAAAAAGGCCGCAGGGAAAATCACCGAAAGGAAAAAGATGAAAGTGCAAGCGCACGAAGAAAATCAAGAAAATCAAGAGACTCAAGATAAAATTCGTATAAAATATTCAATTGTATTAATCAATTGTCATATGAATATGCATTAAATGAATGAATAAAAGAATAATTTACTAAAATTTATTTTCAATTATTTCAAATTTGTTTTTATTTCAGAATTATTTATTATTGAATGAGGCGGTTTTAAGATCGCCATCTGTCGTTCAAATCTTGACCTACAGCATCGATATGTGTCATCGTGAATATTTTTGTTTTGTTTTCAAACATTCAACATAACCTTTCATCGCGCGCTGATTTATGTCAAATCGAATCAAAGTGAATCCAGTCGCATCGTAGCAAAAGAATGGTTTAATTTGTATACAAAATGTCACATGACGAAGATTATTTATTTGCATTACAATTGCAAAATGAATTGGACGCTCTCGATGAAAGAGAATCAAATGATGCAAGTGTTTTAGCATTATAGTTAATATTGGTGTTGCGTAAATATTAAAAATGTTTTACATAATTTATTTCTCTCATTGATTGTTTAGTTACCTGCAACGACAACTGCAAAGAAACGAAAGATTGATGATGACAATGATGATAACAATGCATTGAATGCAACACAAAATCTTGTCCATGCTGATTGGGAAGAAATTGATCCAACGCCAGACATTTTTTCATTATTTGGTGCATTCGATATCAAATTTTTTCAGGGTAAATTGCAGTGTGTTGAACTTGAATGGAGCAAACGTATGTATCAATGTGCAGGAATATGCTATCAACGTCGCAATGGTTTGGGAATGTCAATTATTATTCGACTAAGTGAACCATTGCTTAAACTACGTAGTAGACGAGATTTAATTGAAACGATGCTGGTATGAATTTTATTAAATCAGAAGAATTCAAAAATGTAAATTTACCCATACATTTCCAATGTTTACTTTGCTCTTTATTTTAGCATGAAATGATACATGCGTATCTATTTATACAAAATATTCGAGAAGGGAATGGGGGACATGGACCAAATTTTAAGCGAATTATGGAAAATATTAACCGAGTTGCTGGCACAAATATTACGGTTTATCACACATTTCATAACGAAGTTGCACTGTATAAAACACATATTTGGCGTTGCAATGGAATTTGTCAGCATCGGAAACCATTTTACGGTTGGGTAAGTTTTACACTAAACTTGAATTTTGGCAATATTGAATGTATTTGCACGACATTAATAATATTTGTAATTTTACGCCACTTGTTTTGTCCTTTCTGTGTTAGGTGAAACGAACGTCAAATCGTGCACCAGGTCCAAATGATAATTGGTGGGCCAAACATCATGAAACATGTAGTGGTACATTCGTTAAAGTGTCACAACCTGAGCCAAAAGTAAAAGCAAAAAAGGCAAAAATCGAAGACAATAAATTACCAAAAATTAGCAATTGGTTAAATACATCGCAAACAAATGCAAAGCCAACATCCAAAGGGAATGCGAATCCAATACGATCTGGTGCCGGTGGGCGGTGGCGGCGGCGGCGGCAGTGGTGTTGGTGGTTTCACAAAAATGAATGGCGGTGGTACGATCGTTTTGAAACCAACTGCCAAAAATCGAACAGTAACAACAATATCTGATGTAAATGCAAACACAGGCAGCTTATTAAGTAATATATCAGATGGAACAGCTGGTGGTAATTTACGCAATGTTGTTGGTTTTCGTGATATGAACGATTCTGGTAAATAATATTTGGAAATGTTTAGGCAATTCTGAATTTTTAACAAAATGCTATTCAAAAACTTTTTTCAGGTACAAGTGTGATTCGAAGACCAGTAATCAATTCGAGTGGCCATGTTCTTGGTTCTGAATCAACGGATAATTCATTATCTGATGCAACGCCATCTCAAACAATTCGAAATATATGGGCGAATAAGTTTAATGATAATAAAAAGAATGAAACTTGCACATCAATTGAAAATACAAATCATTCCACAAATAAGACAAAAGTGACGGAAGCTTCAAGCGCATGGGAAGAGATTGATGATGATATTTTGATACATTCAGTGCAAAATACTGTCATTGAAATTGATGATGGTTTTTTTTTTTTTTTTTTTTTTGTTTTTTTTTTTTTTTTCTTTCTTCTTTCCCCCTTTTTCGAATGACAGTGCAATTGTCGCTGTTCCAAATGCCATTGCCGATAAAAAGCCACAAATTTCAATCAAACGTGAATTGCTAGATGATTTAGGCGAAGAAGATGCAAACATTGAGCTCATCGACGATGAATTCGATGACACTCTAAATGAAAGCTTAGATCTATTAACTGATACAAGTGTAATTGATGAACTTTTTGGTAAGTTTTTAAAACTTAATTTCAATGAAATTGCAATTTTGATGGAATTTGTAAAATCAATTGAATACAGAAATGAATAGAACTGAAAAACAAAAAAAAAAAAAAAAATTATAAAATTTTTGTAAAATATTGATTTTTATCGAATAGGAACAGATACTTTAATGGCCGACTTCAATAATATCAACAATGTTGTAATGAATGATCCGGAAAATATTGGAAATCCAAATATGGAGATTGTAACGTGTCCGATATGTGAGGATCGAATGGCCAGGAATGAGTTAACATCACATTTAGATGGTTGTAATGGCATTACCATTAAAGTGAATCCACGTAAACGTGGTGACAAAACAAAACCATTGCCATTTTATAAAAATCATACAAAGCCATCAACAAGCCAATCAAAACCATCCACAAATGAATATGAACGAAATTTATTGTTACGAGCCGGTTACACACAACAGCAAATTGATCGATTAAATGTTGAAACTCGTGAAGCAAAAGAATACAATGATCGAATAATGAATGAATTGGCAAACGAAGAGCGCCATAGACGTACCACATCGGTTATACGGCAACATTCGTCCAACAGTGATATCGAAACGATTACAATTGATGATGAAAGTAATAGTTCAGTACCTGAAAAGCATCCATGCCCCATATGCAACATATTAGTCATTGCAAATCAAATCAATGAACATTTAGATGAATGCCTAGCGGCAAATCCATAATTGTCATATTTCATTCCGTACAAGTTTTTTGTTTTTTTTTTTGTTTTGTGTTTTCATTTCATTTAATACTCAAGCTTATTCAAATGCCAAATCGCCTTACGCATTGAATACAATTTGTAGACTTTATAAATAAATAATTTAAACAAAATAAATTACACAATCGATTTAAATATTGTTTTTCCGTAAAACTTACTTTTATTTTTATGTTTTTTAATACAATCGAATAGTGAGACAATTTATGGCGATTCCGTTTACTGTAGTGATTATTGTCGAATTGCTTATCAAAAATAAACATAAGTACAAATGAAACTACATTACATATTAGTAATGAAAGAAAATTTCGGAATTTTTTATTCGATTTTTTACTAGCTATTTCACGAATGATACTGATTCACATTGTTGTTATTGTCTAGGTGTATCGTGGATTAGATTATTCTTATCTTCATTATGGGTTAATCTGTTTGAGTTTTTCATCAATTTTTTTACTAGAAATAATAAAAAAAAAAGTATTTGCCATTAAAGTTAATCCCAAACATAAAAGTCTTTATAATTGTGAAATATTCATCTTACTTCAAAACTTTCAACAATGGTATTTGTGAATTGAACATTCGTTGAAATGCTAAAAGCTTGAGCACTTTACGTTTTCCATCAGTGTTGCATATATCTGAAGTCTTATGCCGTACATATGTGATTGCGTCTACAAAATTATCAATTACGTTATCGTCTACCAGTTCTTTCTTTGGCACGCATAGTTCATCCTTTTTGTATGGCGAGTTTTCTTCGGACAAATCCACATTTTGGTTTTCCATTTTTTGTAGAAATTCCTGAACTTGATCTGAAGCCATACTCAGCTCTTCAATACCATAACCAAGTGTATCGGAACACTTCTTAAGCACCGAAACATCATTTGATTTCAATCTAAATGAACAGAGTGAAATCAGACGTATAAATATTGCGTTGAAATTATTTTCAAAATTATTTTAATAATTGTTTTGAACACTTACAGAGTACGAGAACACATTTGACACATATACAAAGAATTGCTTTTTAGGGACAAAATTCCTGTCAATGTTGGCGATTGTTCTTTTTTCGGCCTCTCATTTGGTGTTCGTGGTGTATCTGATTCTGAACCAGAACTATTCGGATTTAAATTAACCATTTTCGACCGATTCTGATGTTGTAATAAACAAACCGAATTTTTACAAAATATTTAAATTTCTCTTGATATGGCGTCGGTTTGTTTTGACATTTCCAATCTGTCAAATTGGTATTGCCAGATGCTACCAGCTTCTTCATATAAATTGGTAACACTTCTTTTAAATGAGTACAACGACAAAACCCTTTTCACTCAAATTTTGCTAAACTTTCTCTCTCTCTCTTCTCTCTCTCTCTCTCTCTTTCTCTCTCTCACTCTCTGAATCATTAGTTTTTGCCCCTGACCACCCCCGACCTTTTTTTGGGGGCCTTTTCCCCAGATTTTTCTCCCAAAATCAATATCGACGCCGATTTGAGTTCTAAAGAGTGGTCAAACCACCGGTTTGGTATCACTAATTTCCCCCCTAACCTCGCCTTACCCCCCTAAGGGGGCGTTTTGCTCGCACATATTCAAACCTCTATTTAAGGTCACTACGGTAGCAATACCCACCTAGTCTTCATTCCTTACTATATTTTTGGACTCATCCTATCGATTGGCATCATTGGATTTTTGGACCACCCTCCCTTAGCCCCCGTTTGTAGAGGTTTCATTTTTTGGTGCCGAAAAAAAAATTTTAAACCCTGATTAGTCGGTTAATGCACCCCGCCCTTATTCACCCCCCTAAACTTGAAGCTTTTGAGACGCTCTATCAATTGGTGCCATAAAATTGGCTCTCTGATCCCTCCCCTAGGGAGTTGAGGGTCTCCCGCCCTCCATTTTTTATTTTTCTGATCCGGAACCCAAAAATTCGGATTCAGCATGCTGAAAAACCTTAGAATTCATATTTTTCATAATGGATGCTTATTCCATTCTCCCAACAATGAGAGCCTCCTCCTTAAAACAAAAATAAAATTCACAAAAACATAAATTAGTTTTAAAATCGACCATTTGAATATTTTTTTTTCGCGCCCAATTTGAATTACCTGCTGGAATTGTTGCATCTGACTAGGTTCTATTTGGTTGTGCGACAAATCCATAATTGTCATATTTCCGTACAAGTTTTTTTGTTTTGTGTTTTCATTTCATTTAATTTCAAATGCCAAATCGCCTTACGCATTGAATACAATTTGTAGACTTTATAAATAAATAATTTAAGCAAAATAAATTACACAATCGATTTAAATAATGTTTTTCCGTAAAACTTTCTTTTATTTAAATGTTTTTTTTTGTTTTTTTTTTTGTTTTTTTTTTTTAAATATATACTTTTTCAATAATAATCTTTAATGTTAATGATTATGATGATAATATAATAATAAGAAACGTTTTTTTTTTACTTTTCTTCTTTTTGTTTGTAGTTTACAATGTTTGTTTTTGCTGAAAATCTTCAATTTCTGTGCGAAATTAAAGAAAGAAAAAGTAAAATACAACTAAACTTGATAGAATAGACAAACTAAATTGTGTATTATGTATCTCTTTTTCTCGCTCTCTCTCTCTTTTTCTCTCTCTCTTTCTATCTCTCTCTGTGTGTGTTCATGTATGTAATGTGTATGTGTTTGTGTTTATATGTTGCAACTGTGTCTGTGGATGAGCGTTCCATTTAATTTTTTTTTTTTTTTTTTTTTTTTTTTGATTCGTTTATTTAACAATTATATGTTTCATTGTTTCATTCTACGTGCGATTTCATTGATATAAATATCAACAATTGGGGAGGGGAGGGGTTGGAAATTTGTAATGCTACCTGTTCTATTACTATATTTGTCATCTCTATCTCTGTCTGTCTATCTGTTTCTCTCTATTTCACAAATTTCTTTATCGCTGTGTCTCGTTCTCCTTATTTCTCAATTTGATTTGTATGTTAAGTCCTTAATCAGTACTTGGACCAACAGTATCTGGCAATTCATTTGGATTGCACGAAAGGCCAGATGTTCATTTCAAAAGGGATTCAATCTATTGGGAAATACATTGTTTTTCTTTTTGTTTAGGTAAAAGCCACTCATGTTTTATACAGTATTTTTTTTCATTTTCTCTACACAATTTATCCATTCGATCAATTGCTGTCAATTGATTTTTATGTGTCTGCATTTTGTGTGAATTATTTCTTTTAGCCCAGCTATAATATTTTACGTTCAAACTGAAAATTTTCACAGTATTCTACATTTATTGAAAACAATAATAAATGAAATGAGAGCATGCTTGAGAGTGAATCTATGCAATAGATTTTTCAAAATAATAATAATTAAATAGAAGAAAATTAATATTGCAATTTTACTATTGTTTAAAATGTGTGTATGTGTGTTTCTTTCTTTGAAGAAAGGTTTATTGTACTTTTTACACCACTTAATGGCTAGTCCAGATCTTTTAGGCAGAGCGAGTAACCCATTGTATACAAATGTACATACTGTAGGCAAATATATCAACGATCGATTGATATTCTACGATATAAGTCGTGCATTTTAAGCGATCATTAATCATATATACACTGAATTGCACATACACTATTACGGAATGCAAACGATAAATCGTATCTTTTTGCCGTTTCCGTTGGTATAGTTAATATACTTTGATAAATCGTTTACATGTAAAGTCAATGCATATACGACGATGTACATGCACTCATGCTCTGCATTTATGTAGGTTTCACGTATTAATCTTCGGAACGGTTTTTCTCAACAACCCCACATTCACTTCTAAGGTGTTTTTTCTTTAAACAAATTTTTAAGCGCTCTTTTGACCGGTTGAATCACTGAAATATTACATCAATGTTAATTGTAAAAATTGCATTTAGATTTTATCACTATTTCGACACATTTATCAGTATTTCAATATTTTAAGAAATGAACAAGTTGAATTCATAGAGAATAAATAGGTCGATGGATTTTTACAGTCTGTAGTTTGAATTGAGAATTTATCGGTAGTTTTGTTGTTTTTGTGGTCATTGATGTAAATATATTTCATATTGATGGTGGTCGATTCATGAACTCCGATTTTAGAAGCAATTTTCTATTTAAATATCTGTGACGGGAGACTAAAAATGTGAATAGAACGAAAAACGAATATGTTTAACGTAAAATTTTAAGCGATTTGTATTTTATGAATGTGAATTGATTGTGATTTGTTGTAGGCAAGTGTAATGCTAATATATTAAATATTCTAAACCGTTAATGAACACACTTAAACTGATTTGTATTCATTGCAATGGTTTTCTATGTATATTTCATCTTCTTCTTTTTGTTTTGTTTTATTTTGTTTTGTTTTTCAACTCTATCATCATCTATCATTATTCTTCTATTTATTTCATTGAAAACAGTAATATTTGTTATTTGCCGATTGATTTGTAATGAACATACTGTGATTTGTGTGTATGTGTATGTGTGTGTGTGTGTGTTTGTGTGTGAATGTGATACTCTCTACTCACTGAACTCTTTCAATATATTTATTTGTTTTGTTTAGCTCCGTATTTCCACGAGACCAGCAATTATAAAAAAATATTATGATTTAATATTTCTTTTAAAGTGTGTAATATTGTTCATTTCTTATTTTGCTGTTATTCATCATATCTTGTTTCTTCATTATTTTTTTTTTCATTATTATTATTATTATTTTTTTTGTTGTTGTTGTTGTTGTTTTGTTTACTTTACATATATAAGACACTTTTTCTCTATATGTTATATCTTAATAAAAACATTTTAAATTTATTATTAATCCTTATAACTTGCATAATATTTTCTTTTTCTTTCATTATTTTCGAACGCTTTACGCTCTCTCCTTCTCATTTTTTTTTTCTTTCAATTTCATGTTTTTCATTAATTTCTCTTAGTATTTATTCATTTTTTTTTTTTTCATATCTCAAATATTTTGTGTTTTTTTACTGTTGCAGTAAATTTACGTGTTTTTTTTTTCTATTTCTATTTCTATTCAGATAAATGTTCTTTTCTGTTGTTGTTTTTGTTTCATTTATTATTGTTGTTTTGGGGTATATATTATGTGTATTTATTTTATCTCTTTCATATTACGACAACAATTTGTTATTTGTCCTTATATTTTAACGATATCTTCAGACAGTAGATTGTTTTTTTTTTTCTTCTTTCTTTCTTTTGCACAGTGTCAACTGTTTTCTACTTCTACTTTTAATTTCAACTTTATTATTCATAAAATGTCCATTTTGTTTTTTTTTTTTATTTATAATTTTCATGTCACTTAAGTATGTTTATCATTTTTTTGTTTTTTTTTTTTTGTCATTTTATTCTTATTATTTGTTTTTCTTTTCATCTTGGTTTCATTAAACTGTGGCTGTAGCACAAATATGTGCGATATACGCAGTAATTTTTTTTTTTTTTTTGTTTTCATTTTTAAATAATATTTTACATCGTTTACACAATGATAAATACATTCATTACACTGAATTCAATGTAACTATCTTATGATTTTTACACACTCAAACAATTTCATGCAATAAGTGAATCTTTTTCAAAATCGGTGTCAAATTCATCGGTATCAATGTCAATGGTAAAGTAATTTTCTGCATTTTCATCATGGTCAATTTGTGATTGTTGTTGAATTGGTGGATTTTCCTCTTCATCGATGCACTCAAATTCATGATTTCTATCGATAAAATGAATGGAATTATGATCATCATCATCATCATCATCATCATCATCATCAGCAGCAGTAGCAGCATCACTGTTGTTTGACAACACATCGAAATATTCGCCAGTTGACATAAAATGCGTCTCATCAATGTCCAATGTTTGGTCATCGGAGACGCATGCTCTGTGTCACTTACTATCACGAGATAAACGCCTCCTTCGACCATCACTGCCAATTGTATCCAAACCTATTTTAAAATCAACAAATCTAATTAAAAAAAACTGAATATCACTTAATTTGATACATGCATCGAAAAATGTTTACAACAATTTTTTTTTTTTTTTTTTTTTTTTATAAAACAATTTGTTTACCTGTACTACGAGTTTTTCGACCTTGACCATCCAATGCGACATCATTTTTATTTTCTTTGACCGTTCTTGACAAATTATTACCACCGCCGCCGCCGCCCCCCACCACTGCCACCACTTTTCCGACCATCATTATGATTTTCATTTGAATTAGCATTTGCACCATGATTATTTTGATTTGTGATTGCTTTTGGTGTTTTTAAACCGGCTGTATTCATACGTACACTACGTCGTGTGCTCATCGTACTATTTTTTTCATCAGCTGATTTTAATACGGGGCTTTGTTTCATTTGACCATCACTATTGGAATGAGATACATTATTTGTGATTGCTTTATTTTCAGCATCAATGGCATTTTTACATAATTTAGCATTACGCACTTTTCCCGCCACTTCAATTAACGGCTCATCCGAATCAGATGAATCTTCGGCTTTACGATTTAACGCATTTTCCGTTGTATCGTTATTGTAAATTGGTGTGCTTGCTAAAATTCCATCTTTTAATTGATTACCAGATCGATTTGGTGTTGGTGATGTTGATGTTGAACTTGATGCCGTATTATCACCACTTTTTCGCGCTTTTTTCGCTCGTATTGGTAAATCATCACTTAAATTTGATTGTGTTGAACTTTCTGATTCTTGACGTTTTCGTTTTGTTGCTTTTATTGATCTTATTGAACCAGCTGGCGAATCGGTTGGCGATTGTTTTATTGCATCCAATGGACTTTCAAGTTTACTACTAGCTCGTGTTCGAACTCTTTGTGCATTGTCATTTTCATTATTTGGAATTTCGATAGTAAGTTGTTCCATCATTTTTGGTTCATCAACTTCCATTGCATTCATTGTATCTTCAATTTCTTTATCTTCGTCTGTTTTTATGGATTCTGATTTTGAGCTTATATCATTTTCTACCTGAATATCCGTAGCATTTTGAACGACATCTGATGTGGATGATGTTTCGGTCGCCGTAATATCATTTTGATTTGTCAATTTTGAATCATTTTGCATTGTGGAATTTTCATTTGTTAATATTGATTCACATTTTACTAATTCCACTGAGTTTTCATTTGATTCATTTTTGACTATTTCTTCTTGATTAAGCTGCACATTTATATTATTAACATTGTTTTCAATATTTGTTGATATTTCATCAATGTTATGTTTTTCATCCACCGCATCAATAACATTTGTTTGATTTTCATTTAAATCTTTATTGTTGCCTAAATCATTTGATTCAATTTTTGTAATTGATACATTGCCAATGGATTTTTCCATTACATCATCATTCAATGCGGCCAAAAGAATTTCTTTTGTTTCTTCATTTTGTGTGGTTTCAACGAGATCGTTCATTAAGAGCTCAACTTGATTGTCATTTTCCATTGTTGAATGTTCACCATTTAACTTTTGACTGTCGCACGTCGTATCGACCACAACAGAATTTTTATCACAGTCACTTGTTAGAAACTCATTCAAACCTTCCATTTTTGCCAATGCAGCTTCAATGTTCGAATACTTTTCGGCCGATATGTTTTCAGGCAGTATGACATCTTCACCAACACCAACACCACCACCACTACCATCATTGCCCACAACTAATGTTTTGGGCCCACTCTCTTTTGGACTATCCGCTCGTTTGATGTAATTTGTTTGCGGACTAGCTGTTTGATGTGGACTCTTTTCCGATAGTGCATCCATTGATTCAATTCCACTATCTTCGCCTTGTGCTTGTGATGCTGGTGAACATCGTATAGCTTGTGATGCATTAATTATACCATCGATGATATCACGTCGTGGTGAATCTTTTGCTTCGATTGTTTGATTTGTAAATGGTATATTTGTTGTGGTTGAATTTGTGATTAGCTTTTGATCAATATCATTTCCATTTTCAATATTTTTCAAATTGCTTGTATCCGTATCCATTTTTATATCATTTTTATCGAATACATTTTGATTATGTATAACATCACTTGACTTATCCAGACCAATTTCAATATTATCAATTGCATTTGAATTTAATTCAATTTGATTGGATTTTGGCTTTAAATTATCATCCATTACAATTGTATCACGAAATGTTTGATCGTTTTTATCATCATTTTGCATTAAAACATCATTTGGCTTAATTTTATCAACAATTGTTGATATACTTTGATCGCCCGCAATCGTTTGCTCTGAATGTGATGTGAGAATATTGTTCATTGTTTTGGTTTTTAATTTAATTGCCGATTTGGCTTTGTTCAATGTTAAACTGTTGTTATTATTATTGGTGGTTTTTTGTACTTTGGATGGTGTTAATGTTGAATGCTTTGGTAATGTACCAACATTTGTTGAACCAATTGCTTCGCGAATCGATTCAACGGAATTATCGGTCATTGGCATCATTGAGCTTCGCGATGTAACTAATGTTGTGCCAACAGTTATTGATGGTGATGTTATTGCTGTAGCAGACATTTCTTGACCACCAATTGTTGTTATCATTGAGCATTGACTTAATCGACGCTTTTTTTCTACTATTGGTCCATTTGTTGCGGGTATTGAATCATTACATAATCTTTTCATCATTTCAGATTGATTTGATTGAATGATTTTATTATCAGATTGTTGATTACCAATAATATTATCTGTTGTAATTCGATTACTATCGACAAAATGATCCATTGTATTTGTATTTGAATTACAATTGGTTATTGTTTCATTGTTACTGTTGTGATGTAAACGATTTGTGTTGTTCGTCAATTGATTGGCCGAATCAATATTTGGTGTATTATTTACTGCATTTAATATTGTTTTTTTACTATTTGATTTTTTATCATCTGTTTCGGTGGTGATCGCATTGGATTGTGCTTTCTTTCGGCCTTTCTTTGAATTTTTTATGACAACCGAATTTCGACCACGTAAACTGATGTGTAACGGTGGTACGCGTAATTCTTCACTTTTTAATGTATCTGATAGATTCTTTGCATTTGCATCGTTAACTGCTTGTGATGTTGATGTTGATGTTGTTGTTGATAATGATGATGATGACGATGGTGATGGGCCAGCTAAATTGTTTGTATTTGCTGTACGTTTTACATTTTCATTACCAAAACTAACGTCAACCTTATATGCTGTTGTCACTGGTTCGGATTTTTCTAATTTCAAGCGTAATTTAATTTTTTCCGGTGTACTTTTGTCACTCATTTCAGCAATGCTTGCCGCTGATATTATGGGCGATGGTAAATTTTTCAATTTATTTTTCTCCTTTGTTTTACTGAGAATTTTCTCTTTTAAACCTTGTTGCAATTTCTCTTTTGACAATGAACCACTTTTAGTATTTTTCTCTTTTGGAACTCTTGGTTTTTTCGTTGATTCCTTTTTCTCTTTGCGTTTTGTAGAATTTTTACCTTTGCCCGTAAATTCCAAATTATTCGTTGGATCAATATCACTATGATCCGATGTCTTTGAAAATGTACTACATGAATTATCATCATCAGAGAACATGGTTTGTGAATTTGAGAATTCATTGAATGGCGCAAGTGCATCGCTGGATACAAGCTCATCACCACTATCTTCAGATGGTATTGGTTCTAGTTCACCAGTTAATGGATTTATTAGAAATTGTTTTTCCTTTCCGGTAACTGGTTTCATTTTTTGCTCGAATTTATGCTGTTGCATCATATTTTGATGATGCATCTTTTGCATATTTCCTACCAACGGTGATTGTGGAATATTCATTGTTGAATTCATCATGTTTGTATGCGGTTGATGATGCTGGTGGTGTTGGTGTTGCAATTGCTGAAGTTGATGCTGCTGCTGCTGTTGTTGTTGTTGTTGTTGTGGCTGCTGTACTTGTTGCTGAATTTGTTGTTGCTGTATTTGTTGTTGCTGTTGCTGTTGAATTTGTTGCATTTGATGTGCATTTAAAACACGTTTATCCATTGCATTTGGTCGAAAATGATTCATATTTACTTGTTGTTGCATTGGAATTTTTGTATGATTTTGTTGATATTGCATGAGATTTGGATTTTGTTGTGGCAAGCAAACGACTTGATTATTTGTGACATTTGTTGGCGGAATACCAGTTCCGCTTAAAACGGCTGCTGTTGATGATCCTGATGCCGATGCCGATGCAGATGCAGATGATGTTGATGGTACTAAATTATCATTTGTAACCGTGGGATCAATTAAATCAAGTTCCAAATCTTTTGCATCGAGTAATGATTCTAAAGGCGCTTTCATATCTAATTCTAATGCTGAATCAAAATCAGAATCATTGATGCCAGGCAATAATGATTCTAAATCGGTGCGTGTTATTTCATCTAAATCGGCCAATTGATCGACTATTGAATCTTCTGGCGGTGCATGTTGTTGTTGTTGACTTAAATTGTATTGCATTTGATATCGTGTAAACTCTTGAAAACTGGATTGTGTCGCTGAATCCATTGGTTTTAATGGCCATCGAGCGTTAAACGTCGACTGATCCATTTGTGGATGATTTTGTTGTTGAGATCCCATTGGTGTATTAAATTGTATTGCATTTCCTGCGATAATCTGAGACGATTGTGGTGGTGGTGGTGGTGGCTGCGGCTGCGGCTGTGGTGGCAAATGTGGTACCACCTGCTGCTGCTGTTGTTGTTGCATCATTTGTTGAGGTTGCTAATAAAATTCACAAAAACATAAATTAGTTTTAAAATCGATCATTTGAATATTTGTCTTTTTTTTTCGCGCCGAATTTGAATTACCTGCTGGAATTGTTGCATCTGATTGGGTTGTATTTGGTTTTGCTGTAAGACAACATTAGCAGGCGCCGGTTGCCGGAATTCAACCTGATGAAGGTTGGCACCAATCATATGCGATTGATGCTGTTGCGCAACCAGATTCGGATGCATCGTTCGTATTTGTTGTTGCTTTTGTAATACAACTTGAGTGGGTATCGTTTGCGGTGATGTATTCATTTGATTTGGTGATATCGATATCATATTTGCCATAGACTATTTTCAAAATGTGAAAAATACATTAAAAATCATATATAAACTATGGAATTGTATTGATTTTAAAATAAAAAATGAAATAACATTTGACATACCTGTTGATTTGGATGATGATTTTGTGGCGATTGATTGACATTTTGAGCAGATATCATGGTGGCTCTGATTTGTGATTGATTTACAAATTGTTGTTGGAACTGAGGTGGTATCACTTGTTGTTGTTGTGGATGCTGCTGCGGCTGCTGCGGTTGCTGCTGTATTTGCTGTTGCTGAGGATATCTTGCTTGAATTTTGTTCACGCTATTTATTGTCGAAGGCACTGTATTACCAGCGATTACAATATTATTTGCTTGTTGTGGCACTGTGCTTAATACATTACTATTGTTTAGATTTCTGTCGATATTACTGCTATTATCTGTGGATGAAAATTCATTTGAATTAATTGATCTCTCAAAAATAGAAAGAAAAAAAAAAACCATGTTGATCGGTGTACAAATTTCGATCAATTACATACCTTTACCATTATTATTGTTGCTATGTCTCATAGTTTGTTGCTGTTGTTGCGGTTGCGGTTGCTGTATTGACTCATTAATTGTCGATTGAATCGGTTGAATGGTCGAAACATTGACAAATTGCTGTTGCACACGCATTTGATGGTGTGGACTCGGCGATTGTATCGTTTGCTTATTCACTACACATTTATTAAAACCTAATTCCGTGCCACCGCTATTTGCAATTACAAAATTTGATGTATGATTTACTTGTTGCATTTGATGCGGTGGCATCGTATTATTGCTCAAAATTACAATTTCTTGACCATTTTTCACAATTGTCGTTGGCGCATTGGCTGATAACATTGGTTTTGGAGCTTGTGTTGCAGTAATGGACGATGATGATGATGATGATGATGATGATGACGATGACGACGACGATGATGGTGATGATGATGATGATGCTGATTCAGTTTGCAACAAATTGACAAGCAATGGACTCGATATTGCAATATTGCCCGATGTTGATGCTTGTTGATTTAGCGCAATTTTATTCGTGACTATATGCGTATTCATCATATTGACATTTCGAGTTGGCGATGCTCCTGGATATGGAGGCGGCGGAGGTGCTTGCTGATCATTTCCTACTCGAATATGTGACGTTTGTTGCTGTTGTTGTTGTTGTTGTTGTTGTTGATTTTGTATCTGCTGCTGTCCCATAGTATTTTCACGTCTCTGTATCACTCGCGCCTGTGTCATACTTTCAAATGGATATTCACGCGATTCAATTAAATTTGATGGCACTGGCGTTGGTAATTTGCCATCCATGGGACATATTGTGTTTGGCGATTTAAATACGGCTTTTGGATCGATTGGACCATTTATAGCTATCGCTGGATCAATTGAATTCATCCGTATGATTTGCTGTTGTTTTATGGCCGTCGTCGATAGACCGCTTGGTCCTTCTCCGGCACATATGGTTTGCTGTGACTGTAGTTGATTGTTTTGTGGTGTAGGCACGCGTGCAAGTAAATTTGTAAAATCATTGACGGTTGCTGCACTATTCCGATTTTGGCCATTAAGTGCTGATGCATTTTCTAAAAATTCAAAATAAATATTTATTAATTAAATTTAATCGACAATTTATTTTATAAAAAAATTTACCGCTTTCTGTTCTTAAAACAATTTCTTGTCCCACTAAACGTAAAGATATCACAGTATCGCCTTCGAGTTGCACAGACAATATTCCTAACGCTCTTAGAGCTGCATTCCCTTCGGCTGCCAATTGTCGCAATTTTGTAGCAGCTTCTTTTGGAATTGAGAGTGTAACTCGTACACTGTTCCATGGTTCAACCTTTAACAAAAGAAAAATTAAACATTTAATTATGCCGCCAAGGAGTTTTTGTCAATTGCCTAAATGATTTTTTTTCACAAAACTCACCTTGTCTACTTTAAGGAAACGTTTTCTTCTCTTCGGCGGATCTAATATTGACTTTAGTTTACCTACTAAAGAACGGAATTTTTGCGGAAAATCAGGATCTTTTAGGTCGCCTTCACAGATTACAACTGCTTTTAACGTACCATCACTATCTTCCGCCATTTTGTGTGTGCATCTTTCTAATGAATTTGAAATGATAATGGAATCTTTTTCGTTCGTCGTTTATTTAATGACGATGTTGGTGATGATGATAATGACAATGATGCTCCGTTCGATAGAAAACGAAAAACAAAAAAAAAAAAAAAACGACCAAGATTTATCGATGACACAATTCACTTCATTAAATGCACTCTTTGATTTCACTATATGTTTTGTTGTTGATGATAGAAAAGGATTTCTTATTGTTGTCCGTCATCCACTTGTTTCAGTTTACAACTTTATTTTTCAAATAATTGTGAAAGAAAACATAAACAATTAAATAAAACACATGATTTTAAACATTCGATGAATTTGATCATACCACTTCATTTTTTCGGCGATTCATCTCACAAGTTAACATTATTTGGCGCGAACATTAATTAACAAAATCTAGAAGAAAAAAAAAAAGAAATATACAAAACTTTTGTTAATTTTTGACTGCACGGTTTCTACAGATAAAGATTAAAATTATTTAGTCTATTCCTAACAGAATTATTCTCTTCAATGTGTATTTTTTTTTTTATTTATCGAATCGAGTGTCGCTTAACTACGTGTCGTAACACACTGTGTGACAAAAACAAAAAAAAAAAGATGTAAATTATTAATGTGCTCTTAGTTGTCACACTGTAATTTTCTCCCTAAATGTGTTTTCATCCAAAATAAGAAAAGAAGAAAATCTTGTGATATTTATACGATTTTGTATATATCGGTCGAGTTTGAAAATCAGTTTGCGCTAAATGCGAGGACAACAAAATCATGAAAGTAGTTTTGGTGTTGCTGTCAACCAGTTTTAAAAGAACGTTCACAGTGAAACACGCAACGAATAGGCATATAAAGGCAATCTTGGCGTGTGTATTTTTTTTTCTCTCTTTTTGCTTTTCGCTTGTCGCTTTTTTTTTGCTTCGTTTTTATTCATTCGATATTATTGTGTTGTTTTTTTTTTTTTTTCCTTCATCTGGCTATGGTGAAACCAAATGAATAAAATCGAACCTATCGAAATCGCTAAAACGAAATTACGTGTGTGTATTTGGTGCATTTTGCGCGACTACAGTTATTGCTATCACATAGCAGTGTGTAAATATGTCTTGTATCATGTGTGCCGCGCTCTGTATTTTATGTTTATTGAACGAACGACTAAACGTTGATCGCTTTCTGTGTATAAGTATTTCATTGTGTTTGTACTACAACACAACTACATCGTACGATAGTCAACGTTTCAACTACAGAAAATGAGTGTTGTGTTGTTGTTGTTATTTTCTTCGGTTTTTTTTTTTTTTTTTGCTCAGTTCTCTCTGTGAATCTATGAGCACAGAAAATAAAATAGTCCCAACACATAATCACCAAGAGAGTTTTTGCCACTGTTGGTACTCTTGTTGTCCGCTGCTTGTATGTGGCAATAATACATCTCATACATGCGTTTGAATTCGATTCAACTGATTTTTTTTTTTGTCGTCTCGGGAATTTTTTTTTCCTTGTTTTTCGTTGTTGTTGTAATTCTCTCATCTGACAAACGTTATTTTTTTTTTTTTTTTCAGATGTCTGTCGACGTTTGTGGTAAACATGAAATGACAATAAGCAACTCAACGGGCATTCTCTCTAGTTTCATTTATTTTCCACTATCACACATACACACGTCGTGTCACACGTTCTATCTTTTTCACTCACAGACAACATTCAATCCACACTACGTAAATGCCATGATATGATTTTGCTTGTCTACTCTCAACTGCACCGACAATGACAAAATCAAAAGAAAGACGACGGAAAAAAGCAATAAGCGCATTAATGGTAGAAAATTGCTGTATTTAAAAAAAAAAAAAAAATAAATACGACAAACGACGTCCAATATAAAAAGTGTATCGCGCTAGAAATTGTTCTGTATCAAACACTAGTCATGATGTAGGCTTTAAAATGATCATTTCACACACTTTCAATTTACAATATTATTTCATTCAATGATTATGACGGCGGCGCCAGAATCCCTATGACACTTTTTTTTCGAATTTTTGTTTTTTTTTTCGATTCCGATTTCAATGTTTCGATTTATCAATATCAATACTTGTATCAATGTATCATTGATTTTATATGTCGGTATTTCAATGAAACGACTATTATCAACTATCATTTTTTTTTTTCCTTTCAAGAGAATTACTGAAATGAAAAATCGATGTTATTGCGTGTGTCAAAGGAGCCATTAAAAAAGTACACACACAAAATACACACATTTTTCTCTCTCTTTTTTTCTCACTCTCTCTCTCTCTCTCTCTCTTTCTCTCTATATATTCATAAGTTTTTTTTTTTTTTTTTTTAAATTTACTCCTTCCCAAAGGTACCATACACTGACATACGACATTTTCCTTAAAAAAGCTGTTTTTTAACTTGAATACTACAGTTTGTACATTTATTTCCTTTTTTAACTATTTTTTTTCTCATTTAACAATCGTTCTCTCTTTCATTTTCATTTTTAAATCAACAATTTTTTTTTTTTTTTACATACAAACACAGTACAAAACTTTTCCATACGATTTTAAATAATGTCTTATCATTACTATATATATATAATCGAATAAAGAAAAAAAAAACATTTCAAAAACGGCCATAGTACTTTAATAATTTCACTGAATTTTTTTTAACACGGAAAAAAATTTTGAAAAAAAAATTCGAAATTTTTTTTTTCTTACATTTTAAAATTTTTCAAAAATGTCAATTAAAAAAACTGAACGAAAAAAAAAAACTCAAAATGCAAAAGAAATAAGCAACAATAAAACAGGATTGACGACGAAGCAGCCATTTTGGTATATTACAGTCGTAGTGTATATATGTGATGGGGAGTGTGCCATTGCCACGGTTTGGAATATATCTTTAACTACACTCGATTCGTTTTTTTCTCTACCGATTTTTTTTCTTGTCGGATCTTTTTTTTTTATTCACACAAATTATTTTTTTTTATTTTTTTAAAGCTTTTTTTTTTTTTCATTTTTATTGCAATCATTCACTACCGTATTTTTTTTTTTTTTTTTTTTGATATTACTGTTGTTGCGCTTGTTTCGCCTTAGCTGTTAATATGGTTTTTCGCTTCGATAAAAAAAAAAAAAAAAATAATATTTGTAATTCTTCTGTGCTCTGCGAGTGCTTACCCCATTTGCATGACACACTTTATTGTCATCAAATTCAATGAAATGCACATTTAAAATAATAATCAATTCAAAAATAACACAATTTTCAACATTTCCAATGCAATTTTTCTTATGCATAAACTTCAAATTTCGCTGATAGTAAACGAAAAAACACAAAAAATGAATTTTTTTTACGTACGACTAATTTGTTTCATTGAGTGCGAACAATAACAACGGGCGCCATTTGCATTTTACTGAAATTGACATGCGCACTGTAAATTAGTATTGTTAAATACGTGTATATATGTATACACACATATTGAATTGGAAATTCGTAACAATACTTTATGAATTGATGAAAAATGTACTTCACATGAAATGGTTGGTATACATGTATGTTATATCTCTATGGAACATTTCCGAATGAATTGATGGCAAGTGTATGCATGTATATTTCATATGATTAAAATGAACGTATGTATATTGTTGATTTGCTAATGTGGGCAACAAATTGAATCCAATTTATGCCGATGTCAGTGAATTTCATTTTGACTTTTCATGAAATCATTTTATGAAATCGTGTGTTTGTCTGAAAAATTTCACAGTCAAAAAGAAATCAGAAAAGAACAATTAATTGTGATAATTTTCATTTTTTTTTTTATTATTCTTTTTTTTTGATATTGTGATAGCAATATTTTCAACTCGTTGCTTATCATTCAAATGCATAAAAACAAATTTTCCGTTTGCAAATGTATAAAATGATTGGTTATATACACGGGTTGCACGATGTTAATTTTAATCATGAACTGAATACTTAAGGAATTTACTTAATGTGCATACTTTAACCATTGCCATTTAGCTGATCTGTTCTTTTGGTTATTAATAAAGTCTTAATGAACAGTATTCAAAGCTGTTTACTTCATATCAGGGCAAATAAAATAATTTTCAGATAAAATAAAAAAGACAATCGGTTAAATCACTAAATGCCAAACAAATGTTGCATGTTTTATTTATTGAATATGCATTTCCTAGATTAATCAATCAATCATATTATGCTGTTTATTCATCATCTGGACCACACGATTCAAACCAGCCAGCCTTGCGAATGCGATGGAAATTTTCTTCAATATCGTAGTTTCTGCAAATCAAATAAATCGAATTAATTATTATTAAAATCATTGAAAAATGGCTCTTGTCTTGGCAATCGACAGAATTTCATATTTGACTTACTTGTAGTATTCAGCATATGCAGCCTTTCGTTTGTCATTGACGAAAATTTTTGTAAGGTAAACACTGACAAAAGACATACCAATAGCAATTGCCAAATGTTTTTTCATGAATGCAGCATGACGCCCTTTTAATTGTGGACGCGGCAAACTGCTACTTGCACTTGCTACTGCATCAGCCATCTAAAATTAAATCAAAACAAAAAAAAAAAAAATGGTGAAAAATTGTCACTTGGAAATAAATAAGACTGACATTTCGATTATATAATATCGCAAAAATATCATTTTTCCAAAATCATAATTTAATGCAAAATGTAGCAAAACCAAAACGAAAAGTAAGATATTATTCAATAAAATGTCGCAATTATCAATCATATTTTTATCAAAAAGTCTGTGAATTAAAACTTACCGTGAATTTTTTCTAATAATTCTGGAAATATTCCAACCTGAGCTAAAGTTTTCTTTCCGAATGTGACAAATGTTTTAAGATTTTTTTATTTTTACACATTTGACATCTCGAATATATCGAATCAACAAAATACTATTAGTGTGGCTATAGTTGAATATGAAAAAAAAAAACGATTCATTTGAAATTGAATTTTTTTTTTTTTCATTATCAAAACGCAAAAGAAATTGATAGTGAAAAGTACTAAAAAAAAAAAATTTCGCAATTATCAATTAAAATATCTGTTACATATTGATCAATTTTAGTAAAATGCTTCGAAAAAAATATTTTTTTTTTCAATACCAATAATGAAAATTACAGGCACATTTAGTGTAGTCGAATGATGTAAATATTTTCTTACACAATTTTGATTTCATCATCATCTGGACCGCTTGATTCGAATAGTATTAAGAGTTGTTTACTTCATATCAAGCCAAATCATAATTTTGAGACAAAAAAGACAATCGGTTAAATTACTAAATGCCAAACAAATGCTGTATGTTTTATTTATTAAATTTACATTTTCAATCAATCATATTATGCATTTTCTTCATCATCATCATCATCTGGACCACATGATTCGAACCAGCCAGCCTTGCGAATACGATGGAAATTTGCTTCAATGTCATAGTTTCTGAAAACAACATGAATCGAAATAATCAATAAAAGCATTTGAAAAAAGCACTTGTCGGCAATCAATAGATTTATCTTCAACCTACTTGTAGTATTCAGCATATGCAGCCTTTCGTTTGTCATTGACAAAAACTTTGGTAAGGTAAACACTGACAAAAGACATACCAATAGCAATTGCCAAATGTTTTTTCATGAATGCAGCATGATGCCCTTTTAATTGTGGATGCGGCAAATTTTTATTGGCATTTTTGCCATTGCTGCTCACTACTTCTGGACTCGCATACTACAATCAAAAACAAAATCAATCACAATTATGAAAAGTGAAAATTGAACAAAAATAAAATGAAACACGAATTTTATTTAATAAAGTATCTGGTAAGCATAAATGATATTTGATTAAAATTTCATTAAATGCAAAACGTACGTGAGCTGTAAAAAATTTACGGAATGATGATAATGACATTATGATGTATTTTCCCTGATAATTGTGAAAAATTTCAACACGAGCTAAAGTTCTATTTCCGAATTTGACAACTAAAGATTTATTTTAAGATAGAGATTGATTTGTCATTTTTCTTGCATCTGACAAATCGAATATATCGAATCAATCAAAACACTATTAGTGTGGCTGCAGTTAAACATGAGAACTACGATGATTTAAAATTGAAATGTTTTTGTTTTTCAAAATATGAAGAAAAATGGAAGTAAAAATACTTCACAATTCTATGAAAATATATTTTCAATAAATATCAATGATGAAAAATGATCTTCTTGTTGTTGAAAAATGAAATTTTTCCTTCTGGAATGTTTTGCTTAAAATTAATTTCAGAATCAATGGAGACATTTCTTATAATTAATTACTTAAAATAAATGTCTACGATGAGTAAGTAATTTCAACAAAGAAAGTAATTGCAGAAGTAATTTTAAAGGAAAAATAAAATTGCAAAAATTATTGTTGTCACATTAACATTCCTTTACTGTCAAAAATTATTTTGCAATTAGATTTCAATTTTTTGGAATTAATTTTTCCGTCAAAAATTACACTTTTTCTCAGAGATTACACATTTACAAAAATTATTTTTTTGTTCTAAATCATTTGAAATTCAATTTGAATCCATCGTTAATTTGTCCATTCCAATTTGGCAAACATAAAGATAGAAAATCACATATAGAAAGTAATTGAAAAGTAAAATAAAGAGTACTTCAGTATAATTAATCTATTTAGGCATACGAATAAATTTGAACATCGAAATGCCGCTTGATGAAAATAAATCTGAAAACTATAGCGAATCGAATTCAACACCTGCAAATCAAAATTTACCAAAAATTATCATAAAACCAAACGTAAATATGGTTAAAAAGGAAACAAAAGTCATTCAGTCGTTGAGTAAATCACATTTAACAAAAGGAAAGGATCATCAGTGAAGCAAAATTTTATTAAATCAGCTAGCAATTACTAATATCATTGAAGAAGAAAAATAAAAAAATGGAAAAAATCATAAATTAAATTTACAATGGTTTTGGTCTAAAAGAACTTTAATAAAATAAAATGTTTTGAATCTATTGGCAACGAATGTTTACTATGTTTTTTTTTTTCTTATTCAAAGAGCACTTTGATTGAATTTTAATTCATAAATATGACGTGACTTTTTAGATAAAATGAAAACTGAACAAAATCACACCCAAATCGTCAGACGAAATACTAATATCGTTGTAAGATTCGTTGATATGCCAGCACGAAAATCGCAATATAGCTCCAAAGAGCCAAGTGAACCTGAACATCAACCGGAATTAAACTCAAATGTTGAAGATTTAGAGGAATTAATTTCCAATACATTATCAAGAAAATATTCATCGGAAAAAGTTAATGAAAATGTTGAAAATGAAGAAAAAACTGAAATTGTGCCTGAAACGGTAGATAAGGATGTAGAAATTATCACTGAAGATCCTAAGAAGGAAATTGAACCGGCTGTGTCATCTGAAGATGAGCAAAAAGGCTGTTGTTATCCCATAACAAAAAAATTTCGTAAACGTAAAACGAGTAAAAAACAAGAAAATTAATGGAATTCTGTGTTTAAAATATTTTATTGAAAATTTCATTAAATATATTTATTCATACATATTTGCAACGAAAAAAATTTTTGCTTTTATTTATTTCATAAGAAATTATTTCATCGCAAAATCAAGGTATATCGAAAATATCGATAAGATCGTAACACTGTACGTGACAGATGTAGGTAGAATCGTAATAGTGTGCTATGTTTACTATGTGTTTAAATTTCAAGTGCGTTGTATTAAAACGATCCAACGTTTGAATTGAAAAAAAAAGAATCAAATCAAATATTAAGAATCATTTAAAATTTTGTTGAGTTAATCAAAATTGTTCGTCCTCTCATTGTTATTTGAAGTTGACCTTCATGGGTCTATAAGTTTGGTCGCAACAATTTGCTTTGACATTCTGTGGTAACAATAAAATTTCGTATTGAAAAGGGTCCATTTGACTATTGACGATCAAAATGAGTCGTAAATTGAATTTAGCAAAAATTGCTGGTAAAAATCTGAAAATTACTGAGCCAATTGAGTCGATGAAAACACAAACGATTGGAAACTCAGTTTTAGCACAACCAGTAACACAGTCACCATACTTTTCACCAATCGCTGGTCGAACAAGAAATAGAGGCAAGCACACAGAATCAACGGCCGGTCATGTGAACACAAAGTCCACTGAAGTAAAACTTTCATTAGCATCCGAAGTGGTCAACAAGATTGAGAAAAAATTTTCCGATGAAATGGGAAATTCAACAGAAAGAAAACACATCAAAATTGAATACGATGAAAATGAAGAACCAGTTATGAAGAAAGAAGTTAAAGAAGAACAAATGAAAAAGGCTAAGAAACGATCATCAGATGGCAATATTGACGGAATAAAAACAGAGCTAAAATTAAAAACTGAAGACGGTGTCAGAGAAAATTCAACATCATCAGAAAAACATGCTAAATGGGAACCGAAAAATTGGCGTCAATTGCTTGCAAATATCCGTGAAATGCGTAAGATAAAAAAAAATCTTCTTAATTTTTATGAACTTTTTAATTTCATTTCTGTCATTCTAGGTAAAGAGAAAACCGCTCCAGTCGATACAATGGGCTGTGATAAATGTTATGATGAACATTCCGATGAAAAAACAAAACGTTTTCATCATCTCGTTGCATTAATGTTGTCCAGTCAAACTAAGGATGCAGTCACATACGAATGTATGAATCGTTTGAAACATCATGGTTTAACACCAACAAAAATGATCGAAACAAGCATTACGGATTTGGAACAATTATTGTATCCGGTTGGATTTTACAAAACAAAAGCTAAACACATTCAGAAAACATCACAAATATTGATTGATAAATACGATTCGGATATTCCAAATGATATTAAGGGATTGATCAGTTTGCCAGGTGTTGGTCCAAAAATGGCACATATTTGTATGCGCGTTGCATGGAATATTGTTAGTGGAATCGGTGTTGATACACATGTACATCGGATTGCAAATCGATTGAAATGGTTGCCAAAAGAAACAAAAGATCCGGAACAAACACGTATCGCATTGGAAAAATGGTTACCATTCGAAGATTGGACTGATGTGAATGAATTATTAGTAGGTTTTGGTCAAACAATTTGTACACCTATCAATCCAAAATGTAGTGAATGCCTGAATGCCATAATTTGTCCAGCCAGCACAGTCAAAAAAAATAAAACATCGATGAAATCACAAAAATCACAATGAAAATAAAACAATAATTTTTAAGACTTGAGATAGGATGTGATATAATTATTGAAAATCACTCGAAATAAATAGAAACAAATGATGGAAACCAATGAAATGTAATGAATCAAATGTTATAGTGTTTTGTTTTTTCTTTCAATTGAATTATTTTCCTACCGATCATCCATGATATTCTTTAATAAACTTATGAGGCACAGCTCGAATGTGGTTACCAAATATTTTACCATTGAAGGTACTGGTCTGACGCTATCAGTAATGATGAGAATATCCGCTGAAAATAGCAGATATTCTTCAGCAAGCATGCCACAATTACTCTCCCGTTTGAATGCGAACACAGAAAAACCAAGCATTCCTTTATCATTGTATTTTTATTTTTCTAAATTCGTAAAGTATATGATAAATACTCTAGTTGAAATTAACAATTTTTTGATGAATATAATAAATATATTCGAAATGTATTTTAAATGAACGAAAAATAAATTTAAAATTAAACATAAAATAATACAATTTTTTTTTTTTTCATTTTTCAATAACATTTGTTGAAAAAAAAAAAAAAAAATAAAAAAAAATTTCTATAGTCGGCTGTGATCAATTGAATTTGAATCATCTTTGCCCAGTGATTGATTTTGAATAGATTCAACAAGTTGGGCATTCGAACGCATGAGATCAATAATTTCTTTTTGACAGAATGCCATCGTCTGTAAAAGAGAATTATACGGATTTGTTAAGCTGAATTTAGTGTTGCCATTTGGTGGACGTATTTTATCATCGACGACGCTCACCCGAATATTATTTTGAATTTCCCGTGTATAGATGGACGGTTCCAGTGGAGTTATCACTTCATTTTTCTGAAAATCAAATCAAAAATGTAAAATGAGCATGAAATAAAAATGTAAAAAAGGCCAAATTCAATTCAAAATTAATTAATTTCAAAAGAAATAATCAATTTCAAAAGAATCTGAAAAGGCAGAACTCAATGTTATTACACGTACCCGAGTCATATCACTACTTTTAATTTCTTCCTTCTTTCTGTAAATATGATCTCGAATTGTATACAAAGCATCATCACAAGTGACTACATCTTTTGCCAAAATTTGAGTCTGAAAATATGAATTGAATAAAATTAATGAAAATTTATGAAACTCTCAATGACAAATTCAAATGATTTGACTCAAACATTTGAAGTTGTGGATTACAATCATACCTTGAGGTAAATTGTTTGGGCTCGTTTGTACCTAAGGGGGAAAGAACGAAAGTAAATAAAAATAAATATTGTAAATATCCTGCAAATATTGCAAATATTGTAAATATTGTGAATATTTATAAATATACTAAATATCATAAATATGCTAAACATATGACTAAATATTGTTTAAATTTGAGATTGGTAGTTGAGATCATACTGCATTCGCCTGTGTCTGTAAAAGGGAAAAAAACTTACTATAGAATAGTACTTTGTGACCGCCAGCACTACCTACAAGAGAAATATACAAATAAATGAACATTTTGAAATTAATACACTCGAATCATATCAATTCAATACCTACCTCTCTCCCCTAGAGGACGCCCCGGCCATATTTCTTCTTCTTCTTTGATGTTCTGCTTCTGCTACTGCTGCTGCTGCTGCTATTGCTGCTGCTACACGACGTTGTCTTAATATATAAGCTTTTTTATTGAAATCTGGATTCACTGGTACATTTGTCAACATACACATTGCTTTGTAAATCATGTTGCGTGATGCATTGTTATCACGATCCCACACAATTGTTTTTCGTTGATTTTCATGATTGAATGTCATTTGATTTGGTCTTGGTTCGACATTCAGTTTCTTTCGATGTGTATGATGTACTTTTCCAATCCATTCCTCAGGAGCAGCGAGAACAGTATTTCGGGCCGGTTCACAGTTTTGGCAAACTAGGAAACTGGTAAATATCAAAATTAATTTTCAGGTTTTTTTTTTTTTTGTTTTGTTTTGAACAATTTACCGATCCTTTATGTTCCATCTCTCTCTACCCAATCCTTTCCTTTCGATTCTTTCTATTGCTCTATCGAGCAATTCGTGACATCTGCTACACAGCATCGATGTTCCAGGTTCTTTCACATCCATTCTCATTGCGTATCGATCCATAGTTAAAGTAATGGCTGCTTTTGGTGTTCGCAAGTGGCCTTTGATTGGAGAATTGGCGGCAGTTTTTGCATTGCCAAGAGCGTAGATGATTGTTTGCTGATTTCTCGGGACCTCTTTGGGCATTTGTGTCATTTCACGCACCACTTCATGTGCAACTTTTTGTGTTTGCACATATTTATCGAAATGTAAACGAGTCACACGCGGTTGGTATTTGACTTTACATGATTCTTTGAAAGAATCCAACTTATACCGAAGATATACGTTGTGATTCCTACTCTTGCATGATGGCATCTCCGTATACATTATCTCACGCATTCTTCTCCATTTGTTTTCGTATTCACCCGTGATTTTCCTCAGTTTTCGCTTGCGTCTGTTTGTTCCGACTCTCTCGTGCCATTGTTTTGCAGTCAATCTATAGACCTTTTCGACTCTCGTTTGCAAATCGAGTGATGTTGTTGATATCATGACTTTGTCACCAGGATCATTGCCAATGAACTTTGTTATTCGACCTGAATCATATGCAGCTTTGCATGCAGCTAACTGTAAATGCGTGTCTGTGTATTGGTTGTGAAATCTCAATACGATTTTGTATCATTGGTCAGCTGTTGAGCGTACTTCAGTGCGTAAGAGATATGCATATTCTCTTTGTCTTTCTCTTTCCCATTTTCTCTTACCGTCACACAGACTATCGTTTGTGTTACAATGCAAACAATATTTTACAAACGGTATACTATGAAATGAATGTAAAGGAAAGAAAAAATACTCACCAATGTTTAGAATATGCTGTGTTTCTTTTCTTCTCTCCGTCCATGATTTTGATTGTGTCGACTGTGTTGTGATGATGCCATGTTGAATGTTGACTTGATCTCAGCTACCAAATCTCAATTTCAAGCAATACTTATTTTGCCATCAACAATATATTCACAAATGCTAACTTATTGATAAAAATTAATTGAATATTCACTAGATATTTCAAATATGTATGATATGGTGTGTGTATTTTTGAATCTAGCAAATATTCCATAAATATTTAAATATCGCGTGAATATTCTGAATATCTACTAAATATATATATTCATATTTCTCGTTTGTACCAATCAGCTAAACATTCAGCGATTTGAGCTACAACTGGTCTTACATCTTCGACCAATAACAATTTAATACGTTTACCAGTTTCCGCGACCTAAAAAATGAAACGAATAAAAGATACGAAATAGAAACAAATTTTCCAAAAATGATCAGGAATTTCAAATTGAATTTTTACCTTAATTTTTTCAAGCGCATGAAATTGTTCATCATTATATGTTAGCGAACGTGTTGCTCGATCACGCAGTAAATGTTGCCAAGAATCCTGAAAAATTCATTAAAACATTTGATTAGTAAAACAGCATGTGTTGATGAATGTGAAAAAAAAAAACATAAATAAATAGAAAATTGTAATGGAAATACATACTCGTAATCGTTCAATTAAATGCTTTGCACGAGCACTGGCATTTATTTTACATGGGCAGTTTTTATCACGAATTGCTGTTTTCCACTCGGAACTATTGAATAAAAAAAAATTATTTTATGATCAGAATGAATTTGATATTTGATAATAAACGTAAATGAATTTGTTTATACTCACTTGAGTAGTTCTTCAACAACGAATTTATTGTAAATTTGCTGTGTAGGCTCAGTAACACCGGAAATATTGTGTTTAAGGCTACGTAGTTTATCCAATATTCCAGCCATGTCTTCATTGCAATCACTCTGTTTTGGGAAAAAGAAAAGATAAAAGATTGGAATTTGACGAAGAAAATTTAAGAAAAATTGCAAACAGTAATTGATTACGTACATTCAATGTTAAGGTGTTAACAGCGTCAGCATACTGACTAACAATACTAGCTAATTCATCCAAATGTTGAGTTTTTCTACAAGAAAATAAAAAAAATATGTTGAATTGGAAAAACAATTAAATATTTGTATGAAAAAAATCACTGAAATAAAGAATTTACCAATATCAAAAACTACTTTAGTATGAAAAAAAAAACACCAAAAAGTAAGATGTAAAACACAATGTAAAAAAAACGTAAAACATTTTGAAACTCACACAAGCAATTTAGAAATGGTATCACGCAATACATCAATAAACTGTTCAACGCTAAATTTCATAAGTTGATCCATTCTTGAATACATTTCAATTCGTCTTTTACATTCATGACCAACGCTACAGGCCATTTTTGATAAGCTTGCATCATTTTCAACTGAAACAGCATTTGGAAATGTTGGAAATTTTGGCAAATCCATTTCAATTGGTACAGTTACATTATTGTTATCAATTGAATATAAATATATTGGTGTTAATTCACTTGTCGGTGGGAAGCCCTTTACAAATGTATTTGTTCCAACTTTCTCCTCCATATCTTGACTATTTAATATTAAAATTTGACTTTCTGGCTGAACATCAGTTTGTAATTTAATATGTTCTTTTAAATTGAAGAATGGCTCATCTTCATTCATATAAATCTATGGAAAAATTATTTAGTTATACTAAGTTTGTTTGATAAATTGAAAATAATCATTTTTCTTACCTCTATCGATGATGTTCGATTCATATAGAACACATGTAAAACCTTTTTATTGAGAATATTGGTGACTTCTTTGAAAAATCGATCAAATGACCACATTCTTTGTTGATTTTCCTATAATATTTGGAAAAAAAAAACGAAAAATTCAGAATTGTAGTAAGAAAATCCAATAGAACAGTGTTTTTTTTTGTGTGTAAAAACAAATAAACTGTACAGCGACAAATGAATTCAAGGAAAATTCGCTTAGAAATTGTTTACCTCCAACAATCCAGCCAGAAGCGGTGTAACCAATTGTTTAAGTCCATTGCTCAATTGACAATGTGACGGTAATTGGCGTGACCATTCAATTTGTCCATTTTCCGATGTTTGTGTACCGGAAATGACGCCAGATGCTTTTTTTGTTGTAATTAAATGCATTGTTTCTTTATTTTTTCGTCCACCAAATGGTCGAAATGGTAAATTTCCTGTTGCAACATGATACAATGTAACACCAATTGACCATAAATCAATATTTGCTGTAAATGTTTTTGAAATGCTTTTTCGTAAAACGGCTCTTTCATATAAATCCGGATGTAAATATTCTTCAGTGCCATAAAGTGAGACAAATGGTTGATTATCTTCTAATTCTCGTGCAGCGCCAAAATCAGTAAGTTTATAAATGGTTTTACCATCTTCCGAAATGAATTTCATAATATTACCGGGTTTTAAATCACGATGTACTAATCGATTGTCACGTAAATGTTTCATGCCCGCTGATAAATGTTCTAAAACTAATCGAAATTCATGTGCTGGTAAACCGTATGTATTTTCTGGATCATCAAGTATATTAAATAAACTGCCGCCCGTACAAAGTTCCATTACAATTACTTTGCCACGACCTTCTTGATCATCTTCAATAGCCAATAATTTAACAATATTCTCATGGTTAACTTTTTGCAAAACTTCAAATTCACGCATTTGTACATCAACTGGTCGCATATGTGACATTTGATTAAATGTTTTTACTGCAACCGGTTCACCATTATGCTTATTTACACCCTATGAGAATGAAAACAAATTTACGTAAATTCAATACCATGGCCATGTGGTTCAAAAGGTAAAAGTTCAAAGGTTAAATGCGAAATATCTTAAATTACCTGAAATACAGCTCCTGTTGCACCTTTTCCCAATACAGATGTCGTACACCAAACATAATTTGTCGAACCACGTAAAAATGACATTGTATATTCAATGTTCGTTAAAATTATTTCGCAAAAGACAAAAAAAAAAAAAAAAAAAAAAACGTAAAAATGCTACAATTAAAATGTAAAATTGAATTTTTCGATGGTCTAGTAAACACACCACATCACTTTCTAAAGATCATTTGACATTCGCATGTATTTTTTGATAATATTTTTTTTTTTTTGTTTCTGTTCTTTCTTTTCTCGTTTGCTTGCTGATAAAATTTGAAATTTATAGTTTTTCATTCGGATTTACTATTTTCTTATCATAATTTGAAATATAAATAAAATAAATTTGATAAAGACAACAACTCGTGTATTTATTTATTTATTTATTGTTAAACAAAACACCGAAAAATAAAACAGCTGACACACAACCATTGCTCTAAAATGACATTTTGTAAATAAACTATTCGTTGCTATTAAGAGTTTCCAAATAAATGACATTTCATGAATGACTAGCATGAAGTTGCTATATATACATTTATTAAGTGTTACAAGCGCGTAGTATAAATTTTTCAATTTATTAATACCATATTATGATGATTTCATGGGGTATTTTTATTCTTCTTGTTTTTGAATGATAAATATATCAAAAATAAATCGATTTGAACGTCACAAAATATATTTGTGAGAGAAATGATAAATTGTTTCATTGTATTTGTTTTGTTATCAAATGAAACATTGTATTTGTTTTGTTATCAAATAACAATTCTCCATTCATTTTATTCAAAGCTAAATTTGTTATAAGCACAAGAAAAAATGAACAATTTTCTTACAAGGATAAAAAAAAAAAAATGAGTATTTTCCCCCCCTTTTTAATCAATTAAGCCATAACATTCCATGGTACAAATGATTCGGGATCCGCTTCGGGAAACTGAAATGTTCAGAAATTAATTTAGTGATGACAGATGTACATTATATGTTAAACTGGATAATTAAATGTTGTATTCTTTATGATTAAAATACCTTATTTGTAAAGCGATCTTGACATGCCATACGAATTCTAGCTGCGGTTGCTGGTGAAATTAAATTGAAGCTTTCATCTAAACCTTCATCACGTCGAGCAGATTTGATGGCTTCTTTGATTGCAAATAAAATTGATGATGCCAAAAATAATGGTGGTTCACCGACCGCTTTTGAAGAATATACAGCTCTGGGGTTTGGTGCACCTTTAAGCAGTGATACATTGAATTCTCCAGGAATATCGGCAAAACCAGGAATTTTGTAAACTCCTAAATAAAGACAAATTGATATAAAAAAAAAAAAAAACTATTCAAAAATCTTAGTAAATTTGATAATCATACCGGGTCCACGTGAGAATACAATTCCTGTTGGTGAATAAACCATTTCTTCAAGAGTAAATAAACCATATCCTTGCATGAATCCTCCTTCGATTTGTCCTTAAAACCAATGCAAAAATTTTATTTACACGAATCTTTGGCCAAATCATTCAACTTGATTGAATACAACATCATTTACTAAAAAACTATTAAAATCTCTGCTTACCAATATCAATAGCTGGATTAATACTAGATCCCAAATCCATAACAATGTCTGTTCGAATGACCTGATGATCACCGGTCAAACAATCGATTTCCACTTCAGCGCATGCAGCACCATATGTAAAATAATTGAATGCCATACCTTGATTTGTACGAATATCGTAGCCAATATCTGGTGTTGAATGAAAACCAGTGGCCGAAAGTGAAATACGTTCAAAATATGCTCGTGTAATTAATTGATTCCAGCTTTCATGTGGATATTTTTCTTTGATTGGTGCCAATCGTTTGTTTAATTTATCACATGCATCCAATACAGCCATTCCATTTAAATCGGAACCAGATGATGCGGCCGTTGCTGATGTGTTTGGTACTTTATCTGTTGCCGTTTCAGCTATATGAATTCGATCAATATCAACACCCAATGCTCTGGATGCACATTGAATCATTTTTGTGTGCAATCCTTGTCCCATTTCAGTGCCACCATGTGATAATAAAACCGAACCATCGGAATAAATGTGAATCAATGCTCCAGCTTGATTTAGGAATAGTGCTGTAAATGCAATACCAAATTTGGTTGGCACCATTGCGATACCACGTTTTCTCCAACGATGTTGTTTGTTAAATTCTTCGATTTGTACTTTTCGTTTCTCGTATTCAGCCTGTTCTTTGCATTCATACCAACAACTGTAAAATGAAAAAAAAAACGAAAAAAAAAACTATTAGATTCAATATCATTGCTGAAAGAAACTTTAAAATAATCATAGAAATTTATTACCGATCAACTGTACAATTTGTCAACAGTTGATTGTAGTGAGTTATTTGATTAGATTTGTAAAGATTTTTCTCAACTGAAATGGAAATCATAGGAAAAGCAAATTAATACTATTCGGAATCCATTGAATTTATTTGCATATCTACCAATTTCAGTGACATCTTTGCCAAGCGTTTCAGCAACATGACGAATTATGTGTTCACCAGCAAACATTCCTTGTGGTCCGCCAAATCCACGAAATGCCGTGTTTGATGGCAAATTGGTTTTACACGACCAAGCTCGAACACATGCATTTGGAATGTAATATGCATTTTCAAAGTGGAACATTGCACGTTCTAACACCTAAAAATTCAAAATTAAACGTCACGAAATGATTTCGAAAGATTAAACGGTGTTAAGATAAAAAGATGAAAAGTTGTATATTTGAAAAGTTGAAAAAAAAAAAATTGAAAGATACAAAATGTGTTTTTGAATCATTGAATACATACTGAAAGTGACAAATCGATAGAATATCCAGCATTTTGAAAGATTTTAATTCGACAACCAGTAATTTTGCCATCTTTATTGAATGAAACTTTGTATTTATGAAGGAATGGATGTCGCGTACCAGTCACTTGCATATCTTCATCACGATCAAGCATACAACGAATTGGACGATTCATTCGACTTGCGGCTAATGCAACTGGCAAAGCCACTAACATTCCTCGTGATTCTTTACCACCAAAACCACCGCCCATACGTTTAACTCTGGTTGCAACTTTTGATAATGGCATTGAACAAACGTGTGCAACTAATTTTTGAATTTCGCTTGGATGTTGCGATGAGCAAAACACTTCTAATTCATCATTATCACGTGGAATGGCCAGAGCTGCATGAGTTTCCAAATAAAAATGCTCTTGGCCACCCATTCGACATTCACCTTCAACAACATAATCGGATTCAGCAAACGCTGTACGATAATCGCCACGATCCATTTTCTTCGGCGGTGTAAAAAATGAATTATGTTTAATTGCATCTTCGATGGTTATAATTATTGGGCTTAAATCTTCATATTGAATTTTCACCATTCTTGCCGCTTTTTGAGCAAGTGTTTGACATTCGGCAACAATAGCACCAATTATTTGACCTTGTGACGTTACTTTGTCTTTTACAAAAACATTTTCATCATGGAAAATTGGACCGACTTCATTTTCATGTTCGGTTAAATCATCAGCACTGAAAAAACGATAAACACCATCCATTTTTAATGCTTCGCTTGGATCAATGGATAAAATTTTTGCGTGTGCTTTTGTACTAATTACTAATGCCAAATATAATTCATTCTCCCATTTTGGCATATCGTCTAAATAAATTGCTTCACCGGTGGTTTGCTTAAATGCACTCATATGCACTTTTGGTCTGCCGACTGGATCAAGATTTGGTTGATTGTCTGGGACTTTTTCATAAATTTGTGTATTCTTTGGCACAAGAGTATGAAATGTATCGGCACCAGAACGTTCATTTTCTGGTATTTTGCTTACACCAATTGATTTTTGTTCAAGTTTTTGAGCAATATCCAAATAGGCTTTAAAAAATAAACTCAACGTCAATGAACGACGATATAAAATATTTCCACCTGGGGCACTTGGTGCCAATGGTAGTTCACCAATCAATTCTTTGTTTATTTTCTCAACGAGTGCCTCATTCCATTCTTCACCGATTGCTGTTGCACAGGTCTTTGGCGTCATTGCCACTGTGGGAGCCATTCCTCCGAATGCCATATTTAACATTTTCACTTTATTCGTATTTGGCTGAAATTCAACATTCAATGCTAAATTCACAATTGCAATATCATCATCACGACGTTTTGCTTGTTTGTATGCAAGAAAATATTGATCTTGCACCGTGTATGGGAATTGAATTGAAACAAGCACTTCATCTGGTTCAACAATATTCTTTCGATAACCGGTGAAAAATCCAACACCCATTTTTACATAACGAACACCACGGGAAATACTTTCTACTTTAAGTCTGCAATTGCAACAAAAAAAAAACATATTTTAATTCGGATGATTCAATTATTGTTGTTTAAATGTGCAAAAAATTGAATTTACCTGACTTCAGCTGCTGAACAAACTGGAATCATGTCAGAAATGGGACTGCCAGTCATAATATTGCCTAAATATTCAATGATGGATTATCCAAATTTATTTTTCTAAAAAAAAAAATGGCAAAAATCATGAAAATTACCTCCAAGAGCTGCAACATTTCTAATTTGTTTTCCAGCAAAATAATGCAACATATTGACCGATGCTTTGAATAGTCTTGTCTTATATTCCGGCAAAGTATCAATGAGATGTGCAAATGTTTTATCAATATCCATTAATGTGACTGATGCTCCAAATTCAATACCATCGTCCCGAATATCAATTTGATTCATTTCAGATATTTGATTTGGCATAATCATAACTGGATAATGAAAATGTTTAAATTTTACTTCAACACCAACTTCAGTATTTCCAACAATAATCTTTGCATTTGGATATTTCAACTTTAAGACCAGTAAATCTTTAAGATTATTCGGACGGTACCAAGTCACTTGTTTTCCATAAAATACAATTGAACGTTTGTCCAGCACATCTGACATTTGTAATTCAGGTGGAAAGATTGGTTCTTGACTTGGATCATGCGGAGCCCATTCATTTGTATAAAACAATTCATCACGTTCCTGTTCATCATTTTTGCAATCATTTTTCTTATTTTTACAACAATTTTCTCCCATTCCACATGCAAATTCTTTGGTAAATGTTTTATAACCTTCGATAATTGGTCGATATCCAGTGCATCGACATAAATTTCCTTGAAATGCAATTTCCATATCTTTCATTGTTGGTTTTGGCATACTTCGAAGCAATGCATACATTGACATTACAATGCCAGGTGTACAGAAGCCACATTGTGAACCATGCGCTTTTGCGATACGCTCTTGAACTGGATGCAATTTAGTTTTGGTATTACCAATACCTTCAACCGTTGTAACTGCCATACCTTAGGTGGAAATAATAAAATGAAAATGAAAATAAATATTGTAAATATTGTGAATATTTATAAACATACTGAATATCATAAATATTCTGAATATATGACTAAATATTGTTTAAATTTGAAATTGGTGAAAGGATATGGTGTGTATTCTGAATCTCGCAAATATTTTATAAATATTTAAATATCGCGTAAATATTTTAAATATCAACTAAATATATATTTATATATTCATAAAGGGTTCTCTGCCCCTAGCCATACCATGAACAGCGCAAACTGGTGTTAAACATGCATTCGCTGATATGTGCTTTAATTCATTTGTCTTACGATTCACAACTTTTGACAGCATAACCGTACATGCTCCACAACCACCTTCACCACATCCAAGTTTTGTACCAGTCAAACGAAGCTTCTCACGTAAATATGTTAACAACGTACATTCTGGATCTGGATTTTCTTCAACCACCTGTTTCGAATCAAAACAATCAATTGAAAAATATTTGTTTAATGAATAAATGAATGAAAAATCGATAAATTTTTAAATGAATTTTATGAATGAATTTGAAGATTTCTTAATAAATGGTTTTTCATTCATGAATTCATCGAAAATATCTAAATATAATTGTTGTTAACTTCATTTATGGTAATTGAAACGAATTGAAATTTATTATTAGTTAATAAATCGCATTCCACTTCAAAATTAAGAAGAAAAAAAAAAACTATTAGTTATGCATATAAAGTAGGTCACTTCATGGGGATTTTCATTGATGCAAATTTTCGTGTGGGTAAAATTAACGCTTGATATTTGCGCATAGTATTATTTAGTTGTTAACATTTTATTCTCAATTTATTACGTTATTAATCGCTTTTAATTTGATCTACGCGGAATTGTTTTTTGCATCATTTTCGACTTCTTGCCGTAGTTAATAACCGATAGCAAAGCGTATAATTAATCAAATATGATGAGTTAACGTTCATTTATCATCCGATATTTTTGTCATGTTTTCTATTTGTGAATGTCCCCCGGACTCAATCACATATATGCTTTTTTAACGAGTCACAGTGTTTTGAATTTTTTTTTTTCGCACGAGTTTATTGCGTCTTTTGATTGGATGGTACAAAGCAATAGACTGATATCACATGTTATAATTTTGAGCATTTTTGTAAATAAATGCAATATGATTGAATAAATTTTATCAATATGTTTCCATTTGATAACCAATAGAGATAAAGATAAGAGACTATCTATGAACAGTTGGCAATGCCAATTTTGAATTAAATTTTGGTATTAAAACCATTTTAATGATTACGAGCTAACAAATTTATCGCAATTAGTAAACAAGTCAACCACACATGGAGATGATTACGCATGAATATTCTAGTATTCAATATTATCTTTGACACAACTTGTTTGTGTATTTCATAATTGAACTGTTTGACCTTGAGGTCAATATTTATCAACGGAAAAAAAAAACATTGATTAATAAATATTAAGACAACAATATCAATTTCGATTTCTTCTCAATAGAATTAGGAAGGTCACAATTGGGAAAAATTACAAAATTTTGATAATAAGTTAAAATTTATGTGAAAAATAAATCATAAACATTCATTTAGACTCGTTATTTATCCATCATGTGCATTAATAGTTCATGATTAATTACATATCGGTGTGGCACCGACGGTGCCAAATTATTTTTTTCATGCTCAATTAAACCTCATGGTGTTCTTCAGCACTTCGAACATTTTTCGAACAAATAAATGCTCTTTTTCGTACAAATCAATTCCACTCACCTTTTTTCCATTGACGTAAAAAATCAATGGACTTGTATGAAAACTGGATTCATCATCAGTTATAATGTTTGGTGGCATTGGCGGCATTTTGCTTTTAAAAAAAACTTTTTCAAATTTGATTTTTTTTTTTTTTAATAAAAAAAATCTCTTTATTTTATTATAAACGATAATTTTATTACGATGTGATCGCAACAACGATCGGAATACAACTACCAATTTTGCCCGCATTCTCATTAATCTATAACACACTATTGATAATTTATATGTATGAATTACTTCTCCCAGAATTCTATAGTATTTGGATTATTGAGGTAAATAAACCGGCTTATCTATGGTAATAGTAGTACCCTTGTTCTTATTCTTCTTATTTTAGTTGAATATTTAAATTAAAACATTTAGTAAATTGGCCAATGAATACATGAACAATGGATTTGGAGCATTAAATGAATTTTTTTTTGAAATTATTGAAATAAAAAAAAAATCATTTACGAAAATTTGTCAACGGCCATAACCACAATTTTGTGTTTTAAATTTATGTCAAAATAGATTCGAAATGTCACTTGTCAAATTCTATACAATTTGAGAAAGAAAAAAAAAAACATCGACCAATGTGTTCATAAACGTTCGATTGTTAACTTTATTGGTAAAAAATACAATTGTTTCTTTAAAATGTATAAACTAATAAGTGGATCGGTAAGATTATTATCACCAGGATTTAAAATAAATGCAATTCGGCAAGCGAGTAATTTATTTGAACCAGACTATTTGGCTGTATGTATCATTGCGTAAGAAATTACTTTTCAAGAAATATCGAATCTAATCCGATTGATTTTCAGGAATTAAAACCAAAATATCCAGTGCATGAATGTATTAATTTTCAAATAACCGGCTATGATTTTGCAGTGTTGGAAAAATATCATCGATTTTTAAATCGAACTGCTGATAAATTTGATTTAGATGTAACTGAACAGTAAGCGCAAAACAAAACAAAAAAAAAAGAATCAAAATTCAAACAAAAACAAAATGTTTCAAATTGATTTATTGAAATTATTTGATTACAGTTGGGCAGTTCCACCGAAGAATTTGCATGTGACAAAACTCAAGCATAAATCAACAACAGTTGAAGGTGAATTTTTGCTGAAAATCTATGAGAGAAATATGCAGGTTTGTTGAGTAAATTTTACACATCACATCAAAGAAATTTTATCGATTCATTGGAAGGAAATGAATGAATTCAAATGAAAAAATTTTGTTTTTTTTCCATTCAATTCAGGTGTACAATTTACCAGCACATTTCTATCCAATTTATTTGCGATTAATTCAAGCGGCATTACCAGAAGGTGTTACATTGAATGTAGTTGAACATAAACCAGATTTTGAGGAAATTCGTTACGTGCCCGATACAGAATTGCTAGAATTGCAAGAAGAATTGGAAGACTTGGGCGGTGCTCGTAAAATAAAAAGGAAGAAAAAATAAACTAATTGATAAATTGTTAGCATTCAGTAAATTGTCTTAATAAATCGAAACTGTTTTTTTTTTTTTTCGTTTACAATGAAATTTTAGTTTGAATATTATGGTAAACATAACCATACAAATTTTTATCGATTTGACAGCAAATGTGACGTTCATAAAATTGGTTATGTGAAGAGGAAAAAATGTGAAAACATTGAAAAACAACGATTGATAACAATTCAGAATAAGATTTTACTTTAATTATTTACGTAAATTTTAATTATGGCTGATGATGATTATAACGAAGATGAAACGTCCAAAGTGTGTTTAATGAAAACGATTATATATTTTGTGGAAATTTGTTTTTCTTATATTTTAAAATTTTTAATCAAAACATGCATTGTTTGTTACAGTCGTTAACTTTATTTGGCCGTGATGTTTCAAAAATACCGTGTTTTCGTGAGAGTTTCATCAATGGAATTGTTGGAGGTTTAGCCATCGGTATTGGTACATTTATGCGAACGAGCAGACCGAGACAAGCGTGCAATTATGCAATGGCATCATACACATTGATAACACTTACATATTGGTCATACTGCCGGTACAAAAATATTTTAATTTGTAAAAACGTTTATTTTTTTTACGGAAATAATTATTTCAATACAGAAAAAAACAGAATTGAAAGCAATGCATTTAATGTGAATTTTTTTTTTCATTCCAGATATGCATGGTCAAAAGAAAAATTCTTTGTTGCACAAATTCAAGAAGGAATGCGTCGACAGGCTTTTTATCAGGGAACTGACTTGGACAGAGAAATCCGAGCCAAATTAGAAGTAGAAGAATTAGATGTTAAAGAAGCATAAGAAAATGGCTGTTCCAAAACATAAATTCTGTATAATAATAAATGAAGTTGATTTCTTGTTTTAATTTAAAAGATTTCTAAACAGTTTTTACGCATTATTTTATCTGGAGAGCCCTGTATTCATTATACAGTAATATGGTGATTTTCATCATTAATACATTAGTGTCACATGGTATCTCTCTCAATATCAAATGTTCAATTCGTGGATCTTAGTATATGTGACAGATATATTATTATTATTCATCATAAAATGCACAATATTCAGCCTTTTTTAAAATTGGAAAATTTATTCCTAAGAAATTCAAGAGATTCGCTTCAATGAAATCCAACTCTTCTAATTTCGTATGGAAATGGAATTGAAAATAATTAACATTTAGTACAGTATTTGGCAATATCATTTAATTCTTTTAGACTGGTGTAATTATGTTGAAACAAGGTAATAAATCTACACCATTTACACAGACTCAGACGAATGATTATTTCCATTCAATATCAGTGAATTTACTCGACAAAACAATAACAGAATTTACACAGACCCAGACGGAAATTGAATGAATATTTCCATTCAATATCAGTGAATTTACTCGAGGAAACATCAACAGAAAGAAGCTTATATCGTTCACAAAACATTAGCAATGTGACAAAGATCTTCGTAAACAGAAAACGGGCTAAAATAACATTGAATCATTTTGAATCTGTTCTGTGTTATCTTAATATTTAAGAAAATTGGTATCATTTTTGCAAATTAATGCTGCACTTTCTAATTTATTTAATTTCTTTGAAGGTTTTTCAATTTGGTCTATTATTAAATTTGTGATCTCAATCTGAAAAAGAAATTTTCGCATATAAATAAAATATGATTCAAATATCTTCTCTTGCCTTATAATGTAATTTGTTTAAAGAAAAATTTCAAACATTCACAACCAGATGGCATACGAAACACACCAATGTGTGAGCACTTCTTTCAAATTTTTTGTTAAATGAAAATGCTATTTTTCAAAATCCAAAATTCAAATTGAAAATTCAATTTTTGCAATACACATTTTTGTTAATATATTATTACTGAAACAAGTGTTTTCATTTATAATTAGTTAAAGCGTGAAAATTTCAACATGATAATGCATGAATGTGGTTTAATTATATTCTCAAGCTCTTAGAATTCATTTGTCCATATTATTTTTTTTCATTTTCATTAATTATCAAATTGTTCTTTTATAAACATTTTCTTCTTTGTCCTTAAATTGACAAACAAGTCGATAATCTAAAACACAATCACGTATTTAACATACTTAACATATCATGAAAACTTTAAATCATTAAAATTCGTTTTTTTATTATGCCTTTTTAGAATGATCTTTTTTTCCCGAATATTATCCATAACTCGAATAATTTTGAGAATAAGAATGTTCCAGGCGAATTTGCTATAAAAAGTTCAGTTTTTTTTGGAATTCAAATTGCAAAAATGTCAATCAGAATAAAGACAGAATTTAGTATTTTTACTATTTCTACATTAAAAATTAGATAAGAATGAACAAAAAATTGATTTGATGAAAATGGTCTCTCAAGCACCATTGTACGTAATGCTTCAATGAAAAATTGTTTATAAGCAAATCGTAGACGGATATATATGGCTATGAGTGAAATAAGTTTTCTTCATATTATAATGGGTATTTGTCAATTGACATATTGAATTGCATTGCATATAATACATTCTGTACATGCTATAACATTTCAATTCAACAAAATACCCGATTTTCATTTGATGGAATCAAGTCAATTCAACTGGTTCGTAATGTTTTTTTTTTTGGTGAAAATCAATGAGAGTTTCAATGACAAATTCAACGACATATCCAAAATAATGTTCATTCCGAACAATTGAAATGATTCTAAGTTTTGATGAAATTAAATATTTTCTCATAAAATTGTAGCAAAAAATGTGTTTTCCACAAATGCGATGTTTTTGGTGCAAATTAGAATCAATGTAAGAAATTTACCAGTGAAATCCAATGAATTAGAAGAATTTCACAGAAGTTTGTATGAACTTTGGCATCCTATTGTGGTTTTATTCTAATGAATGCATAAATAATAAATGTTCAGTTGTTTGACTTGAATTCTCTTATCTGTGTCTTTGCATGTTAATTTTTTTTTTTCCATTTTTTTTTTTTTCAGGAGATTCCGTTCTGATTTCATAAATACATGCATTCGATTTGATTCAATGGTAAAACTTCATGCTAAAGCTTTCTGTGAAAATGATTGGGCGTGTCGAAAAATGAAAACGCCCCATGCGAAATAGTTCGTAACAGCATTCATCTCGTTTCAGCACACAGATTTATTTTCACTTTTGAACTTTTAGCAAGCATGCAAAATGAACAGAGAAACAAGTTTTTTGTTAAGGTCCTTTAAAAAAATATCCAAACGATTGAACGCAATAATGGATCCTCGTTTTCGGATATTGATACAGTAAAATGCCATGGCATTTTCGAACATTGAACACATAAAAATCTATGTATATATGTATATTTGTCGTAACAGTCATTCAAGAGCTCAGCTAAAATCAATAAAGTCTGATATTGTTTTAATAATGTGCTCGAGAGATGGTTTCCTTTTTAGTTGCCCGTTGATAATAGGAATATTATCAGTGATTTATTTCGACTTTTACGTGAGAGACGTGAGCTGATTTTGAGAAGGCAAACCATTCTCATTATTTTATTTGGTCAACAGTACTGTCATTTAGAAACTTTTTCGGTGACACTTAATTAACCAACAACTTTGTTCAAGGATTGGTTTTCTTCAATACAATTTTGCCGTTTTTGATATTGAACAATTTTCTCGGAAGCAAAAGCAAGTGAATGAAGAAATAAAGAAGTATTTTTGTATTTTTGCGCAGTTATGTTGAAAGATTTCCACGGAGAAAAACATCCAAGAAATTTGCCAATAATGATTCGTAGAAGAAGAAAGAAGATTATTTTGCATTTTGTAAACAATTATACGGAAAAAAAAATGCATTTATAGCTCAAAAATTGGCTTTATTTTAATTTCTAAAGAACAATTTCAATTCTTCAATTAAGAGGAGCTAAATATATCCAATTTAACGTACACTTGAAATACTTAAAATAGAAATTAAATTGTTCGGTTATAGAATCAACGCAATGCTGCATTGCCAATGCATAATAATATTCAATTTCATCTTATCAATTTCGATCCAATAATTTCACAACAACATTTAAATTGAATCCATTTGAACTTCAAAAATGTTGAAGTAATGATTGTCTGTTGTGAAGATGATTTTTATTTCACTTGAATAAAGCGATAATGATACTTAAATGATGTATCCAAGGTGATTTCATAACGGTATGCCAAAAGACTGAGCAATATCAGCTATAAACAATGCAATCGATTTTTTATTTTACCGATTTAAATGTAAAAAGATGAAAATTAAATGGTACGAAATATCGAACATTCTTTGAATACTAAAATAAAAAAATAAATACTCTCCCACACTATGTGAGGGTTGAAAAGTAGAAAAAAACGATGTTTTTTGAACGATTTTACATATAATACGATGTCTTTTTTATTTTTATTCTCATTTAAAAAAAATAGCAATCGTTCAAACACTTTTTCTACAGAATAGAGTTAAATTTATTGGTGTATGAATTAAGGCAAAGTTCAAATATATTGATGTATCAAAATAGTAAGTGAATCAAGTTGGAAAATTTGATAAACAGCTTCTATAATGTTCATTATTTCCGAAAATATTAATGAAATTATTCAATTCTTCATATATTCCATGAAAAATTTCAAATTCAGTCGTTCAATTTCTGTTTGAAAACTGTAATTTCAAACATGTTGCTTAATAACATAAAATGTGATAGTTTAGTGCAATGATTACATTGATAATGGTCACAAAATACATTTATTTAGTGCAGAAAAATGAACTGAACCAATTGTGTGTCCATGCATTGTGGTGAATGGCTATCAATTATGTGATTTGTTGTCATTGCATTTCTTTTTGCTTTAATTTTTATTGCATTCATAACAAAAAGTTTAATTGTTAGAAAGTGAATAATGGGCGAATAGAGAGAAAAAAAAATTTTTCTGCCATTTTAATTAGTAAAGTGAATGCAAAATCCCTGGAATTTTCTCATTCAATTATCGTCAATCGCATTCGCGCAGCTATGAATGTAAATTTGCAACGAAAAGAATTGATTTTTTTTATTCATTCACTCTCTAGTTCTTCTTTCATTTCTATTCTGTAGCATTTATAAATATATCGTAGCTGATATATATCTAACAGCTCCACCTTCAAATCCACACTGAACATGGATACATGTAGCAAAATGATAATGTTTCCACCCAAAAAAAGAAGAAGAAGAAGAAGAAATAAAATTCCAAAACATGAAAACTCACAAAGCACTGTATACATATTGTGAATTGTTGCGATTGCGCCAATGGTGCGCACAACTGAGAGGGTGAATTGAGGACATTCTTTGCTCTCATTACTTGTATTCTACAAATATGTGGAATGGATGCAAGCTGGAAAGAGACACATGAAGCATCTATAGCAGACGTAAATCGACCGTCGAACCGTTCAACACTTTGCAGTGGTGTCGCTCTCTCAAAATCATCGTTAATCTTCTTTTCTTTTTTTTTTTTGTATACAACTGTATAATAATATTGTGTTCAAACGAATAAGTGTGAGTGTTTGAGTGTGAGCTAGACGAAAGAACCGTTTCGTTGGCTTTTGCACAAGCAACGAGCTATAAACAGAGTTTAGCTGGGAAGACAAGAATCAAGATCACGCTGTCTGTTTTGATCACGACCATAGAACAGGCCATTCATAGAGCAGCACCACCATCACCACCGAAAAACCAAAATCTAGCTCTTATCTTATTTTATTCCCAATTTATTTTCAAACACTCTATTCATCCGGTGCAAATTATATCCATAAAAAAAACAAAACAAAAAAAAAAAAAACAAAAAATTATTAATGAGTAAATAGTCATCGAATTTTTGTTAATTGTTTTCCGTTTTGTTAAACATCGACCTAAACTAGTGAAATTTCAAAATTTTAAAAGATATATATATAAATATATATATATTTATGTTAATTAAAGCAATAAAAAAAGTCTTTCGTTAAAATTTACTTCAAGTGATTTAAAATATTCTGTGCAATAGATTTAAAAAAAAAAAAAAAAAAAAAAAAAAACTCACATAATCTCATTACAATTTTTAATTTCAAGAAAAATTAAAACACCATATCAATGAATTAAAGCAAAAATGCTGCTTTGATTGAACGAAACTCAGTATAATCAAATTTAAAATTTAGTTTTACATAATCATTTGGTTCAATCAACGGTGCAATTGATCTCAGTCAAAAATTAAATCTCAAAATGGAAGTAGTCAGTGGATTTAAGGAAAAAACTGCAAATGTATTCAGCAAATTTGGAGGGTAAGCAAATATTTTCTATAAAAAAATATTTTTTTCCAACTTTCGAAGTTTTAATTTTTTTTTTTTTTTTTTTTTTCTTTCTTTTTTGTACTTTTTCAAGTTTTAATTTTTCGCTCGAAATGTTAATAAAGAAAATTAAAATCACCCATGTTTCAGTCATGAAACAAATTCAATAATTTTTTTTCCAAATAATTTCTCATATTTTTAAAACAATTTCGAAAATTATACTGTTTAAAAAAAACGTTCTTTTCAAATTTTCATTTTCAAATCCTTTTGATTATGTTTTTTTCAATAAATTCGTAAAAACATTTTTTCCAAATTTTGTGATAAGAAATATATTTTTCCTCCGTATTTCATTTAACATGATAATTATTAACAAAGAAGTTGCATATGTGATGAAAAATTAATTATGACAATGCATTGTGAATCCATGGATCTTCTTACGTTTTTTCTATTGAATTTGGATCTTATTACATATTTTATACACAACGATTGGATCCTTCTTCAAAATTTTTTTCAAAAAAAATCAATGTTATTTTACAAAATGAAATTAAATGACGACCTCAAATAATTTATTTAAAAAAATGAAATCCTAGAAAATAATCGATTCAACGATTTGAAAAATTAATCTTAAGTGAGTGTTGAACTTTGAATGATTTTATTTCAAAAATCAAATTTATTCAGTTTTACGCAGTGATAGCTTAAGGAATATTTTCAAGGCTTTACTTACGCTGGAAATGTTAGTTTGAAATAAATCCATCAGATGGATTCATTCGATGGATTTGACACTACGTTGGTTGCATTCTAGGCTAGCTCACTCTTTCAAGAATGACATTCTACTGTCAAAAAGAGCGCGAATCGCTCTTAGAATTGAGCTAAATCGCATTGAATCACAATAAATCACAACAAAACACAAAGAATCGCATTGAATCGCAACGTATAATATATAATGAGTAATAAATGTCCATCTACCGTACTGACTCGGTACGGTAGATGGATATTTCATACGTTGCGATTCAATGCGATTCTTTGTGTTTCATTCTGATTCATTGAAATTCAATGCGATTCAGTTGAATTCTATGTACGATTCGCGCTCTTCTTGACAGTAGAATGTCATTCTTGAAAGAGTGAGTTAGCCTAGGTTGCATTGCATTTTTTGCATTTATTTACAATGTGACCTAAATTTTCCATTGTAGACAAAGTCAATTCTTTCAATGAGGCCTCAAATTTGGCGATGGCCACTAAAAATTAGGCAAATAAAAATGGAAAAATTAGGCCAAATTGTAAATAAATGCAAAAAATTCAATATAACCAACGTAGCGTCAAATCCATTGGATAAATCCATCTGATGGATTTATTTCAAGCTAACATTTCCAGCGTAAGTAAAGCCTTGAATATTTTGTAATTTCGAGAAGTGACCTAACATTTTTTTTGAATTCTCAAAGTTGTTTGAAATTTGATAAAAATTGAAAAAAATGGCATAGTTTATTGTTTCTTTGAAATATTTCTTTTTGAAAAAAGTTTAATTTTTGAAAAAATCTCTTTGAAATAATAATTGAAAATTCTACCTTGCAAAAGTGTCAACAGTAATATTCGTAAATATTTCGAAAACAAATGTGGTATCAATGTGACGGAAATGAATGAGTATAGGAAAAGCACTGGAAGTTGATGTCATTTTTCTCATGCTCCTGTTTTTTCTTCTTCTTCTTCTTCATCTTCAATGGTTTAATTTCCGTCTTGAATAAAACCAAGCTGTTCTAGAGCATTTATTATTCCAATGGCATCACAATTTGTTGTGCACATATACTACATATATCCTTATTCATGTTGGTTGATTTTTTTTTTTTTTTTTTTTTTTTTACTCATGTTGGTTATTTCGCGTTTACCATTAACAACATAACAATGGTCTGACTATTTTAAAATGCATATCACACATTTGGAATGAGCATTCCTGGTGTGCTGCCACACATCGAGTAAGAGCCAATCGTTGTAGAATACGTTCAAGTCTAATAACTTCGATTGTCTGATAAAATTGCTTTGCATAATAAACTAAACGATATCAATGTGTACCGTATCGTGCTCATGACGTTATCAGACTCATGTCTGTTGCTTCATTCGATGAGACCAAAAAACAAAAAGCAATAATAAGAGAAAAGTTAAAGAATTCCGATCGATTGCACGTCATAACTAATTGAGAATTATGGCCAGCACGCTCCATTCGTCACTCAGATGAGATTTTATTTGCTCATTGATGACGGTGAGCGACAGATACATGCCGGTATTTATGACCGAGACCAAAACAATATGTGATTTTGACCTTTATTTTGGTCATCGACTCCCCAAATAAGAGAGAAAAAAAAAAAAATAATACAACAAAATCCCAGTCGCATTTCATTTTATTCCGCAAATAAACCACACCAAACATTTACCAGTTGAATGTCTCATTTTAAAAGTGGTGACACACTTCTTAAAATTACAAATACAAGAGCATAAGGAGGAATGTTGACGAAAAAAAAAAAATAATATCCACAGAGAAATTCAAAGCACGTACTTAACGAGTGCCTTAATAACACGATATAATCGTTTAAATGTCGTCAATACAATTGTATTTTGTATGTGGGAATAAAATGTGTTGTGATTCAACTGGAAGAGTAAAGAAACATTTAAATGTTCGAGTGTATGAAATGTAAATGTTAAACTGTAATTGTTAGAGTGAATGAAGCGCCGCCAGTGAAATTTTGTGACAAGGCGTAAATTTGTGACGCAAACGGCATTTTTCAATAGAAGTCGGTTTAAAAAACAATATTAAAACATTTCCATTTTCATTTTAATTTTATTGATATTTATTTAGGCGAAATAGAAATGAAATGTATCCTTTTCAATTCAAATTGATTTCAAGTTATTTATCATTCAAAACGGGTGTTTTAGTTTATCATATTATTCATCAGTTTACCATATTAGCATAACAGGAAAAAAAAAATGCGAATTCATCAACATTTTCTCTGAAAAATGTATGATAATGCGATTTCAATGTGATCCATTGAACTCCAGAGCGCACAGCCCGTTCGATTGATTGTTTAGGCCATTGACGGCTACTGCCATTTTTTCGTGATTAAGTTCTTTCATCAATCTCTTTTGTTTAACAACAAATGGGGGAAATCATCGTAAAGATTCTTTACTAAAGATCTTGTTTTGCTCGTAAAAATTTATTTATCGACATAGTCGATTTGACAGAATCTTTTTTCAATACATCAAGTATTGAATGATGATGCATGTTGTTTTCAAGATTTTAATCGATACACTGTTTTCAAGTCAGCTTATAAAATATTTGATACTTGAACGTCTATTAGAGGGTTTTTGCATCATGCCAATGTGCACTCAAAACGTGCTTTGTGGCGAATTGTGTCGTTACTTGTACTCCCGAACATTTTTACTTTCTTTCTCTGTTTAACTTTCTATAGCTTCCTTTCTATGTTTTTTCTTCCTTCATTATCCCGCTCTTTCTCTCTCTTTCTCTCTCTCACACACTTGATTTCTCTCCCACTCTCTTTCTTTCTCTCTCTCTCTCTCTCTCTCTCTCTCTCTCTCTCTTCTCTCTCTCTCTCTCGCTCTCTCTCTCTCTCTCTCTCTCTCTCTCTCTCTCTCTCGCTCTCTCTCTCTCTCTCTCTCTCTCTCTCTCTCTCGCCTCTCTCTCTCTCTTTCTCTCTCATCCTCTCTCTCTCTTTCTCTTACACACTCAAAACCGCGCTCAAACGAAAGTGGTTAGCAAAAAAAAAGTCATTTAGCCACATCTCGCTAAAAGGACATCAACCACAATAAGTAAAGCACCATGATAATGAATGGATAAAAATCGGTTTTTAAACATCAAAGTGAAACTTAGTCATTAAAATTGGATATGTTTTAACTATGCTCGTGGAAATAACGACACGATAGATAAGTTACGAAAGGCACTCTTCGAGTTTTTTGACTCTGTCCTATTAAAAAAAAAGTGTTCACTGCATCATTTCATTGATATGGGAAGATATTGTGATAGTTGTGATGCTGTAGCAAATGTCATTTTCTATTATGTTCATGATTTAACTGATCCGTTTGGACTAATGAATATCATATGTTTTGCACTGAATGACTAAATGCCTGAATGATTGAATGCAGGAAATGTAATTAAAGCCTGGATCAAATGCCCTCTTCTATAGCCTTTTAATGTGGAAGGGATAAAAAAGGAGATAAACGATTTCTATCGCATTGAATGTGAAACATTAAAAAGTAAATTTGTAACATCGGCGGCAAGCATAAACAGTGCACACGCCACCAGACATACCATCATTCAGGGTTCGAACAAACACACACACACACACACAGAGAGAGAGAGAGAGAGAGAGAGAGAGAGAGAGAGAGAGAGAGAGAGAGAGAAAAAAATATGACGGAAATTTGATTTTTACTTATATAAAATCTAATTATGGGACGCTAAATTGTCGTCAAAATGGAGACAAATGCTATTGTATATTGCATGCATAGGCCAAAACGAATAAAAGCTTCTCTCAATCACACACAAATACATACAACCGAAATGATAATTTAATCATTTTCCATTGTGTTATCGATGAAATGTTAATATAAATGGAATGTAGGAAAACATCAGCGACGCAACCAAAAAACCCACTATAGATTGTGTAAGGGGATGACATGTGTGAAAATATGCTGGGAAGGGGTAATGCATGCATTTATTTTTTTTTTTTATCGATTTAATTTAATATAATTATTTGTCATAAAGCGCATTGGCGCTGATTTTTCATGATGGAAACACTCAATTTTGGTTGAAATTGTGGAAAACCGAAGGGTGACCAGGTTTTGTGAAAAGTGAAAATATTATTCCGATAGTTTTTTTTCCATAAACAAGGAAATATGAAAAAAAAAAAAAAAAATGAAAAATATCACTGGATCGATAACGATGCAGAACAATGGAACAATTCAATAGTCTTCTGTCATGTTTTATGAAATGAATCATATTTTGTGCATGCATTGTTATATCTAAAGCTAAATTCTCTACAGTCTCGTTTCCAATCTTGGCGCATGTGAATCAAGCGTACATAGTAATCGTAGCGTGACAATGAGTTTCGATTTTTATATTACATTTTTCAAAACTATGCAATAGAGCTCCTTCAACCAAAGAATTATTTCACAATATAATCGATCGAAATAACTTAGCAAGGGAATGAACTGAATAGTTTGCGTTATGAATTGTAAATAATTTCAATAGATGATAAAAAAAAAAAATGACTATGAATTGAATCGACCATGAGCATGACTAATGCATATTATTGAAGCTAATGCTTAGCCAAACATCTTAGCAGAAGAATAGACTGTTAAGCCATTTAATTTCATACAAAAAACCATTTAATAGACATTAAAGCACGTTTTGGTGAACAATTATGTGCTGGTTCTTGTGGCATTTTAATTGGGTCCTCTAATGTTCAGTAACTTACTTGCTTTGAATCATTCTGAAAATGCTCCCGAGAAAAAAAATCATAAAGAAAATGCTACGAAAAATTTAGTAAAAAAAGAAATATGGTTGAAAAAATATTTATCACATATCTGCCAAAACATTGGAATTTGAGTGGGCATCGAAACAAGGAAGTTGAGTTGGCATTGATAAAATCAATAAATAGAAGAACGGAGACAAGATAACTTTAATAAAAGCAAGAAATGAAGTTGTTTTTATTTATTTATTTCGACACGAGATGAAAACAGAGCGTTATTGTGTGAAAAAAGAAGAAAACGGGAGCGATTTACGATTGTCTTCAATACAGCCAATTTATCAGTGAATTGGCGCCACACAGAATGCTTTCTCTCTCTTTCTTTCTCTATCTCTGTTTATATGTGAGTATTTTGCAGCATCCATTGCGGCTGAATAACAAACAGCAAAGAGGGTTAATATTACGTACACATTCCAACCGAATCGAACGAACGATATAAGTAGACAACGTGGCGAGACTGATGTCTTGGCGCCGGCAACAATGAATCCACGTTCAGTTTTTCCACATTCTTTTTCGTTATCTCTCACAAATTTACTACTGAGTCTTGTCCATTCATATTCGACCAAATACAAATATGATTTTCAAATGAAAGCAAAGGAAATATGTTTGTAAAAAAAAAAAAAAAAAAAAAAAACGACAACAACGGCTACAACTATGAATACAACTACAATAACGACAACGATGGCAAGTATAATCAACATAACTTCTCGCATAAGTTCATGTTTTATGACTTGCTCATGACGGAAAACCTAAATAGTAGTCTTGTTAGTAGTAATCCAGCCACTCATATTATGTAAATACTTTGTTCTTTCACAGCGATGAATGTCAATTCAACGATTTCATAAAAACAAACGGCAATAATTGTCTATGGTTATGGAATAAATTGTTTGCTCATGAAAATATAATATTGGATGCGTAAAAATCTGTTGGTTCAGAAAAGTGCCCATTATCACTGTCCTTGTTATCATTCATAATTTTAACCAATTTGTCCTAGTTTCTCATTTCAAATTATTTATTAAAGAAACATGATCATTTGGAAACAATGTGAAACTTATGCGATTTTTTAACAAAAATTTCAACAAAATGATTCAATATTTATTTTCATTAAAATTGATAAATTTGTGCATTTTATTTATCGATTTTATGGATTTGTTAAAAAGAGGTTTAATGATGGGGAAAAAGCGATAAAAAGAAGAGAGAAAGAGAGAGAAAGAGAGAGAGAGAGAGAGAGAGAGAGAGAGAGAGAGAGAGAGAGAGAGAGAGAGAGGGATAGAAAGAGATAGAGAGATAAGAAAGAGAAAAGAGAAAGAAAACTGAGAAGGGGAGGGAGGAAGAGAAAGACATAGAGAGAGAGCAAGAGAGAGAGAGAGAGAGAGCAAGAGAGAGAGAGAGAGGGGATAGAAAGAGAAAGACAGAATAGAAAGAACTCAATTTGGATTGAAATGTTTGAATGGCCTTCCTTCATGCTTCCGTTCCCTTTTCATTTTCAATGAAATTCAAGATGCAAAAATCAATTTCAAAGACGAAAAAACAATAAATTTTCTTAAAATGAAACTGAAAACATCAAATCAGAATGAGTAAATAACCATAACGGCAAATGATAAACACCATTTGGGATGGTTTCTCTTGATGGGACTCCTTCTCAAAATTGTATGTAAACTACGTTACTATTCATTTTAAATTTAAACTGAAATGCCATTTCTATTTCACATTTAAATTGCGTAATGTTTTGAATGAAGCACAGAGTGTGGGCGGATTTCATTTTAAACAATAAAACTGTATTCTTTGCAATTGATTTGCATTTGTTCAAATACCATTTGGAACTGAGTGGTCTTTGGTTTTTTGTTTACAATTTTCCAAACTGTTTTTTTTTTGCTTTTTTTGCTGATGCAAGTGCTAGAATTTGTGTCGAATTTCGCTATCATTTTCTCATTCTCCAAATGTAATTTTCAATTAGTTAAAAACGTTTTTGCTGACCAAAGCATTTATGTAAATTGCACAGTTGTGAATGCACAGCAACTTGTCGATCCGACAGTGTATTTTTTTGTTATTGTTGTTGTTGTTGTTGCATTCATTCACCCTCATCATCAAATATAAAATCAGAATGGTTTGTTTGTGCGCGCAAGCATCATTTGAGTGCATTTGAGATAAAATTAAAATGTGCAAATTCTGCACATCGAAAACAAAGAAAACCTATTTAGGATTATACGTTTTCGTTCAATGCAATTTCTGTAAGAGGAAGATTTTCACAATTATTTATTTGGCATATATACATTCATTCCACCTGTACAATTGTATGCTTTTCAAGCTACAATTTTAACAATAAACTACGCTACGCTACGCAATCTCATCTCAGGCAACTATACAAATGCCATACGTAAAATGCGTTTTTATTATTATTCACACATGATTCAAATAGATAAATTATTATGTATTGTGGCTTAACTGATTTCCCTGGAGATATTAAAACATGAAAGAATCTCTTTGGTTTTAATCTTCTCAACGGATTTTCTATCCTTTCAAACTGGAATACTTTTGATGTAACTTAAATACTTTCCATATGAATTGAACATCTCGGTAAATTCACAAAATAAAATGGTTTCGTTGAAAACGAATGGAATTTTATACGAAACTGGAATAGCTTAAATGTGATTTTAAGCGTTTGGTTAACCAAAAATGAAATGAGAATACACGGAAAAAGTCGTTGAGTCTTAAATGTCTTAATTCGGTAGAGTTTGATAGTTTTTAGAAGCAATTTTATAAGAAATGTTTCTAACTAGTTTGTTTTGTCGGCATGAAAATACATCTCTTCTTTATTTCAATGTTCACGTTTAGAAAGTCAATGAACATTTCCTTTACTCATAACCAAGATATTCTGTATTTCCAAGGAAAATTCCAAATATTTTACCAGCCATTTTCATTAATCACAAAAACCAGCGTAAACGAATAATCAATTCGAAATAAGCTTTAAATGGATTTAAAGCATGGCATGACGAAGGATTCACTAATGAGTGGATAATAATTTTCACCAAACCAGCATGTATGCCGGTAATCGTATGCCAAATCCATAAATCATTTTCAATTATCTTATAGCCTTGACATTAATTGACACTTGTAGTATAACTTTTAAAATTAGAAAACTTTCATCTCAATAGCGGAAAAAGTTTTTGTTTTTTTTCTTTCTTGTTCATTTTGTGTTTATATGCATTAGATAATAATGAGATCTAATAATGAGTGTTCCTGGTTATGTGCTCATTTCAATTAACGCACAACGACAAAGAAAAAACGTAAACCTTGGATTAAGTAAGCGCAAAATGTCATTTTCAATAGCTGTCGGCAATGTGCATTATCGCTATATAGGATATATATACAGAAAAATTACCATGAAGGTGAAACAATGAAGACAAACTCAAGAGAAAATGGCATCAAGATCATTTATCTAAATAACTGAATAATACTCCCATTGGTAACGTTGTTTCAAACAATTTCCGTCGTCATTTTATTTTCCATTGAGACTGTTGATAAGCATTGCAATACAAAAGCGTTGCATAGATAAATTGTTGTTGTTGCTAAAATCGAATAAAAAAGGGACATTCGAACAAAAATCGTCGTCACCAGACGAAATAAAGAGCCCGCTAAATCCTTCGTTTACCTTCTTTTCTCGCTCTCCCTCTCTCTCTCTCTCTCTCTCTCTCTCTCTCTTTCTCTTTCTCTTTCTCTCTATTATTCTCTTGCATATCGTCACAATGTGTGAACATTAAATACACTTGAAATGCTCGACAAATATTTGAATAAGACTTTATCGCCCAGAAGCTTGGTCACATCGAAGAAAAAAAAAAAACCTCCCAGTCGAAATTGGAGACCATTTCTATCTGGCTCTTTATCTCAAGCTTAGCATCAAATTTACACATTGTTTTGTTGTATTTTAATATCCTATTTAAGCTGAATCCCTGCTTTCTTATTTGATAATTAATGGATTTCAATTACGTTTTCTTCCGTTTCGATAGAGTGAAAATCGTAAAACATCGTAGGCTGAACTTTTTGCTTGTGAAACACATCATCAATCCATGATTTAAATGTTGTTGTTTTTTTTTTTTCTTCATTCGGTCGTATTTTATGATCATTTCAACAAATTTCCATGATAAATGCGAAACAATCTCCGGTTGTACAATGTTTTGTTCTTTTCGATATTCTTTACGATGTACAACATTCGTTCAATATATTGTACACAATTGTATAACAAACTGCAAAGCATGTTATAAGTAGGAATTTTCACAACAGTTCAATCAATATTTTTTCTTTTTTTTTTTTTTGATGATTGACGTGCCAAAGTGAAAATATATTTTTATTTACTTGATAACAGTAAATACAACAATCTGTCAAAATGGCACGTTCTGTCGTCAAATAATTCTGAACGATACACACTAAACAAATAAACTAGCAACAAAAATATATATATATTTATATAAATGCCAATGGTTTTCATCATATGAGATTTGCTGCAGTCATCCAAACGTTACAATAAGAAATCATTCAATTACAATGTGTTTCTTTGTTGATCGAAATGAGCAGCAGAAATGACCTGTTGCCATTTTTTTCAATGAGCCAATAAATTCGTCACTTCTTTTCTCCATCTTCTCTTCTTTTCTTCTTCTTCTTTATTTTCTCATCATTTTTATTTATTCATCGTTTTTTGGTCGTTTCATATATATATCCGTATCAAATTGGATTAATTATTATTGAATCATCAATTGCAATCAGTTACTTTGAAAGTTCATTTTTTCGCTACTTTGAAATGAAACGTGCCACAGAAGTACGTTTGTGAATTTATTTTCATCATGCGAAGCAATCGCTTTGTCACATTAGCCATTCCAATTTTTCTTGCTCGAATGTCATTCGCTTCATTTCAGTGATTGAAAGAAAGCTATTGAAAAAAATGAAGATGAGATGAGAAAAAAAAAAACACGAAGAAAAACTTTTGTACACACCCTATGCATTCAATCGCAAGGGTCGAGAAAATCGGATGAAATGCGTGCAAACGAGAAGAAATGAAAAAAAAAAAAGAAAAAAAAAACGAAAGAAGTTTGAACGGAAACAACAAAGGCAAAAATTGGGTATCATGTTTTCCCGCGATCTAACATTTCAGCCTCACAAATGAAATTGAACAAGATTTTTTTTTCTTTTTTTCACAATATAACCGATTGCCACATATACACAAAGTTAACAGATAGAAAGCAGAAAATTCCAAAGAAAAAACGAAAAAAAAAAAACTTACGATAACCGATGAAAAATTACAGTGAAATGAGAGAATTGTGTTAAGTCGGAAAACATTATTTTCTTTTTGTTAGTCAATTGTAGGGTTATTTTCAGCCACACACGAACAGAGCACATTGATAGGAGCTCATATATTTTGATATCTTAATGCTATTCTCACGACTGGTTTTCCTTCATTGATTTGATTAAATGTCTTTTTATTCATTCAATGCATGTGAAACCATACGCAAAAAAAAAAAAAAAAAATCACACAGAGCGAGAAGAAGAGGAAGAAAAGAAAAAATTTCCACGAAATTGTTATGTGATTTGTGCTTTGATATCAATTTATTATTGTAAGTGTATGAGACAAATGACCCCGACTTTTTTATTCGCATCCACAAGTATTGAGCTCAAACAAATGTTGCGTCAACATTATCTCAGTGTATCGAATGCAAAGTCAATGACCACAGTTTTAAATTTTTTTCTTTTTTTTCTATTCAAACGCATCCAGCATTCGGGAACAACATTTGTTGTTTCATCCAATTTTTGCACATTCATATAATGTGTAAGCGTATGTAATGTAAGAATGGGAGAAGAATTCTATTGCGAATCTTATTTTCAATGAACAATATTACTTTCTATTATTACACATGTGTTTTGTTTGCGGTAGCAAATTCATTTCAAATTTTAATCACGTTAATGGTTTTGTAGTCAACAGTCAAACTACTTTTGTTGTGAATCGTTATTGTTCATTAACCAAAGGGATTTGAAAAAGTATTTCGTTACGTTGACGGTAGTGACACTGACATAAAGGTTGCATTGCGGATGATTTTAAGGTAGCATTGATGCTTTGAATTAATAGTTGAATCAGTGCATTGAGCCGAAACAATCATATTGAAAATACATTGGATGCGATTTGGAAAATTGCATAGTATTTCATCCAATTAAAAATTCTTTAGCTAAAAGCACAAGAAGAAAGAAACAATGGACATATTGTTGAAAAATGTCAGTTTGAAACTTTATTTTTCAATTGTGAAATGGCATCTCATCACGTTTTAGATTTCATTTGGCAAAACCCAATTAAATGTATGAAAACCCAAAATATGAAATGAACTTGCACCAGAAATGTAACAGTGCGATTGTGAATCCCCTCATTTATGTTTTATTAAATGATGATTATGACAAAATGCGCTTAATAGTATTATCAAAATTTCACCATTTTCTCTCCCTCTCGCAACCTACCTCCCTCCCTCCCTCTCTCTCTCTCTCTCTCTCTCTCTCTCTCTCTCTCTCTCTCTTTCTCTCTCTTTCTCTCTTTCTCTCTTTCTCTGTTTGTATGTGAGAGAGTTTGTTTCTCTCTGGTATCGTTTGTGATGTGTACGCAGAAAATCGGATTATTTTCCCAAACCGATCTATGTTTGTTGTCGGTAAATCATTTACTCAGGGAAGAGATAGAAGCTGTGACAGATTTACAAAAGTTTTTTTTTTTTATATTCTTCTTTTCTTTCTTGCTTTTCCATTCATATTTGTATAAAACGATGCTGCGAAAAGGACTAGACGACTTACTTTTGTTGTCATCATCAACGTTTTGTGTACGTCATCATCGTGTAATATAATAATTTGTAAATTTGAGAGCGTAAAAAAACGAGAAGCGCACACAGTAAGAGTAAACGAGTGAAATGAACAGTTTTCATCCCCCGGTGTATTATGTTTGGTGTATTTGTTTTTTTTTTTTTTTTTTTTTTTTTTTGCTAAGCACAGCAAATTTATGCGCCGTTGTGGGCGTTCAAAAATTTGTTATAAATTTTCTATGACACATTTCACTTTGAAATTTGTTAATGATCACGCTGAGTTCATTTTTTTTTTTTTTTTGTTTGGTCGAATGCTAAGTTTTTTGAAATAACGTTGTGTTTTTAGAGCGCATTTTTGTGTGTCGCCGTTGAAGTAATTTGCTAAAGAGTGCTCTTGTCTATAGAAAACTTGGTTACTCAAGTGGATATCAATTGCTTGAAAAGTCAAATGATATGAATGCATGCTGTTTTATGTCCAGTCGTTACAAAACATTAACATTGTGCCCACAGTGTAATGAGTTTGATTTTTGTTTGTTGATCTTTTATAACAATCATTTTGGAATTTTTATTCTGCATTTTCTCTTTTTGTGATTTTTTATCGATTATGTACAGACTTCAGAGCGATTTATCACATTTTTAAATACATCGAATATAATGCGTATAGGCAACACAGGAACAAACATTGTTTGTGGTATGACAAAAAAAAAGAAAAAATTATCCCCGTGTGATTTGTGTACATAAGCTAAGCAGCATTTTGTTAAATCGCGGAAAATCGTTTACCATCAATTGGGATTAGGCATTTGTGTAGACAAATCTGAGATTTCATTTTATTGAAGAAACGCGGTATACATTATTTTAATAAGAGTGCGATGAAATTGTCAACAAAAACGTTATCACTTTGCCATTCGGATTCAGACTCGCATACACGCATTCAATTGAAGTTCACAATTTGATGTACTATAAATAAGTACAAACGTTCGACGGCTGTTAATACTCTTAAATTGTCATTGTGAGTGCATGTATGAGTGTGAGTGTAAAACAATCCAAATCCGAATATTTGTTTTTCGATGTGTTTGTCTCTTTCTCTCTCTCTCTCTCTCTCTCTCTCTCTCTCTCTCTCTCTCTCTCTCTCTCTCTCTCTGTGTGTGTGTGTGTTTGTTCTCGAGAATGTATTAAAATTCAAGCAATATTACCGGAATATTGCTTGAGGCTGACGGAAGCAAACACAATCAGTATAGAGGATTTTTTGAAATCACTCATGAATCCATCGACGTCATTTATTTGTTAGGAAGAAACTTGTTGACAGCTCATATACAATTTACACTGAACACTACAAGTCGAATGTGCTATGCTTTACGCATTTGATGATTAAACAATGATAAACGTTTCGAAATGAAGAAAATTATTTCATAGTTGGTACTCTTTCGATGATTTTATCCTCGTTACCATGAATCCCAAAGATGAACTGATCAAAAGTGCAGATATATACATTCTATCAGTTTCATTTAGTTTGAATCAGTAGTGTACATTTGTTTGCCCATTTCAACCAATACTATACACAAGTGCAAACACAACAACAAACCTTCATAGACAAAAATTCAATATCGAAAATAAAATCCTGCCAATTCGGTTGATTGCTTTTACTGTTCCCATTCCACAAAGGCAGCATTTCAGTTGGCCTAAGCACGCAGAACAAATAATATACACACTCACACAGAGAGAAAGAAAGAACGCATTCAAACTCCCCTATTTCCCATTTCGATTGTTTGTGTTGTTATTCTTTTTTTTTTTTTTATTCTTCGCTCGTATTTTTATTTCGTCTTTTTCTCGCTTCCCTACATGCATCAGGTCGTCGCCACTGGTATCATGTTTGAATCCTTCGCATCAAATATAAACATCGATTTTCTCGACTGTTTTGAAAACATTTTTTTGGTTTCTTGCACTTTAATAAACTCACAGATTCAATTCATGTTTATATTTTCTTTCAACGATACAACGATATTTTTTTGTTCGCTTTCTCTCGGTTTTTTCCCACTTAATACATGATTATTATGTGTTTATGCAGCAAAGAGATCCATTGGGAAAAGCAGACTACATATCTTTTAAAAACAATTCCAGGGTATTTGTTGCCGAATTTTTTTCTCTCACTCAAGCTCTCACTCTCTCTCTCCCTCACTCTCTCACACTCTCTCACTCTCTCTCACTCTCTCTCTCTCACTTCCTCTCTTTGCTTCCATCTTTTTCTTTTTTCTTCTTTTTCTCCTTCCATTCTGATTTAATCGCTGTGATTTGATGCTTTTGATGCTTGTTTCCATTGATGCGTTCACTAAACCCGACATTTAAGTGTATCATTTCAGTTTGATTCATAATATCTGAACGTTCAGAATTGATGGTAAAATGTAGGGCATTTGAAAAAAATAAGTGGTTCAATCATAAGTGCACAATTTACGCTGAATGAATGACACGCGGTTCAATTTTGTCTGTTTAACTTGCTTAGAATCTGTCTAATGCGTGTGTTTACACATTTTCTTTTTCAACTTTTTTTTCGCTCTCACTTTCACTTCAGACATCCGATTTTTTTTGCAGTGAATTACCACTGACATTTAATCCATATCGCTATATTCGTAGTCAATCAATTGGAAATTGATATGATGTTGTGTTTAGAATGGCATTAGATCAAGAAACCATATCGATTTTCACTTGTCTGCTCTTTATAAAAAGTAAACATGTGAATCATCGTTTACCCTTTATCAATAATGAAAATTGTCCAAAAACAATTTCCTTCAATGTTCATTAACTTTTTACCTCTTTCGAAATTAAATTTTCATTTTTCCTATGGTTTCTATTTATCATTTTAATTTTGTCCCTCGATGCAATAAACACTTAACAATGAAATCAGCATTTAAACGATTAAACCACCTGTCTGCGGCATGTTTTCATTTCTATTCGAATCAATTTCAAGTGTTTTCCTGGAAAATGCACACAAAAAAAAAAAAAAAAAAAAAAAAACCACCACCACCATTCAACCAATTGACGAGTAAACTCAACAGGTTGTTTCGTTCATTTTATTTTGATTGCTTTTACAAACCATGTTCAAATGCAATATTCATTTGTCCACAGGGAATACAAATCGTGTTTATACTTATCCACAATGCCGTAGTCATGCTAAACACGACTTCAAGACACAACAGCAATTCTGGTATATATGTCATACCTTGTACATGGGATAACATTGAATAATTTATTTAATAAAATCAACTTAGCGCCTTGTTAACTCCCTAAAGTTTTCAAGAAAAATCGCTATCAAGCTAATTGATTCAACACCTTTATTATTTATTCATTTATTTTGTGATTATGAACAACCGAGCATATCATAATTTTCATGCTAGAAGAATTATATAAACGTTAATACGTTTTTGCCTTTGAATTTATTTTTAGTAATACGATTTAGTAATCAAAGCTTTTGAATTTTCCAATCTATGCAAAAAACTGAATTTTGCATTAAATTCAAAGCATTTTTCATTGAAATGACAAATGTATATGAAAATCCTTTCATTGATCTCAATCTGATATGATTTATTTTCCTGATTGAATTTCCGCTTCAATTGCTTCCTATAAATGAATGTATTCCATTTTGGTATTCAGCATATATGTATAATCAGTGGTACATCATCATCATCATCAGTGATAGTTTCAATGAATGCAAAATGGAATGGTCTATTTTATTGGGGGTTTTTTTTTTAATGCCATTTCGTATCACTTTTCTATACGATGTACTGTTGGGAGCTATAAAAGATCCCATACAATTTAATTCTCGTTACTTGGAGATTTTACGCTGAATGTCATACATTTATTGAGAAATCAAGTTATTTTGGTGTCTCCAGTGTAAGGAACATTGGCTTGTTATATTGTTGCAAATATTTTATCACGTGCAAATGTAGTGTGAGATTCTGATACGTGAAATTCACATTGTGAATGCCTATAAATTGCGAAATCTATTTATTATAATTTTATATTATTTATACGACATTGAATGAAATGGATTCAATGGAGATGGCTTCATTCCAAGGGAATGATGACAATGAAATGAAACCTGTGTTTTCAGTAACATTGAAAAGTTGAAAATTCAAAACAGAAGCAAATTGTCAACGAAAAGAAAATTGAGTTTTCAAATCGAATTTAATTGAAACCAATTGACAAATAATGTCAATATAATTCAATGAAAATTGACAATTTGTTGAATTATTTAGTTCAAGGTATTGTTCATACTATCCATTGTCACATAAACGCTTATTAGTTACGGAGGAAAATGATGAGGGAGATGGATCTGATTATTTGATATTTACTATATACATACATATGTATTTTATATGGTAATTTTATTGTTTGCCTTGCGACCAGGCAATAACAACCATAATAAAAAGTTGCACAAGTCAAATGGTACAATGCGATAAGAAATGAATCCATATAAATGGTTGATGTGGTCCTTTTCTCAGTTCATATCGCACGTCTGCACAAGTGTTTATCATTTAAAAATGTAGGGTGCTTTCCTTGATACGGCCATTATTTTTCCATTTCAAAAAGGTATCAGCAAATGCAATTTTTTTTTTCTCGTTCAACTTCTGTAATGAATAAGATTCTTTCCCTCGTCCAACTTCCGTAATGAATAAATTAATTAGTTTTATCCGGTTTTTAAATGAAATGATCAAAAATGGAACTTCATTTTTATTATGAAGCCAAAGAATATTAAATGTTTCTCTTGTTAAAAAAAAAATTGAAAACAAAAGACAATCCCACTTTGGAACTTCTGAATGTTGAAATCTAGATATACTTTCATTTTGAAGGTTTTCCCCAAACCTATTTGCTTGAGTTCCATCCCATTATTCTTTAAGCATACCTCTTAAATGAAATTTTTCTTGAAAAATAGACAAAATTAAAAGAATTTTCTCCAAAAAAAGAAATTGACACTTTTTCATATTGATGAATGCGTACCAATCACATGAAATTCAATGTTGCATGATGCTTGATTATAAAACTTCTAAATAAGGCCATAAATAACCACTCGATACGCTCAAATAATATTTTTCCCCACACACACATTTTGTGATACATAATAAAGTTATAATTCATTGTCATTGTATATTTACGGTGATTTATGTAGTCACTTGATTTTACCACCAATCATGCTCATCATCAAATGGATTACGTAAAAAGAAAGAAAGAAAAATCTATGTTGCGTGAAGACCAAATACTGTAAAAACAGTAAAAATGAATGGACAAAAAATGAAGCCAAACAAATTTCAAAGAACGGAAATCGAAAACTTTGTTGTGGCTTTTATTGCAAAGCATTGAAACTTGTTTGTTTGTCAATTTACCAAGAAATTTTTACGGTTTCCAGTTATTTAATTTTACAGCATAATGGGCATATAAACATTGATAGAGGTGAAACTGATATAAAATGAATGTGTTTAAGATGATTTCGAAATAAAATTCAATGTCAAATGTATTTCTACAATTCTTAAGCTAAAATTATAATTTCATCACATTTTCATCGACAAAATCAATGTTGCAAGAGTTTAAGGAAAAAATACATTCAAAAATACAAATCAAAAATATGTAAGTTTTGATCAAGAATTTTTTTCTGTTTCAAATTTTAATATAAAATCGGCAGCTGAAAACCACCCCAAAAAAATGCACGTCGGAACCTCATTTATCAAAATTAATCGAATTATAATTGGAAAGTTTGTTTCCATATTGCAAATAAATGTTGGAAAATGTACAGTGGCCGTTTGAAATATTCATTTGTGTATTCAAGTTAGTAATTGAACGCCTGTTGCCCATCAATGATGTCGACCAATGATTGCTGTGGTCGCAAGTGTTCTCTTTAATGAGAAAAACCATAAACCGCATACACACACACACACACACAAACACACGATAACTTCAACAATATTATGTTGTACAAAGACAATTCCAATGAATAAACACCATATAAATCACCAAAAAAGCAGTAATCATTGAAATTTCTGAACCAGACTGAAGCCAAAAATATATTGTACTTTATATTTTACGTATTATTTATGATTATGCACAAGGCTTTTTCTCTTTTCTTCTCTTCTCTTCACTCTAACATTCCCTTGGTGTTTTCTGTTGTATATGATTCATTTGTGAAATGGTTTTTGATCATTTGTCGTTTGTGAAACATTTTCAACCAAAAATGGTTGGAGTAGATTTAAATTTAATAATATTGTACACATGTACATGTTATGTTTGATATGAGTTTTTGTTTTACAAAGTGGGGGAGCACAAAGTGAACGTACAAAATGAAAAATGAGCAAAAATGCCATGGTAAATGGCAAAATTAAGCTGAATGAATATTTCATCGTAATAGTCGTTATGCTTGGATTTGAGAATATATGTTATCGATACTATTGCAATGACAATAATAATGATATATGTTCATTAATGCTGAACGGAATGTTTCATCAAATTGAATGTAATTGATTTCAATGAATTTTTGAAGTTTGCCTGTAGGCTTTCATCAAAATTCCATTTTTTTTTTTTTTTTTTTTCACTTTTGGAAAAGCATTTCAATGAATGAACAGAAAAAAAAAAAAAATCAAACACACAGGTGTCTATATGTATTAGCTGTGCACGTGCCATTTTCATTGAAGAACAAAATCTCACGTTTTATTACATCAATACCAAAGGGGCCTTCGTACTTTATCCATAATTTGTACCATATCAACCAATTAAATTACGACACAAACAAACGAATTCCGATCAAAATCTCAGAATGTCAAAATCAAATTTCGAGTAAATCAGATGAAACAAATGTATTTTTGAAACCATAACGAAAAAGAGAAAAGACTTCTTCAATCAATTTCAATAATAAGCGAATAATTCAACAAATTGTTGCATAAAATATCATTGTTTATTAGCGCAAAGAGACTATGTTCTCAAGATAATAACAATTTAGAAGCCGAGCATTTTGCAAATGTTACATAACAACTGCTTAAATACGTGTATGTATATATACCTAGTTATTAGAGTTGATATTTAAAAGCATAAAAAGATACCGTATAAAATAGAACCCTTGCATTATTTTGACTTAATATGCGTGCGTTGTATGTTCTCACTTTTGAATGAAACACACATCAATCGCCTCATGACTAAATGAATTCATGTGTTGCTCGCAATAGGGTGGAACCAGCAAGTGTGTACACATTGAACAAAGTCACCAAACGATATTATCGGTTGGTTTCTGCAATATTTAACATGAGAATGTGTGATTCACACAGAAACCAAATCGATTGAAGGGGGACGATATTTGTGCGTTACGCACTGCTTTATGACTTTATCTTCGTACAACGAAATAGATATTATATTTAAATCTGGTGTTCATTAAAATCAAGCAAAATACATCGCTAATAATAATCGGCTCGAAGTTGGAAAATGTTTTTAAAACAGGAATAAAAGAAGAAAAAAAAATGAACGTAACAGTGGGTAACCCCTTTTTCTAATAGAGAAACAACGTTCATTTAAACATTTTATGTTTGTTCATTCATATAGCTCATGGGTATGAGTTTTAAGTGATTGTCATTTGTTGTTGTCTTCTTATGCCCTGATGATGCTGTTGCACGAATTTCGGCTCAATCTCCGCTCTTAAAAACAGTTTTCGGTTGCATTTCATTGTGAATAATGATTTTATAATCCCGTCAACAATTTGATATGAAGATTTTAAATGGTGATAATGACAAGTAATTGGAGCTAAGAACTATATCAAGTCCTATTATTATGGATTTTACATAGATTCTTACTAATCCATTTTATTTAGATATTTGAGAAAATTTCACTTTAACGTTGAATCACTTACGAAACTTGAACTAATTTATTTGCAACAAATAGTACTTGAAAGAAATTCACAGACAGAACCAAATACCTTTGAAAACCATGGTAAAAACATTTTTTTAAAAAAAAAAACACCAAAAACTTATGCAAAAAACCAACACATTTTATGCAAAATAAATGTTTCAAACTTTCATTATCCATCGACAGGGTATTCTGAACAAACATTGCTCTTGTCTCTTTTAATACATTAATTACAATTCCATCGAACACAAAACAAATATTTGCATGGATTCTATGTAAATCTTTGCAATAACACTAGTCAACATAATTTCCATCTGTGAGCAACGACCATTGCCTCATGATTTCGAATTCGGTTTCAATCACTGGCATGTTTATTTTTTTTTTTCGAAAATCAAATGAGAAACATTTCAATTTTCACAGTTGGTTCCAAAACAGCTCTTTTATCTACGAGACTTATGAAAAATGCGAGGGGAATACAACTATTCGCGAATGAACGTTTTTTTTTTAGATATTTCTCTAAGCAATTCAGTGAAAATAATTGAAATTCGTTCATAAATGAAATATTCGCAGAATATTAACAAAACTTGGCCTATATAATTATAATTCGCGACTTACGAATATGTTCTATGATTTTTCTGGCAAAAACGGAAGAATGCGGTTTTCTATATCTTTCTTTTTACACATTTTGACCATTAGTTAAATTGCTGGTGGTGTTTATAATACAAAATAACTCACATGGTAATTTACCACAGTTTCCTGATTAAAATAACTTGAGCATATCAAAATAAAACAAATTGCTTTGAGTTATCAAATTCGGCATTTTTATCAAAGTTTACAAAGGATGTCAATGATAGAGATATATCAGGCAAAGCTTTAGTACTCAAACATATAAATAAGATGTGGTCTTCAAACATCATTTCAGTGAGTTTTTTTGTTTTAATTGAGAAAAAAAATTTAACAATTTGAAATTGTCGTTATGGAACTTTCATAATGGATAATGCAAAAGAGATTAATTGCAATAAACCAACAAATTCAAAAGACATCAATTGTGACTTGAGGTAATTCATTAATTTTGCACAAAAAACATTATTACAGTAGATAAATATATGTTTTTCAAAACGACCAAACGCACGGAAAATGTAATTTTTCAGGTTTTGCGATAAACCTTAAAAATGTTGAGAATCTCAACTTAAGACAAAATATGATAGAAATGTTTCATTCGGTTTGTTTGAATGTGACCATGCTATACGACGATATATAGGGTCTTTGCTCGTAATTGGAAACACATTTTCAAAATTTGTTGACTAGTGTTATGTATCTTTTTGTTTAAGTTGTTGTTTGACGATTATTGCAATATAAGGGATTTTAGTCCGGTTGAAAAATTGAAAGTGCAAAACACACACACACACACACAGAGAGAGAGAGAGAGAGAGAGAGAGAGAGAGAGAGCGAGAGAGAGAGAGAGAGAGAGCGAGAGAGAGAGAGAGCGAGAGAAAGAGAGAGAGAGAGAGAGAGAGAGAGAGAGAGAAAGAGAGAGAGAGAGAGCGAGCGAGAGAAAGAGAGAGAGAGCGAGAGAGAGAGAGAGAGAGAGAGAGAGAGAGAGAAAGAGAGTAAAAGTAAAACAGAAAGAACATGAGGAACAGAGATTCATCAATTCATTGTGGAAAATTATTATCATACTATCTAATAAATTTGGATTATTATTGTACGCTTTTCAATCAAATATTTAATCAGTCGGGTCGAGAAAGATCATTATTAAACGATAAATATAAATAAAAGCGTACTTTTTGGTCGTCAGTTGAGATGAACATGAATTGAAATATAAATGATTACATTTAAATAAGTAAACAAAGGGTGCATCAGCAAACTCTATGTTTTATGCCATTATCAAATGGTATTCATTCCATATCACGATCAACGTTTTAGTGATGAATTTCTTTTTTTTTAATGTTGGCTTACATTTTAATATCGGTTTTTCTTTCTTCTGCTTTTAAATGTATCGCTATTGAAATGTGAAACGAAGTTACATCTATATTGATTTCGTGGAATCAATTTAAAAAGAGTCGCGTTCAAGACGAAACGTTATTCTTTTTATTTTGGTCGTTCCCTGTCACATAAACGCATTGTTTGAATGGAATTTTTTTTAAATACAAAATTGAATGTATTCCAAATGAAATTGAAAAAAAAAAAAAAAAATACGAATGCTTCATAGCCACTTGAAATGTTTTCATGACAATTGATCCATTTTCCTTGAAGAAACATCAAATTTCATCACTTTTCTCAAACAGAATTGCGCCTTTTTCATATTATGCCGAATTTATTTTCTTCTCTATATCACACGGAATGTAAAGAGATGCAAAATGTTTTCGATGTGAAAAGATGCATAAGAATGATGACTAACCAATAATGATGCTGATTTGCCCAATGAATGAAGAAAATACAAACGGGTGTAAGGAAATGACATCAAGTGGTTTCATTCAACGCGAGAACGTGCTTCAGCTTTTCATGAAAATTGTTTTGTTATTGAGCATTTGTCGCGAACGATGCTGCTCATAAGAAACTCATACAATAATTACGTTTACTTGCTCGTTGAGCATATTCCTTTAACTTGAATGTGACACGACTTCTTCTCCTAGTCTCATTCACTTTATTCTTCTTTTCTTTATTTCAACACTTTGGTTTGGTTTCTATTTTTTTGCGAATTTAATATATATCAGCATCCAGTTTGCCACTTGACTAAATTAATTTATTTCAAATTTAATTATCGTTTCGTGTTTCACTGCGAACAAAAATGCTTTATATTATTTTCACGAACACACACACACACACATTCATTTGTTTAATTTCAAAAACTGAATATTCAACTGTTTTAGCATAATTCTTCATTTGAGTATCATTTTTGGTTATGTCTTTTAGTGTCATTCAACCATTTGATTCATTGATAAATCAATCAAAAATTAATAATTTGACTGTTTTTTTTTTTTTTTTTTTTTTTTGTTTTTCCATTTCAGATTACAGAAATTCGATCATTTTAATCAGCCATCCAAGCATGGATACGATAATGTTAACGGTGATATGGACTCACCAACATCATTTGATGAAATTGAACGGCCACCATTACGACATGTCGATAAATACTGTCGCGCTGAACTATTTAACTTAAGCGCTCGTTACACTGTTGCTGTTATGACAATGATGGGCTTTATCATCTCATTCGGTATGAAATGTAATCTTAGTGCTGCTAAACCTGAACGAGAATTGGAACTGAATAGTACCCTTCCTAGAAATCATGTAAGTTAATCGTGTCTATTTTTATCAATCATTTTCAATTGAAAAGTACATTCATTTTCAAATGAAAATAGATTATCGTTTTTATCAAAGATAATTTAATTTTTCCAAAATGAAATGTTTAATGATTTCTTCTGAAGATTTAATCGGAAAAAGAAAACAAATAACAAGAGTTCATTGTTGCACACGTTGATTAGCCAAATCAAAGAATGTCGTCCATTGAAATTCATTTCCAAGTTCATAATAAACAGTCTATTTATGTTGTAATATGTTCATATTTAACATCAGATGTTTATGAAATATTCCCTTTCACGAATCTATGTCTCGATAATCGCTATGGTTTTTTTTTTCATTCATTTATTCCTGTTGCCGTCGTCATCGAGTCGAATGACATTGCAAGTGCCGTTATATTATCATTCATTTTAGTTATTCAGTGGCAGCATTATTGGTGCTCTTTGAATGGAATCGGAGGCGGTGAGCTGTGAACACAGATATGAATACGGTTGGTAATATGCATTAAAACTCTTCATTTAATGCATTCTTCTTCTCAGAATACTGCAATGTACCGTTTTTCCATTTCACTGTTTCAATAGACGACGACTTTGTTGTTGTTGTTGTTATTGTTGGCGAGACAAATCATATGCTGTTTGTGGCTCGAATGAAAGCATGTCCTTTGTAATATAGAACGGTATTTTATATCGAAATTCATATCTTAGTCGTTGTTGACTACTGAGGGGCTGCCATAAAATATGAACCATGAATCGTTCGGTTGTATAGCAAATTTAACTTTGACAGCAAACGCGTTTGTTTGTAACAAAAATCAAAAACCGTAACAAATTAAATGTCTTAATTTACATGTTCAAAAGCCATGACGAAATTAATAAAGAAGCCAACAAAGAATGAAACTTTCAATAGAAATGAGCAAGTGAAATGTCTTTTTTTCCATGAAAGAGAAAAAAACAAGAAGAAAATACATTTTTAGAAATCGATGAAATGGACCGTTTTTGTAGTCGACAAAAGATGATTAGTTCGTTTCATTAAATGCTTTTAAAAGTCATCTCCATCTTACTCTTACAAAATATGAAAATTAGACTTTTCAAAACATTTTTTTCAAGAAAAATTACCTTTTCTTAAAAGTTCTTAATGGCAAAATTGAAACTTGAAAATGTGAAAACGTGAAAATGAAAGAAAAGTTTAAGAAACATATTTCGACATGTCAATACAGACGAATTTTTTTTTTTTTTTTATTACTCAGAAGAATGTTCTCTTTTTTTTCATGGTTGAATACCATTCTGTTGCTCCAATAATATATCATTTGTTTCACTTCATTCAGTATCTTTTGAAAAAGTCATTCGATTTCGATAAATCGAGACAAACCGGCAAATTTACATTATAAATGTTTTCGAATGAGAAAAAAAAAAAATATATGAACAAACGTATGAACGAACTAACGAAGAGATGAGTTATTTTATGTACAAAAGTCATTTGGTTGATGATGATGTCTCCAACCCTTGTTTCCTGTTTGCAACGTTTTGTTGTTGCCATTTCAGTCTATTCATATTCTCTGTGTGAAAGAATCGTCACAAATCTGGGCTGAGAACCAGGAAATGGATCAGCTTTTTATACTGTATTGTATACATTATATGAATGGTAAATGCTGTGTGTTATATCCGCAACGTCGGCTCTTGGAATATGAAAAGTATTAAATGGAACAATGTTTGCTCGCTTATATCACTCCCAATACATCATCATATGCTTTGGTTATAGAATCGGCTATACACACAGATTATGACATAATTCATGTTTTATGCAGAAAAAAAAAGAAAATAAGACGAGAAAAAAAAATTGAACGGTTTTTCTGCATCATCGTTGTCCTTGGGTGTATGCGGTGAGAGTGCAAAAAATTGTAAATATGTGTGTGTTGAATTGATGACGTCTGCTGATATTATTTCGAATGTGAACAATGAACGAATGAGCGCCGGTTGCCTTTTCATAATTTTGTTTATGAATTGGAAATCCTCTTTATTGTATTCCATTTTATGCCCAAAGCATCATCTATTAATCCAAAAATCAAATTTTGTATTGCGTTCGTATTTAAAGCACTGAGTGTGTGTGTGTGTGTATGGTCTGTTTACACATGAATACACATAAACTCACTTTGTGCTCATCAATGCATACTCGTTTCCTTATGAAATTCATTCCATTTTCTCAAACTATATTTTCTAGACTGGATTGAGTAAATTGCATTGGGACGCTGCCACAGAGAGTATGGTTGATTCATCATTTTTTTGGGGATATTTGATTACACAAATTCCAGGCGGTTTTCTTGCATCAATTTTTCCAGCGAATCGTATTTTTGGTGTAGCCATTATCACATCGGCCTTATTAAATATGGCTGTGCCGGGTGCAATGAATTTAGAAAATATTTTTCCGCTGCTCTGTATTCGGGTATTGCAAGGATTGGTTGAGGTAAGTAAAATGCATTAAATAATTAAATGGAAAATACGATATTTAATAGAAATGAAAAAATCTAAATAAATTTTTTCATCTTTTTCAAAAAAAAAAAAAAAAAAAAACTGCCATTTAACAGGGTGTAGTGTATCCAGCATGTCATGGTATATGGCGTTTTTGGGCACCACCACAAGAACGTTCTAGATTGGCAACAATTGCATTTTGTGGTTCGTATGCAGGAATTGTAATTGGTATGCCAGTATCTGGCATATTGGCCCAATACATCAGCTGGCAGGCTCCATTTTATTTTTATTCCATATGCGGCATCATTTGGTATTCATGTTTTCTTTGGTTAGTATTTGAACGACCGCGAATTCATCCAACAATAACAATAGAAGAAATGAAATATATTGAAAAATCACTTGGTGAAAATACAAGCCATGTTATGCCCACATTATCATCAACACCAATTTTAGAAATAGCAAAATCAAAGCCCGTTTATGCGATTATTGTTGCAAATTTTTGTCGTTCATGGAATTTCTATATGCTTGTATTGTATCAAAGCAAATTTATGGAACGTCGCTTTCATTTTAATACATCAGAAGCAGGTACACTTAGTGCGTTACCACATTTAATTATGACATTGATTGTGCCTTTGGGTGGTGTATTAGCTGATCATCTACGTAAAACTGGCACATTATCAACAACAAATGTTCGGTATGAAAATGCCAAAAAAATTTAAAAATTCAACATAAACTCAATTCAAATTCATTTCGATTTTCTAGAAAATTGTTCAATTGCGGCGGCTTTGGCATGGAAGGTTTATTTTTTCTGGTAGTTGCTCATTCAACAACATCTGTAAGTTTTGATTGACCACTTTTGAAATATAAAATGCATTCCTTTTTTCTTTTCATTAAATTATTGCAATAATTTTCATTTTTCATCATTTTTCATACAAATTTATGAATTTTCTTTTACGTATTTTTATTCTATTTTATTTTATTTTATTTTTTTTTTTTTTTTCGTTTCAGGAAGGTGCAATGACTGCCTTAACATTTGGTGTTGCATTCAGTGGTTTTGCTATATCCGGTTATAATGTTAATCACTTGGATATTGCACCAAAATACGCTAGTATATTGATGGGCCTTTCAAACGGTATCGGAACATTGGCTGGCATTTTTTGTCCGATCGTTATAGATTTCCTAACTAAAGACGGGGTAAGTCATTTCAAAAATCATTTCGATTTAGGCAATACAACGATGTTATCGAAAATTTGGTTATTTGCTATAGTTATTCTGCAAACAATTTATTATTAAATGTTGAGCATCGATCTTTTGTGTAATCTCCGTGGCAATATTTTCACAATATACTTTCGTATGACTGGAAATCTTTCCCTTTTATTTTGCTGCAAAAAATATTAAACATAGAGAGGAAAACTCTCTTCGAAAATATTAACAAAGTTTGGTTTCGATGCCAACGCCAACACACTTCGTTCAGCACGAATGCACCTCATTCAATCAAGTTAAATCGAATTTTTTAAGCCAGCAATATGAATGTATTGTTCATGCTAGAAAGATTCATAATGTTGAAAATGCCCTTATAGTGTGGGTTTTATTTTAAAATTCCTCGTATTCATCGACAGCAAAAAAGAATGAATGCAGCAAGCATAGTCATTATCTGGCACAAACTTCTCTCAGCAATTTCCACATTGAATAAGTTTTTATTAACTTTTGATTTGGACATATTTTGCTCAATTTTCAAAATTTGTTTTAGTTTTTGTTCATATAAATATGCTTATAATTTGGAAAATAGTCGAAAATAAGCACAAAATGTTATACGAAAAAGAAGAAATCAAAAGTATTGAAAAATGAAAAACCAAAAGTTAAAAAAAAAAAAAAAAAAAAAAAAAAATCAATTTTTAATTTTCAGGGTCAAGAATGTTGGACAATTGTATTCACTATTGCCGCATTGGTGCATTTGTTTGGCATAACATTTTATGGTGTATTTGCGTCTGGTGAATTGCAACCGTGGGCAGAAACGCCAGCCTTCGAGCATACAGTGTGGAGCCCATCCAAAACAAATCCGGGTTATCCAACAGCCGAAACTGCATTTGTATGTATTTTGTTTTTTTTTGTTTTTTGTCCATTTTTATTTCTATCTTCTTCGTATGCAATTTATTTTGGCATTCAAATGATCAAATCGATCAATTTTTTTTTTTCATCCCATTTAAATCTAGAACGATGCTGCTGAGCCAAACACTCAGTTCAATGTCAATACGGGCGCAAATTATGGTGCAACTGGTCACGTGGCAAACAATCCATTTGCATCAAGTGCCCCATCAATGATTGAAGAAACAGTTCAACCTGAAGCTACAGATATGTATATGCATGGAACTTCAGATGATAGATCATACTAAATATTAAACATGAAAAAAAAAAAAAAAAAATCGGTGAATTTGTTTTCATATAAAAATAGAGAAAGTTTTATTTACTGTTAAAAAATGATTTGTTTTGTACATATTATCCACAAAAAGAAAAAAAATGATATGAAGGATCAAATTAACATGAGCAAATGAAAAGAGTTTATTAGTAAAAAACAAAATATATATATATATATATTTATCGTAAAATAGACGTTCTTCAATATATATTTAGACACTTATATTTACTTCAATTATTAACACTTTTGGGCAAAGCCATCAATAATCATTATGTCCATCAACTAAACATCAACATCAACATCAACATCAACATAAAAAGAAAATGTATATTTAGTTAGGGAATTTTTGAAATAAACACAAACTATTTATTATTACATACGATATTTCTCGAGTCAAGTGTAAATTTCGTTGACCATATTTCGTTCAAAATGTAAGAAACAAATGAAAATTGTCCCCGAAACAACAATAGGGTAAAAATGAGATATAAATATATATTTAACTGTACATGCACTTGCACATGCACATGCACATGCACATGCACATGCACATGCACATGCACATGCACTTGCACTTGCACTTGCACTTGCACATGCACTCTAGAACATAATTTGCACAAATGGCACAATGAGTGTAAAAATTTGAATTCACTTTGCATCTTTGCGAGTTTTCAATTAAAATACAATCAATGGATAACATTCCGCTAAAAATTCTTGGAGCAAAGAAAAAATCGTTCAATGTTCTACACTTAGATCTATATAAAACCAGATAAATCGGCGATTTTTGCATTTTTCTTTCCATTGAATTCTCGCAAAAATCAAAAAGGCTCACTTTTTTAAACTCAATGTGTCAAGTACACGATTTTACTTTACACTTTTGTTGTATATCACTTTGAGCCGGGGGATTAGACATGAATTTTTCTCATTTCTTCTATTTATTTCAATTTTTCGATTATTATTTTTCGAATTTAAAATTATTCAGACTGAAAGGATCAAGCGATGGATTTTTTTGTCTTTGAATATCTAGTTTTTCTTACAATAGAATATGCTTCTGATTTATTTCGTAAAAATATTCGTATTTAATCCTTTGATTTTACTTTATTACGCATATCTTACTTATCCACATTGCACATTGCACATTGCACATACTTTTTTAAACAAAAAAAAATGTCCCTATTTAATGCACTCAACTGTTTTATTTGTGTTGTCAAATTTCATTGTTAAATTTTATTTATATTGCAAAGCTAAATATTTTTCTTTCTTGTATTTATTAAATGAACGCACATTATAATAAAATATGAAAATATCTTAAAAAAAAATACAAGTGACAAGTGAAGGAAATTCAATTTTAAGCTAGCTTAATGTGTACATAAATAAGATTTAGCGATAATTCTCAATTAAGTTATTGTAAGTTTTCTCCTGCAATTATCACTTAATTATTTTACATGTTTTGTTTTTTCTCAAGAGATTGGCATCAGTAACATTGGTTTCAAAAGAAAAATTACTTGATTATTTCAAAACAATTTTTTCTTTAACATTATAATGGAACATTTTTTTCTAATTGAACTCGCTTTTCTTTTCCGGATTATCAATTTTTTTTTTTCTCTTTCTCTTTCACTATCTGTTTTTCTTTCTCTTTTTCTTTCTCTTTCTCTTTCTCTTTCACTTAATTTCGCTGTATTCATTTCTTTTTTATTTATTTACAAATTTCTTTGACACTCACTTATTTATTAGATGATTTTAATTAAATTTTAAATAATAAATGCAATTTAAAAACAATGTGTAAAAATCAATGATTAAAAACCTACTATTCAATTGAATCGACATTGTGTCAACGTAGTTATTAAGTATAATTCAAGTTTATAATTAAATATTAATAAATAAAATATTCTAGCGTGATGGCTCATTGTTCATTTTACGGCAAAAGATCCCGTAATGAAACGTAAAAAAAAAAAAAAAAATGTACATATAGTAAATGAAAAATCAATTGGCGGTAAATAGTGACGACATGACAATAAAACAATACATATATTCTATCTATAAAGATAGATTTATATGGATTAAGACTTAAGGCTCTATTTCCAACGAGCCAATTGTGAACGATTAGAAATTTGTTAGAGAAAATTAGAAAATAGAAAATAAAATTTAAGTAAAATTATGATAAACTCAGTTAATTACAATTGAAAATACTGCATGCAGGCACATTGATAACAAAATTTAGCATTGACTGGTGAAATATCTCATTTTTCTCGTCTTTTTTTTTTCAAAATTAAAACATTTAATTTTCTTGTAATTACAAACTAAACCTGAAACAAATCATTCAAATTAATACTAAACAATGTTGTTTGCGTGCATATGTTGGTCTCTGATTATTAACCATTTGTTCATATAGTATATAGTTGGTCTCCAAATAAACAAATTCAAAGTGAAAAGTACAATCATTTTTGTTAAAAACTGGATTTCGGATAATGTTTACCCAACCATGTACAAGAATCCATCTGCAATTGGAAAAAATCTGAATGTCAGTTTGTTGAATGATTTTCATAACAAAAAACGTTCATCAAGAGACACATTTGTAATTAAATGACTTTACAGAATCATCATGTATTGATATTTTCTTTGAAATCAACATCAAAACCATTTTCCTCATTTATTTAATTCGATAGATTATAATTTGTGCGTCTAATATTGGACGAGGTTAGGTTTTTTGCTCACGTAAATTTCATTTTGAATTTATCATGAGTTAATCAAGACTGGTCGGGAATGTGGAATTTTAGATAATAAGTAGACAAACAAATAAATAAAAAAAAAACGCATACAAAATGGGTGTAGTGTTTAGTCAAGTAGGAGTGTAAGCCAGCTCTTCTGCCTTTCAGTTAAATTCAAATGTCACTTCATCCGATTGCAATGATATACGATATTTTAATTTGAATGAATTGAAATTCAATTGAATGCATTCGAACCGGTGACATTGGAATTTTCATAATTTCGAACTTGAAATTTAATTTATTTATCGATTTTTCTCTCTTATTTAAAAAAAAAAAAAATTCAAATAAGTTCGATGCTTTGTATGATTTAATAAAAAAAAAAAAAATATTCGTAATACATATATAAAAGTATTTGGAATGACGGATTCAGATGAAAAATGTTAAATGCTCTCTGAACTGGTTCATTGCCATTCATTTAAATTAGATAAGATTAGGCTAATTAATTACATAGATAATGATAATAATTATAAATGATAAACATAAGAATTGAACAATAATTTACGTTTGTTTATTTTTGGGAGCACTCACTCTCAAAGGCTGTGTCGACAATAAATAAAATCGCAAAAAGCACCATAGTGAATAGAAATAATAATTTTGAAAATGTTTAACTGATTTATTTCAGTGACACATATAAATGGTTTATGTTGAGCAAATTAAAATCGCTTCAAAGCAAAATAACCATTTAATTTAAAATTTAAGAATTGCATTGCAGCGATACATTTTAATGTGAATTGATAATAAGATGAAAATACAATTGATTGAGCACACACATTGAAAACAAAAGATTGAGTATTGATTTGTTATACTTTTATCGATTTTCAAAAATATATCTAAAAACAAAAAGCAATAGATTTAAACATAAATTCAAAATTATATTTTACATAAATTCAACATATAAATAATCAATGAATAGCGCGAACAAAATCTTTTGTATTCGATGCGTGTGCTAAGCTCAATTTTCAGATTTAATAAAACAAAAAAAAAAAAAGAACATAACATTTGTACCATATAAGGGCAAATTGTGCAAAACGGTACTAGAACCGGACACATACTTGCTACCTAACAATTGCTGATTTATGACAATAAACAAATTAGATTAAACAATAAAATGTAAAATAAATAATTTGAGTGAAAAAAAATCAAATTATTTCTATGGAAATTAGTGTACACTATACATATACACATAATTTAGATTGTAATCATTGTAGGATGCTTGTCTGAATTATCTTTTATCAACACATAATTTTCATTATTCTCATATTTCAAATTATAATAATTGTCTAATTAATTTGTCTAGCTATTGACTTTTACAATACGCGTGAAATTTTTCATTTTTTTTTTTTTATCAATGTTTTCACATTCTTTCTATTTTCCAAGAATTTTTTGCCAAATAATCTCACATATTTTTGAAGTTTTCTTTCGCATTTTAAAGTCAATGTGTAGGCTAGGGGATAGACATCATTTTTAAAATGTGATTCTTGCTATTACCGTGATTTGTACAATTCCGATAATCCATAATTCATAGAAATAAGTTCAATGAATTTATTATACGGGGAATATTTTTCAAATAATTTACAAATGTTTTGAATAACAAATTGATGAATAATTTAAATTTAAACAAATATATATTTGTAATATATAATATAATAACTTACGCGATAGGCTCACTTGCTCTCACCCGGTCGCTATACATTATATCAAATGTAGAGAAACTGGGTGACCACCCGCCATACTATGTATATGCACAGAGCTCGTGTGCGCACAGTACATATAGCAGACCAGGGTGATCAGTGATCACTGGTCACCCGGTTTCTCGACATTAGATATAATGTATAGCGACCGGGTGAGATGTAGTGAAACCGGGTAACTATAGTTACCCAGTTTTTGATCACTATAGTGATCACTGACCATCCGGTCTGCTATGTACACTGTGCGACCGGGTGAGAGCGGGTTAGCATATCGCGTGAGAAATTTAAAATTAAATTTACTTTTGAAACATCCAATTCTTCAAATCATAAGTCAAAATTATAAGTACGTTTATCTGTCAAAATCAACGAACTTATTCAAGCATGGATTTACATATGTTGTAAATGTGTGAATATATTCATTGAATTATTTTCAAATGTAATTACACTTAAATTGCAAGAAAATTTTGTAAAACAAAGCATACAATAACAACAAAGGGAGTCTATGTACATTTCAATGGACTATGTATATTTCAATGGACAGTCTATGTCCATTGAAATATACATTGCTTATATGTGTTGAGCTCACAAACGTAAAAAACCAAAATGACAAATCCCGCTATTACTATGAATCCGATGCAAAAGTAAAAATCCGAATCCATGTGTCTACCCCCTAGTGTGTAGGCATAATTAAACTTGTAAAAAAAATTAATTTTCAATGGATAGTCAAGCCCTAACAAAGTCAAGTCCTTCAATGCATTATTTCGTCGAATTGTGATATTTATGAATGCTAAAACAATTGAAAAATGGAATTTATCCTTATTTTCTGCGCGCACAATTTTCGTGGTTTTTTTTTTTTCTTCTTCGAAAAAAACATTTTTTTTTTTTTTTACAAAGAATCCACTTTCTCATCCATTTTATCTAATAAATAATTTCGATTCGTTTTAAAATTAATGTTTCAAAATTAATGTAAGACTTGATTTAACAAAATTAATTTAATAGTAATATTGCATAATAAACATTACGATTCCCAGATAATTACGGAATAATTTGAATAAAACAATACAGATGAGTATAGTCTAGTCGATGCGAAATTATAGCAAAACTTACTTTTGAACAAGATATTTTAGTTTGTATTTGAAAAGATGAAAAAAATGAAAGGAAAAAAACAAACAAACAAAATTTGTTTCAATATCATATTTAGTTTGTAATTACTTCCATTCAAATGAAACAACCTTTAGATGATAAGATTATGTAATATGAAAATTGCTGGAAACAACAATGTCCGGCAAAGCGGCAAATATAATTGTTCAATGTACGACAAAAGGTAAAACTTACAATATTCAGCAAATGCAAAATCTCAATGTCAATTGCAACATTTCGAATGTCATGCATTGTTAGCTAAGATGCACTTCCGATTGTATAAATGCATTGTTGTTTCCATCAAATCGAATAATTGCATTAAAATTAATTTAACCAAGAACTGAGAATAAAATTTAAAATCTCTCGTTCGTCTAACAAAATATTTAAAAAAAAAAAAAAAAAACCCTTATAATCCGAAACCATTTACCTAAAACCAAAAACGAATTGCATAAAGTCAAATAGCATATTTACGATTCTTAACAATTATATTGTTGTTAAATGTTTATAGATGTAGATAAAATAAGAAAAAATTGAACGTAAATATGGTCACAAAGAGAAAAGTATTAACCAAAAATGACTTCAATCGCCAAATAATTTTATTTGCGATGCTAAAATATTTAATTAGTATGAAAATTAAATTTACTGTGAATAACTAATGTTAAAAAATAAGCGTGAAATAAAGATAAACAGCAACCGAATAGCTCAAAACATTCCTCCACCCCCCCCCCCCTCTCTATCCACACAAAAACAAAAACAAAAAGAATATCAATTAAAAATGAAATAAATGGAGCTTGATAAACCGTGAGAAAACGAAACGGCAATAAATGTTTTAACAGAATCGTATCAATACAAATGAATATATACTTGCTAAACAGTCTATCAGTTTGCAGTATGCAGTATGAGGTATGCAGTATGCAGATTACAAGTAGTGTTACAATTAGAATGAGTAATTTTTTGAACAGACGATTTAACAAACAAACATACAGTAAAACACAAACACAAACACAAAAAAAAAAAAAAAAAAAATATCATGCAACATCAGAGTCAAAACGCTTAGAATATTTCCAATAAAAAAACAAAATGAATTAAATTATAGCCAAATATATCAAAAACAAATAACAATATTATGATACAAACATCTTTGATGATGATTCAAAAACAACGATGCAATATTATAATTTTGTTCCAATTTGGAACTTCCGAAATGGAAATCACACAAATCTTTTGAACAATTTATTCAATCGATATTGCAAGAAAAAAAATACAACAAAAATAAATAAACATTCTTCCCCATAAATGTTAAACAGAATTTATTGTATTTGAAAAAGCTTAACGTTGTTTTGTTTTAACAAAATTATGCACTAAGAAATAGCATAATATTTGACCATGAAAAGATCCAAAGAAGAATTATTATCGAAAGAATAAAAGGGATCCAAGCAAAAAAACTACTTTCCAATAGCATCAAACCAAATAATATTTGTTAAAATTCATTGAACAATTTATCTAATAATATTTAATATCAAAAATTTGAAATCGTAAGGTTCTCAACCACAAAAAAATAAAAAAAAAACACACACAAACAAATCAATGAAAAATATTGAAATTTTTGCTCATACTTACAGTAAAAACCACAGACAATGAACAATATGTAATTGATTATCAAAATGAAATATTAAACAATATAATATTGAACAAAATGTAATTTCAAACAATAGAAATATTATATACTGTTTAAATACTTTAAACAATTGCCGTTTTACTTCATTTTTCATATGTTTTGCTGGTCAAGTTTATTTCAGGTCAAGTTCAAGATTCAATGAAGCCACGGTCATAAGCATGCGGTTTGACAATGGATGAATAAGAATACACATTAATTTTAATCATATTCTATGGTAATTTATTCCAATTCTTTAAAAAAAGACAAACAAAAATTCATATCACATTTTTCGTAACTTTTTTTTTGACAACAATAAAGCATCGTCATTGTACACATCATAAATTTCATCAAATTGTTACTTTTTTAGACCAGTATATCTGTCCTCGTTGGATCTTTCACCCTCTGCTGGATAGCCACGAGCAAATGGTGGGTCAGGGTTTGTTGTCACATAGTATACACCGCGGGCTCTAATTTAGAGTAAAAAAAAAAATGATGAAAATTAGAGAAGAATATGAAAAAAAACTTTCAATAAAGAAAAATTCGAGAAATTCAAAACTAGATTGAAAAAATATCGAGAACAAAAGAAACAAAAAAAAAATTGAAAAGTTCACGCTTGAGTTCATTTTTTTTTTCTCTTACTTTGGTGTGCAATGTTCTCCCATCAATACATATTCCTCATCTTTTGGACGACACCAGCCCAGAACGTATGTTAATAGATTTCGGCATGGTCCAGCATAAAAACCTTTATCACTATTGATCGACTCGATGAAATATGGCGTGACTTTTGTGTGATCACATGCAAGTGTTTTGAATAGTGTTGTACTGGCACATCCCGGTTGAGAAGTTCCTCCGTTTACATAGAAATCAGCATGACCTGAGACAAATAAGAAAAACATACATCAATTCATGACATTCACACAAAAAAATCAAATCACACATCAATTAAAACATGAATAATTTAGAAGTATTTTTTCATGAAAAATTACTCACCACTTGGACTCCATTGTCCTAAAATGCCAGCGCCTGTATGTAAAACATCAACGAAATGTGCATCACTTTTGTCCAAATCCCGTGTATTATTTGTGGTTGAATAAAAGAAAATCGTTGGATCTAAACCAGTAATTCGTCCCAATTTCCCTTCTGATGGTTTAATGTGATTGGCAACAAGGCCAGCAATATGCGCACCAACACTATAACCAATTAAATGCATATTATCTGGTGGCACACCTCGTGGATGTTTCGCAATATATTTGACTAATTGAGCAACACATAAACTTCCAAATCGTGGTGCCCATTCCATTTGACTTAAACATGGTTCTTTTACGGCTCGACTATAATCAACAATGATGATATTGTAGTCACCTCGTCTGAAGTATGCTTCTCGTAAATCTGGACTTGGTGAAAAATTTCTACCGCCACCAAAGCCATGAATAATGATTTTCGTTTGATGTGCCCGATTGAAATGCGTATAATACAATGCTTCCGGATCTAAAACATCTAATTTTTCTGGTTTCTTTTGCGTACGCCGTGTATACAAATAAAATTCAATTTTTGGATGTGGACATCGAAATGGCTTTTCAAAGCATGATTTCGTTTTAAATACGTTTGAATCGGTCGTTGTTTCAACCTTTTGTGCAGCACCTATATGCAAAATTATAGCAAAAAAAAAAAAAAAAAAAAAACAAATAAAAATTTATTCATTTCAATACAATTTAGAATTAATAGAAAAACAAAATACAAACTACAGAACAGCAGATTGTAAATCATGCGATTAATTACATCTGAATTCATTTGAAATTTTACATAAAAATTTATTGGCAAAGGGGCAAAACGTGTATATCAATGTTGTGGATCTTAATGCATTTGTATAATTTGTTTCCATGCGTGAAACTAATTACGAGCCACCTCATGTCATTTGGACGGTGGAAAAGGCAATAGAACTTGAAAATACAAATAAATTTCAACTATCAAAACTCGTACATAAGATAAAACTCAAATTCATAGACAAATTTTGTAACATTTGTTCCCTCCTTTTTGATTCATTCCATTTGTATTTGTTTTTTGATTGAATTGTATGCATTCACGTGCGATCGCACACTGTATACGCTAAAAATAGAGTATAATTAGTTGACAGTTGTGAAAAAAAAAACGAAAAAAAAAAACCACAATAAATTTGCATGCAATTCAATTGGTTGATAATCGTAATTAAGTTTATTGCTTTTAAATGTATTTTATCATTGGCGTAATTGTTAAAAGTCGTTAAAATTGTCAATGCATCACTGTGTTCTGATTTATACGATGTAACACACAGATAAAACGTTTATTGAACTTTGTACATGCGCTGAATATTAAATATATATCCAATAACTGAATACCAAATGCGAATAACCGAATAAATATAAGTTCTTCTTTGAAATTGTCTTTATATTTTTCTCTTATATTCTTGTTATTTTTTTGACGTAATTTCCCAATGTTTATGTCAAATTCCAGATTAAAAATGTGTCAATTTCTTATTTACATATAGATCACACACATTTTCGATACGATACCGTTAACATTAACCTCTATGCGATGCATAACAACCGAAACAATCAATGCATAGTATTTAACACGTGAGCGCAGTAAACATTCCATCCAGTATTGAACATGCAAGCCATAATATGTATATATTAATACTGAGCTAGCTTACAAACATACGCAAGGTTGAATTTGAGCGCAATTTAAAGTGAAAGTCTCCATCATCGACATTTCTTTGTGCGAGTCGTCTTTAGGTGCACACACGAGTTTGTATGCTCGTGTATATATTGTTGTTTTTGCTTCATTTTCGACATAAATTGTTTAACATCAATGATCTCGCATCAACTAAGCCGTCCATTGTTTTGGTTTTTCTTCATTTTGATAATAAATTTTTATAATTTATTTAATCGCTTTTGGGGTTTTTACCGCTTTTACTCTACCAAATGAATTTATCGGAAATTTTGTGCCAAATAATATAATTCATCATGGGCAATGAAATGGTTGGAATTTCTGAAGAGAAAAAAATTGTTCGTGCTAAAGAGATAATCGGAATGTTTTTTTTTTTTTTTTGGTTTCTTTCAATGAATTTGATTGAAATCAATTTCAATGAATGTGGTTGATATGAATCACTTTGCACTGTGATCGTGATTCAAATAAATATACTGCATTCAAAAATAATTTACGATGCGGAAATAAATACACACATTTGCAATTGATTTCATAGAATTGAATGATTTTTGTTTGCAAACAAACGAAAGTGAATTTTTTTTCTTCTTTTTTCTTTCTTCGTTTAAATCAATGAAAACAGTTCATACACTGCGAGCGCGTGCTCGAACTTTCTACTGAATGGATAGATCACTCACAACTTCGTTCATCGTTCAATGTTTTTGTTCGGAATTTTAAATTTGGATTTGAAACTTGTGAATATCAATGAATGATGACTTATGCTTTATGGAATAAAGATTTAAACGAACAAAAATCCACTTGAAATATATGTATAAAATGTCATCATTCGAAACTGGTCATTTATTCAATATGCAATGCAACAAAATATTGCGAGCGCTCAACCGATAAAATAATAATATGTGTCTTCATCATCGTCATAGTCATAGAAAAATGTCGTCTGTTTTTTTTTTCGTAATTTTTCGAATGAAAAAAAAAAAAATTAATAATCATAATCTTTAAATATTTTTCTATTAGATAATGTTGTTATTCAAGTCGATGATGCATATTACGCGTAGATTACATTTTTGTCGAGTCTTTTTTTCTACAAAAACAAAAAAAAAAAAAAAAAATTGCAAAGATGGCAATTACTCACCAGCAACAGCCAAAAATGACAATAGAAAGATTGCTGTTAAAGTCAAAACGCTAAAACAACTCTTCATGCACATGATTCTTTTTTAAAACATTATCCAAAGTTGAAACGATTGAGATTTGTGTTGGTGTTTTATTTTCAAGTTTTATTTTTGTTTTTTTATTTTCACTCGCTTTTGTTTTGTTATTTCCGTTTAAAATTCCCTCTGGTCGCTTCCAGTAGCCTATTACAGAGAGGTTACGTTGGCTTTTATCGTGAAAAGAAAATGCAGTCACAATCTGACAATAAAAAAATTATATATATAATATCACTTTCGCCCGATCGTTTTATTTCGATGATTGCACATAATGACACGGCTTCAATGCAACCAGTTTTAGTGTGTTTTTTTTTTTCTTCTCTTCACTGATTGAACACGATTGCACTGAACTGCACAAATATTGGATCGAAATTTCCAGTTGTTTTTGTTTGTTTGTATGAATTGAATAACTGTAACAACAAGAGACTGAGATTGTTTATGTTTCGGTTACTTTTGTCTGGTTTAAATGGGTTTTTCTGTCTATAAGAGCTTGCGCAACGTATAAAACAAGTTCCAAGTTTAAAGAATACATCAATTTGTTAAGAAACACTACAAATTTGAAATTTTAAGACTTAATGTGCGTAATGTTTGTGAAGTAATTTCAGCAATTGTCTTGGTTCCGTATGCTCACCACGCTTTCATTTTATTCAAACTCCAGCATCTAGTGAGTTGCCAATTAATTTATGAGATTTTTTGTACAAGTCTATTTTTAGTCTGTCACACTTAACACGTTGTCCACACGATACGTTGCTACTTTGATGTTAAAAGAGAAAATTAAAAAAAAAAAAAAAAATAATGCCTTGTTTACGGATAGCCGGCGTATTTTCAACTGTGTATTTTGTTTTATATTAAGCACGATGTACGGCGATTCAATATTTGGATGCATTGGTGGGAGACCCCACTTTCCATTTTTTTTTTCTTTCAACAAACGACTGCCAGAAGGCTTGATGACGATTATACTGAAATACGCTCAAGATTTTCATGGAAAGTGATTCAAAATCTTTTATACGATTAAATATTCATGAATATTATGATATGAACAGATAATATTCGAAATTATCATTTCATTTGAATCATTTGAAACACTCACCTGTGTATCTCTATCTCTGTTTTTTATTTTCTTTTTTGATTTTTTTCTCTTCCTCTCGCTTCCCATATATTTTGCTCTCTCTATCTCGTTCTTGCTCTCTTCCTCACTCTCTCCATTGGTCTCTTTGTTGCTTTTTCTCTTGCTATCTCTCTTCGCGTACTTCCTCACACTCATTCACTCACTCTCACTCTCTCCTTCTCTCCCTCTCTACCTCCCTCCCTCCCTCTCTCCTCTCTCTATCCCTCTCTCCCTCTCTATCTCTCTCTCTCTCTCTCTCTCTCTCTTACTTACCTCTTACTCTCTCAAATGCCACTCTGTCGACTTGTGAATCACCCGGTCGATTGAGTACTTTTTGAATGCAACTGTTTTTTTTTTGCATCAAAATTTCTGATCAAATATAACCTTAGCGCCAATTAAACCATTGCGACATCAAGTCGTAATTTACTCATTAGATTTCCACTTGATTGACACTCATTCTTCGTTCTGTTTGACATTTTAAATTCTTGAATATGAATGTAAATACTTGATATGTGTGTTTATACGCCGTAGAAAAGAAAGAGGACAAATTACAAAAGACACAGAATAATTTCAGAAAAAATGTTGTAGTGTACTATGATCGAAAATTTAGTAAAAAAAAAAAATGGTTTTGATACCTCCGCGTCACAAAAGTTCATTCATGAAGAATCAAGTTCAAAATTTACCTCAATTCGTCGAACAAAAAAAGCGTAAATAATGTTTCATTAACAAAAAAACGACATTTTTGCTATGTCATTTCCATTAATTTACAATATCACCTTTACGTTTTTATTTTTATACATTTAAATGGACAAAAATTGATGATAATGTTATTTTTATTGTTTGATAAATTTGTTAAAAACGTATGGTCTAATGTTTGGTTCATGGGTTTTTGTACTTTATTTCTTAAGTTTATTTCTTTTACAATATAATTTAATGAATGAACTTGTAAAATGAAACAAGTGTTTAATTTTTGCCTTTTGCATATGGCGGCTTACTGTTGGTAAATACGAAAAAAATTCCTTGAGATCTGAAACATAGAAATGGCACACTTTAAAATACAAAATCAAAATCGAAATAAACATAAACAGCATCGCTGATTGCTCAATAGACTAATTTATAATGTTATTAATTTTGGAAGAGTATATGTCTGTGTGTATTTTTGTGATCATATCAAAAATGAATTAATCAATAGCATTTTGCATGAAAATGGCATAATGACAGCCCTTCTCCTGTCTCATAAAATTTAATTCAATAATTAGTACTGTTTGCTTAAGGTGATCAACTTTTCGACGGTCAAATATAGACGTGTTAATTAAATTCGGTCTAATCGAGGCACGCAACAAAATCAATCGTGTGCTCTCATCATATTTCACAATTTTTTTTTTTCTTTTCTATTTCATACAAAAGATCCAGTGGAATTCTCTGTCTCTTAATTTGTTTTTTTTTTTTTTTTTTTTTTTTTTTTTGTGTATAAAGCATATCTGTGTTGTTTGAATCGACAAATGTTGAATGAAAACAACAAAAATGATATAATTTTGAGGGAATTTATATGTGTGGATATATGTCGATGCATGAAATTAACGATTGCGTAAACTTCGTGATATCAGATTTTATATTCCGTAAAAACAAAACAAATGTTCAAGATCTCGATGGAGAAAATTGAAATGTGTGAGCTATCGCTTCAAAAAAACCGCAAAGTAATGTGTATATAATAAAACAAAAAAAAAATATGTTATAACGTTCATCACACAACTGTTGCAGAAGCGAGAAAATTGCAGTCAACTCACGCTATTGTCGGCAAACAAAAGTACATTTATACAGGCGTTGCACAATTTTGAATTAATTGCGTTTGAATTAACACAATGCATTATAAAAAAAAAAAAATGTAAAATTATGATGTTATTAAGATGTTCGCATAGGAAGCGGAATTTAACACTATGGCTAAGAATAATAATAAATTGAAATAATTGTTTAGTACTCATTTGTTGCTTTCCATCCCATAATTGCTTGCTCATTGGAATTTCTACACAATCCAAATGCCCAATCGGTCCATTCTTTACATCTATAACCCCAAAAACCAGTTTCCGAATTTATTGACTCGGCAAAATAAATTGGAGCTCGATCATGATTACAACTACCAATACCTACAAATATCAATCGTTTTTATTCCATTAAAGTAATGCGCACAAATAAACATTTTTTTCGAATGTGAAAAAACAAAAGAAATTTCTTTTAAATGTTTTTTTTTTTCCTTTTGTTATAAAATATCTCAACATACTTTGATCACGTTGAGCATTACAACCCGGCTGTTCTATTCCTCCATTCATATAGAAATCTAAGCGAAAAAATTATATTTATAAAAGAAAAAAGTTGAAAGAATCTATATATAAAAGTGAATACAAAATGAATTTGAAAATTTCATTCACAAACCTAGATGACCACTTGCAGCTAAAACACCGCGAGCAAATGCATCTGTGTGCACAACCTGAACCTATGAATAGATTGTTACATAATCAAACTACTTTTTGAATTGTATGGGAGCGTTTTATTCAACTTACAAAATCTGCATCATCGGGCCCTTTGTACGAATAAAATGTTAGAAATTTGAGAATATTTTTGAACGATTTTTTTATGAATTAGAGAGAAAGTGATGTATATTAACTTACCAACACGATGTTCTTTGTTGGCGAACACAAACAACGGCTTTGCAGGGTCGAGAGCTGTTCATGTATTTCGAATTATTTGGTAATTTTTAATGTTATGCAACAGTTTTTTGAACTTTTGTTTGTTTGTTTTTTGTTTTTTTTTTTTTTTTCTTTCATTTTTCTACCTGTAATTCTGCGTAATTTGCCCGTTTTAACGTAGTTTGAAATCATTCCTGCCGTTTGAGCACCAAGCGAAAATCCTATTATGTGCAAATCATCAAGTGTAAATATCCCTTTTCCCATCATAAAATCCAACAATTGTGCTGTGCATTTTGCAACAACTGGTAAATTATGAACGGCTTGAACATAACAAGGTTCCGGTGCCAATGGATGATAATCAAGACTTATTACATTGTATTCACCATTTTGGAAAAGTGCCGGTCGGATATGACTGTTTGGTGAGAAATCTTTGTGGCCTGCGTATATAAAAAAATAGAATTTTACATAAGTATATCGACACGACTTATTTTTTCGTGCTTAGAGAGTAATTTATGATTAAAATAATGAGTAAAAGCAAAACAAAACAAAACAAAATCAAAATTCTAAATGTAGAACGCTTGAAATTAACTCATTAATTGGCAGAACAAATCACAACACAAAACAATGCTACATTTATTTTTTTTCAGAACTAATTCCCAATTTTGATCTTATTACCTGTGTATCCATGAAGTAGCACCAGAAAAGGTCGACCCTGTGCATAATTAGCTGATGTTACCGTTTCTTCATTTGCCATATTCAATTGTGTCGGATTATTTTGAGTTGATCTTAACAAATAAATAAATAAACACAATGAATTTTTTCTCAATTAACATTTAACAAAAAATGTTTGTTTTTCACATCACATCACCTTGTATACAACCAAAATGTTATATTTTCATTGGGGCATGTATCGTCGGCAATATGACATTTCGAAAACATATCAAATGGGAACAATGGATGTGATTTTCCAGAACTCAACACTGAAATCGTTATAAAAATGAATAAAACATAGAAAAACACGCCAAGTATTACTGTAATTGCAATATTTATTATCGTTTGAATTTTCAGTGGCCTATGTAACATATCTGAGTCTGGTTCAATATTAAGCATTTTTTTTTTTGTGCAGTTTACAACTTAATTTTGAATGTCGTTATCATTCCAATAAAATTAACTCTTTTACTTTGACAAATTGTTTTGAACTATTTCACTATAATGAAATTTCACACTTTTTTTTTCAGAAAAGGCTACTCGGATGAAAATCATTTTAAATTTTGGGAAATATTTCAAATTAAAAAAAACGAAATCTAAAAAATTCACTTAAATATTTCAGATTAGTTACACTAAGATTACTCAATTCAATGAGTGAAAATTATCACCAATATTCACCATCAATCGAGCAAATCATTTTAGCGAGTGCTTTTCATTGATAACATTTTAAGCTTCGTTAATTTGCATGATTTTTCACATTTTGCGAACTAAAAACTGTCAGAAAATCCAGTCTCACCAACAATCGATCGTTAAAACTTTCATATTTACGTAGGAAATAAATCTAAAAATCTAAATTCTACATTGAAAATACCTGCTAAAAATATAATAAACAAAATCTTTGGCATTTTTTCTCTTTAAATTTTCAAAATTGCACAAATTTCACACTAATCAAAAATAATTTAAAAATTTCCGATGATTATCCATAGAATGTTTGGTCGAAAATCAATAGAGCAATTTAAATAGAATTTTCTATTCTTTTAAATTCTCTCTAGCTTCGAACAATTGGCAAAGGAATAGTTTCAATCATGTTACGGTATTTAAATAGAACATTTGATTTTGTTTCGTTAGGCCGTCTAATTTGAATATTTTTTTTGCATGATATCAAAAAGAAAGAAAGAAAGAATGAAAAAAAAAAACGATGTAGTTTAAGTATCATGTAAACAGTAAAGCATTAAAAATATCGGCAATTCTACCGAAAATAGAATGTAAATCGAGATTTACATAGTAGGTGAGATTAGTTGAGTGGAGTTTTGCTGTAAATTGTACAATTGAATTTTGCATTTTAAATGTATTTGGTAGTCATGTTTTAATAGAATTTGATTTATTTGGGAAATTAATTAGTACATCGTTGTACTGATTAAGGAAATGAAGCATTGTGAGAAATAATGAAAAACCAAGTGGATACCAATTAGGTGTTTTTTTTTTTTTTTTTTTCATTTTAAATGTGATGGCTAGAACACAATCAGCTTATCGTTTAATGCATTACGGAATTTGGCTGCGTAAAAATTCAAGATAAATTTCATTGAGTTTTTTCACCATTGTCCAAGTATGAGTTGAACAATTTATGCCATTAGAGCAAAAATTGTAATTTGTTGGCTTTTTTTTTTCCGCCGTGAATTTCGAATTTGATTGGGGTCACATTTGGAATTTTTTCGGATGACAGAGAGACATTTAAAGTGAACAACACTTTTTTTTTCCCCCTTTTTTGCAAATGCATTCTGTGTCATAGTAATGTCTTGTATACAAACAACACACTCAGCTGTGGATATCAGCATTTGCACCATTCTGTACGTAATGCATTGACGCTTAATGTTAGCCTGCGATAAATAGTTGAAAAAATCACTTAGTCGATTCTTTTATATTCATAAATCTGGCGCAAGGTCAAAAACTCTTTTTTTTTTGGTATGCACTTTATTCACACATTTATCGGCACACAGTTACCAATTTTCGAAACCAGTTGTGGCCGTTCAATTTTGCGAATTGTTTCATTGTGAGTGTAAATTGTTTCAAGTGCAACGACTGTTTCAGCGATTCAAGTGTTTTTTTTTTTTTTTTGGTTTTGTTTTGGTTTTGGCTGTACGTGGTTGATAATCATTATTAGAACAGTTGAAGTGCTTTCGTGTATCGTAGAACACTTCAACTTAAGTTAATCAGTTGAAATGATTTTGTCCGCACAATGTGGATATTGAAACAAAGATGGAGCTTTAATCAACTTGTGACAAGAGAATTGAGTAGAAAATATTATCTCAAAAAAAAAAAAAAAGAAGAATCAAAACAATCGACTTTTGACACATTGTCAATATAAGCACATTTGCCGAACCATCTCTCATTGTTTACTTATTGTGTGAATATAATTCAAATCATCACGAGTTATCTTTAAAGTGATAAGAAATGTTTACTTGTCGAACATTCATTAAAAGCATAAGTTTCAAACACAATATTCCAATTAATCGTGTTTTTGCCTCCTTAAGATTCTCAAATTCAACAATGACATCGAATCAAATATTAAGTGATTTAAATAGTTTATTTTTAAGTGGTGTACATGCAGTGCAACCGAAAAATATTTTAAATACCAACAAATTGACCATTGATAAAAATGAATCAAAAATTATTTGCAATTTTTCTGAAAAACAATTGGTAATTGATATTAACAACAAGCGCTGCCATCTGGTTGGATTTGGAAAAGCTGTCTATGGAATGGCTAGTGAATTAAGTAAAGTACTTGGCGATCGGTTGATATCTGGGATCATAAGTGTTCCATTGAATATTCATAAGAATTTTACAAATACGCACATGCCAACGGTGATAAAAGTGTTTGAAGGCGCTGAAAATAATTTACCAGATAAAAATGCCGAAGAAGCTGCAATACAAATTATAGAATTTTTAAAGAGTTTAACACAAGACGATATTTTATTTGTGCTTATTTCTGGCGGTGGTTCAGCATTGTTGCCATTATCATGCAATGGTGTTAGTCTCGATGAAAAATTGGCTATTATAAAACAGTTAGCTGGAAAAGGTGCAACAATATCAGACATAAATCGTGTTCGAATCGATTTGTCACAAACAAAAGGTGGAAAATTGGTACAATATGCACAAAATGCGGGCACAATTGTTACATTCATTATATCAGACATTATCGGTAGTCCAATTGATCTAATTGCAAGTGGTCCCACAATTCAACAACAGAACATTGAAAAAGTGGAGAGTTCAATTAATATTTTAAAACGATTTGAACTATGGCATTCATTGCCTGAACATATTCAAATAGCAATAAATAAATGTGCAACAAATTCGAATTTGTCAAAAGTTGAAAATGTGAACAATATTATTATTGGTAATAATGAGATCGCTGTTGAGGCAATGCTACAAGAAACAATAAAAAGAAATATTAAAGGAATTATTTTATCAACTGAAATTGATGGGAACGTTGCTAACATTAGTAGAGCATATTTTGAACTTAGTAAATGCATTCAAGCATTTAAATATGATTACATTGATGAAATTCAATTTCTTTATGACTTAAATAAATTGAAAAAAATACTTTATATTCGAGATGAATTCCTGCAAAACATCATAAATGTTGTAAATCAATCGAAAATTGAGGAAATTGATGTGTGTGTAATTGGTGCTGGCGAACCAACTGTTACAATCACCGGTAATGGTTTAGGTGGTAGAAATCAAGAGCTAGCACTTCGGTTTAGTCAATTTGCTTTTGATGATCATTTAACGCAAGATGTATTTCTTCTATCTGCTGGAACAGATGGTATTGATGGTGAGTTTGGTCCATTTTCTTCAAAATAATTTTCTTTCATTGGTTGATTGTGTTTATGATTTTTCTACTTTTATCTAATGTCGGCAATCGTATTGACATTTTGACAGGGCCCACAACATCTGCTGGAGCCATAGGAGGTACTGATATTATACGAAATTATTTGATGATACCAGGCAAAAGACAGAGTGATATTGATGATTTCATACAAAATAACGATTCCTTTAATTTTTATTCAAATTTATCGAATGGCAAATATCACATTATCATTGGCCACACAGGCACTAACGTTATGGATTTGCACCTTTTGTACTTTAAAACATAAATTTTTTGGTTTTTTATTTTTTCTCTCAAATATACTGAATCTATCTAAATGTATCGAAATAAAAACGCTCAGTTATTGTAAAAGCGAAACAAACAAAACAAAAAAATGTGAATTTTATTCAAATATTTCTGGTATTTTGTATATAATATTACTTTATTTGAATAGCGTGAATTTTTTATTAATTTTTCAGCAACTTTTTAATTTCATGACATTTTTGTTAACTTTTTAAATTCATGACATTTTTTTTTTCTCTCTATATTTTTCTTTCTTTCTTTCTTTCAACTCATGGTATGTGTATTTCGTTTAAACATAAAAATGTTGTAAATTTCAAGAAAAAAAAAAAAAAAAAAAAAACTGTTCACCACGTGGTTCGGTCTAATTGTGAATCGATTGAAGAATTTTATCACCACAAAATTTGATAATCAAATATAAGCAATAAGAAAATAGAAAATAAATTGCCAATTCAGCCATGCTTGTTGTTAACTGCGAATTTATTCCTGTTGTTAACTGTGTTTGTATCAAATGAAAATCAACTGTAAACTGATCGAAATATGTTAACTACGATCTGCTTGTATACCATATAGTAATATATGTTTTGAAAATATCTGAAATTCATTGAATTCCACTTATAAATAAGTGTACCTGATCGAAATAAATGTACGATTTGTAACCGGCGCTCCAATTTGATTACTATCAATAAACAAATATGTTACAATGGCCAAGTGTTTTTTTTTTTTTTTTTTTTTTTTTTTTTTGAATCATGTAATCAATTAACATCTTACAAAATGAATATCGAATTAAGAGGAGGTCAAAAGAATAAAGCTGAACAAATAATGTACAATGAAGCAGATGACCCAAACAGATCGTCTAAATATTTTAATTCATTTATATCGTTTCTTTTTCTTCCACCAAAAAGTGGAACATCTGCTCATTATATAACACATAAAGAATGTGACCATAGTTTGAACGCGTGCCCGAAACAACTGTATCTGATTGCGAGTGAGATACATAGAAAAAAGAAATGTGTGTTCAGTTTCTTTTTATCTCTTCTCTATAATGTATTCGTATGTTTTGAATTAAAAAAAAAAAAAAAAAAAAAAAATGAATTCATTTTGAACATAAAAAGAATATGAATAGATTTTTGTGTTAAACCACATGTCAATGATTATAGTACACAGAGGACAATTCTTTGAATCAATAGAAAAAAATTTGAATAATTATATGATTTCACAGCACCAATTTAGTAAGCATATCAATTACAATCACAATAATTAGTTGTGATTTTCTTCATGTTGTTGTTGTTGTTTTTTTTTTTTCCTTTTTGTGTTTTACAGATAAACAATTGGAGCAACTGTCGATTCAGTATTATTCTTTGCACATTTTCACATTGCAACTCAAGATGTATTATCCGATACATTACAAACTGACTGTCAATTAGTTATGACAAATGTTTAATTCATACATGATTTTAATGATTAAAGAAATTATGCACAGGTGCGTGACTATTCATAAATTTTTTTTTTTTTCCGCATACAGACAACTCGGTACCCCAAATACATTGTATATGTAATTATTCAATACCTTTCTATGAATTTTCATCATAAAAACTGTTGAATTGTAAATCACACAGTTGAATGACGAAGTAAGAATTGACCGACAAATGAATTTTAAAGAAAACATTTGGGAAATTTCAATAATTTTTGATGAAAAACTTTTTCCTTTTAAAAATCATAATTTCGAAAAACTTTCCCCGTTTAATGGTCATAATTTCGAGAAGAAAAAAAATGAAGACTTCTTGTGAAAGCTACGGTTGAAGTAATTTCAAAATTTTTTTTTATTGAAATAGTGGACGAAAAAAAAAGAAAGCAATCGAATAACTTCCATAATTTTATTAAACAAAAGTTTTTCAAACTTGAAAATTATGATCACATTAAATGCATATTGAACAGTAATTACAACGAATTGATGGATTGGTTTAAATTGAATTGTCGTTAAAATCATTTAAAACGAACCCGTTAAACTCACTCTTATGACAAATGTTTTGTGTTAATCTATGTAAAGAAAATAAAATTATAGCGATAAATTTTTTTTTATGTTGGTAAATGAAAAAAAAAAAGAAAAAAGAAAAATACAAACAAATCAACAAGTATTCCTATCCAAACGAGTAAAATTAAGGATGTAAATTCACAATTAATTTAATTATAGTGTTTGCAATTGATCTGACAGAGATCATTAATGGTATGAATGGCTGCGAGCTAGTTTGGCGTGTTGACAAAGGGAAGCACAAATTATATGTTTGAGTTGGTGACGTTTATTTTTGTTTGTCGTGTACATACATGCAGCCGCAACCGACACAGCAGCAACAGCTTAAGTCTATAATTTCAGTCGATTGTAATTGATTCGATTTAATTAACGCCTGCGGTACGTAAAATGCCAATATCAATAACTCTTAGTGCAAACGATTTTGAATGTGGCTCTCACACATGATAATTTTTTTTTTTTTTTTTTTTTTTTTATTGTTCAATTGAAGAACGAATGTTTTTATTTCGCTTCGCTTTAATATATTTCATTCATGTTTTTCGTGTGTGTGTGTGTGTGTGTGAGTGTGCACAAATGGAATTTGAGCTGGTAGCAAACTTTTGGATTCAGTGTACAATGTGGCTCCATTGTGTCTGTTTTGAATGATCTCATTTGTATATTAGATTATTTTCACATCAATGCTTCATATGTAGTTGCCGATTTTTTTTTATTTTCTGCTCTTTTCGTTTCATTCTGTGCAATATGCCTGTTGATCCGATGGCTTTGTTTATATTCATTAAATTAAACCGACAAATCTGCATATCGTTTACCTTCGAAAGAAAAAAAAAAACATAATTTTAAAGATGAGGCAGAACGATGAGAAAATATCCTTTGTGTGTGTTGTTGTCGGTGAATATTTTTAATTTGCGACATTACCGGTACATTGCTTTGTTCATTAAAAATGACACCGAGCACATCCTTTTTCTCACATATCTTGTGTCCATTGTTTATTTAAATGAATCGACAATTTTCACAACATAAAACAATCACCAAAATATGTTAATGGATGATTTGATATCCATTGAATCATGAAGAACAAGTTGAAGGGAAGAAAAAAACAAAAAACAAAAAAAAAAAAAAAACAAGAAAAACAATTCGTAAAAATACAAGAATGAGAATTCAATGAAAAATAATGAATAAGCAAAGCAAACAACAAAAAGATACCGACAGTTAAATGCTATGCGTTTGCACGCATATACATGTGAAATGAAGAATGGAATCAATGGACAAAAAACCATTTCATATTATGAAAAATATTTGCTGTGATTGTCATTGCTTTGAAATGGATCAGCGGCAAAAAGTGCGATTGACCGTTAAGAAGATTAACATTCTCAAAAAATCGTGCTGTTTTTTTCGCATGATTGTGTCCATACCATTTATAAAGAGAGAACTCTTTTTCTTTTAGTCAGAAGGAAATGGAAAGTGATAAAGATATGGGCAATTGTACCAAGAAAAGAGAGAGAGAGAGAGAGATAGAGTGAGGGAAAGAGGGAGAGAGAGAGAGAAAAAGAAGGAAAGAGAGAGAGAGAGAGAGAGAGAGAGAGAGAGAAAGAGAGAGAGAAAAAGATAGAATGCTCTTACTTGCAAAAGATCCCAATTATGTCTTTTTATCGACTGAGTTGTGCCTTTCAAAATTCACAAAAGAAAAAAAAAATCCCAAATGACTTGTTCAGTCTGATATCAAGCATGGGCATGTGTCATACGAGTACATATTAAGAGCCAAATAATTAAATGGTTGAAATAAAGTCATTACTCCTAATAAACGATGCAATTGGCACAAAAAATCATAAATAAATAAATTAAAAGTGTCGTTCTACTCACAGCCTACACAAATAATTACGTGCGATTGCTTTGAATCAAGTCTGCCTGAAATATAGACATTATTTTTCTCACTGTTGTGCTTTTTCTTTTTCATTCACACTCTTTTTCTTTCTTTTACTCTCTCACTTGATTTTTGGAATTTGTGAATGACGAAAAAAGAACTCCATTTCGTCAAGCCAATAAATTCTTCACACTTTTATGTCTCTCACTCTCTATCTCTCTGCTCTTGCCTTTAAATAATGTTCATGCCCGAAGCGCTGTATATGGATGGATGGATAAGTGCGGGTATTTTTAATCGTTGAAATGTATACGTGCACATCGGTATACCAAAATAGGCAAAAACTCTCTGTCTTGACGGTAAACGGAAAAAAGTAAAAAAAAAAACACAGAGAGAAAGAGATAGAGAGAGAGAGAAAGAGAAAGAGAGGGAGAGTGAAAGAGAGGGAGAGTGAAAGAGAGGGAGAGAGAAAGGAAAGAAAAAAACATAACGAAAACGGAATGTTCATTCATCAAAGTGAAGGCATTGGGCATTGTGTGATGCAAACGCGGCTGTCGAGAGTAGCCGTCGATTAGTCTGGCAGATGATCAGCAGCTAACACAACAACGACAACACTCTTTAATTAACAATTATGATATACTGGTTGATAAGAGCGACAAAGTGTCTGTACTGTTGGTTTGGCAAACCCAACAAAACCGTGCACTCCGCACCATAGAGGCAATTCGTGTCGTGTGTGTATGTATGGCGTGTGTATGTTTTGTTTTTTTTTTCTTCTTTTTTTATTTTTTTTTTTTTAAATTCTTCTTCTTCTTGTATTTTTCGCTTCTTTTTACGCCGTTGTATTGCGCAAGCCGAACAATCTTGAGAACACGTCAAACATCTTGTTTACTTTCAGCAACAAACAGAATATGCCAACAGATTTTTATAAAGTAGACATACGGTCGTTTAGTTTTTTTTTTTTTTTTTTCTTTTTTTCTTTCGAAAATGTATCAATATATATTGATTTTATCGAACCAATTCGATCGATTGACGTATTGATGTTTGAACATTACCATTCCGTTTGGTTGTGCGAATTTATGACCATATCAAGCGCAAGAGTGAAAAAAATAAAAAGGAGATATGTGACAGCGATAACAGGCTTAGGCGAAATGTGGCAATTTTACAATAAAATGTTAATTTGTGGAATAGTGTCATTTATCATTTACTAGTCTCTTTATCTTTTTTTTTTTTTTTTTTTTGTGCATGTCTGTGAGTTTCTGTGTGGATACTACATTCTTTGGGCACACTTTTCTCTTCATACTTATGCGCTCCCACCTCTCTCCCAATTCCCTGTCTCTCGTTTTTGATTTGAACATGTTTATTACTCTGTCGAATTTTGCAAAATGTCTTCCTACTCGTTTCGATAGCGCACAACTCAGTTGACACTAGTTCGAAATTCTTGCGTATGAAGAAAAAAAAAAAAAAAAAAAATGAAAAGAAAAAATAATAAAAAAAAAAAAAAAATCCGCAAAACGCGCGTCAAATATTTCGTTGTAATGAATTTAATTTCTGTGGGTGTGAGTTATCACGACACGGTAATAAAGATATGAGCGAATACGAATCGAGAAATAACCGGATGAGTTGATGAATTGCATGAGAGAATAAAATCTTGTGCGATTGAATGCTTTCTCATTTAAATACACTAGAATAGCGTTTTCTTCACGCATGCAATTATTATCAAGAAAAATAAAAATAAAAAATAATAATAATAAAATAAATTAAGCGAAAATATTCGCTAGCACGCCCAGTGCGTAGAAGTGTTTCATTGATCTCTTTCTTTCTCTTTCTCTCTCTTTCCCTCTCTCTCTTTCCCTCTCTCTCTCCTCTCTCTCTCTCTCTCTCTCTCTCTCTCTCTCTCATTCTCTCTTTGACTATGTCATATTTAGCATGTGATTTCAATCATAACTAAGGGAAAAATCAGTAAAAATCATAAAAACATTTTGTTTTATAAACGTGTTTAACTAGTTAAATATATATTTAATGTTCAGTTTTCGATATCATAAAATTCATTCAATCAATTAGTCTGGTTGGTCTTTCGGTAGTTTGGCATATGTTTCATTAAAGGATTAATACCAATGAGTTGAAGAAAAAAAATCACATTGGTGTACATAGTACATAGAATTTCAAAACTTATACAACAGCCATGCGTTATTCACCTGATCATAAATGCGAATCTTATTTTAAAAAAAAAAAAAAACGGAGTAATGTGAAGAGAGAAAGAAGGTAAGAAAATAGGAGTAGTGGTAGCATTGAAGGCAGACAAAAAAAACCATTCATAGTTGTACAATAATTTGAAAGAGAGTTGGCTTGTCTCGTATTTTAGATAACTTTGCATAATATTTGAAATAATCAAATAATATGTAATGTATTTACGAAAGTGTTCACCTACATTCGATTGAAAATTAGTATTTGCTTCTGAAAAAATTCGCAATAAGAAAAAGATGTATCTGTAACATTTTCACACATGCTAGGAGTTGCAGCAAGGTGTTTTCGGTTCATTTTTTTTTTTTTTTGTCTGTATTCAAAGTCATGAGCAAGAAGAGAATAAGCAACGAAAGAAAAAAAAAAACTGTTGATTTGCACACCAAAACATAGGAAATAAAGTAAATAGACAAATATGAAAGTGTTCGACATCGATATTGTTGTGACAAAGTGACAAGTGACCCTATTGAAACGATGGTATTAACATATGTAAGCATAAAACGATTTAAATCCATGTAAATGTATATTATGCATACTGCATACCTGTTCATATATTCATCATTCATATATATATTAGTATTGCAGTGAGATAGGAAAAAGAGGGAAAGAGAGAGAGAGAGAGAGAGAGAGAGAGAGAGAGAGAGAGAGAGAGAGAGAGAGAGAGAGAGAGAGAAGAGAGAGAGAGAGAGAGAGTGAGAGAGAGAGAGAAGTAGCATGTATGCAAATGTCATAGTGGATGCAAAATAAACCGATCGTTGTATGTGTTGGCAAAACCACTAGGCATATTAGTAACATATATGTTTCGATAGTATTATAGTTTGTTACAAAGGAGACAGTCAACAAATTGAACATGTTCTTTAAACTTAAGAAAAAATAAAAAAAAAAATAAAACAAAAAAGCGAAAAACAACAAATCGACGATTATGTGCCATTTAATATTAGAGTAAATTTTCAATCAAGTGTGCGCCAATGCATTTATTATCTTCAATGGAACCATAAAGAGTTCAACCAATTTCGAAAAATACATTTAAACGTTCCCATTGCTTAATTAAAAATAATAATAAACTGAACACGACATTTTGTCCGCAATATTCAAATCAATATTAACTTACCTATTGAAAAAGAGATATATATATATATATTATGCACACAACTACACAATCATAGTTCGCTCACCAGTAAAACTGTTAAAAAGATATCACCAAGAGAATATCAATTATAACACACAGTGCTAAACTCGCTTACAAGTTATAACACGCTCGCTAAAATACAAAACGATGAAGCAGATAATGAAATAATAAAAAAAAAAAAACATACATATATTGGAAATAAAAACGAGAAGAAAAGAAAAAAAAAAACAGAAACGGCATCAGCAGCAGCAGCAGCAGCAACAACAACGAAATGAAGTAAAATTACAATAACAACAACAGCAAAAGCAATGATCAGAAACCAGCTTGAAGAGTGTGTATCGAGCACATAAAATGCGATTTACGTTGGCATTTGTTCGAGAAACAACAACAGTAATTTTATAGCTTTCGGCCCAGTCCGTAAACGATCTCTCGCAGTCGTCATGAAATTATATGTATTGTACTGTGTTGCTGTATATGCGAGAGCCAGAAGCCCGACTCAACTTTTCATCTCTCGTTCAAATTGCTTGTTTTCATTAACCAGTTGAGAGTTGAACGCAGAATAAACAGCATCCATTTTATCTCATTTGTCGTCAACAACACGACACAACAACAACAACAAAACCAAAAAAGAAAAAAAAAAGAAAAAAAACGAAGAAAAATACAAGCAACAAAAAACAAAAGCAATAGTTAAACATAGTGCTTCTGCATTGTTTATTCAATACATTTTTTGCCACATTCAGTAAATTAATGGACAGGGTATCGTGTTGTTGTTATTATTTGTTTCCCCTATTTTGTGGTGTGTGCATTTTTCCATAACTCGAAAATGCTCGAACAAACAATCAATTGTTTAATATAATGTGCGAACTGGAATCTGAATTTCGAGTGAAACGTCAACGAGCTCTCGATTCTACATTCCAAATATTTTGTATGTGAATATTTTCAATATCGAATCAAGTTTTATTGTCTTTTTATATTCGGTTTATTTTTATCTCTTTCTTTCTGTGTTTTTATCATCATATCGGCCGACTCTTTAACGTGGAATTTTAAACAAAATTTTTTTTTTTTTCGTCGTCTCTCTTTCTTCACGGTGTGTGTGTGTGTATTTGTGAAAAAAAAAAAAATTTTTTTTTTTCCTCTCTGATACCGATCGAATGTGTGGATTTCGAATATTTGATCTTTTACTATCTGTAAAACTATACACATATCATAATTTCTCCAGCACACAGTATCAGTGTTTAGTGTTTATGTGAATTGTGACATTTAACTACACGCATACAGGTGTGTAATGCAGTACAAGTGTGACAGAAAACGGTGGCACTGCTATACAGCATTTGGACAAGCTAAAAAGCAATAACAACAACAACAAATCACAACACCAACTACTATCACAGTGCCGTTCACATCATACAGATTTTGAAATGACATTTGCAACTGATTGTGGACTTTATACATGTCAAAATTGAAAGAAGAAAAAAAATAATAGCTGATATTCATATATGAATGTTTTTGGATGCAATTATCGTACGAAAATTGTTGAGATATGAATAAGTGAGTGAGTAAATAGTTTCCAGTTTGTGCATGTAACATGAATAATCGGGAAAATAATAAACCACAAAAACGTATCATAAAAACGAATCAGAAAAACAAAAACATACTTAACTATCAAAACACACAAAAATAAAAGTGTTAAACCGAAAAACCTTAAGAAAACATAGTTAAATTGAGACAACAACAACAGCGAGATGAAAATATTATTGAAAAAATAAAACAACATCGAAACGAAGACGAGTATGTGTATATTGCAAAGTGTCGATTAAAAGTTTCCAGCACAGTTCAAGGATTAAATTTTTTTTTTTTTTTTTTTTTTGATTGAAAACGAAAGAAGCAACAAAATAATCATGTTGGCTTGAACACATTTACACCTATCAATTTACCGAATATACAGTCAATACGATAACAGTAACCAATTTCAATGACCACAACGAATAAATTACGTGTTTTACATTGTTCTTTTAATGTGCGGCCAGACGATCAAGTACATTTTTTCGTATAGCTGATGTTGATCGCGTAGAAAACGAAAAAAAAAAAAATAAAAAAAAAACGTTTTTCCTTTTTTGCGTAAAATTTTTTCAAAATCGTGATTTGTACACCGCAATTTGTACTTTCGGTTTCATATTGTTGTTGTTTGTTTATTTATTCATATTTTTTTTTTTTTTCGGTTATTATTGCTTAAATATCAAGTGCATCACTATCGTCACTATTACAAATATTGAGCCCAATATTGGCCCAATAAATGATGACTACCGTACAAAATGCAGTGTATATTTTAAGTCAATTCACCGATGAGAATAAATGTGAAAGCTGAGAGAAAAAAAAAACGATAAAGAAAAAAAAAAACCGAAAAAATAACATACACACAATAACAACAGACACCATTCAGTGGCAGTGTGAACAAGTTGAAATAGTTGCGCGATTCAGCCGCTGCTTGGAGTCTCTCGCTCTCTTCGATCTCTCAGTGTATCGTATTTAATTTGTATATGAATCGATGTGTTTTGACTGTCTCGTTCACTATTTTCACAAACGCCAGTGATCAGTTTTTTTTTTCTCTCACTCGCTCTTTTTTGCCTTCGCCGTATTTATTTGAATGTATGCACGTTCGCATGCCGTGTGCCACAATAGTGAATGTTGTATTTTTTTTTTTCTCTCTATCTCTCATCAAAGATATTTCATATTGAATATTCGTGTGGCTAAATTCAGTGATAGATAAAACGATTGATCAACATTTGATTAAACAGAACTACTAAAGATTTCGTGTGTGTTTTAGTGCTTATGTGAAAAGAAGAAGCAATAGAAAAAGAAAAAAATAAAATGAAATAAAATTTGAAAGACTCACAAAGTTACTTCATTAAATGCATAACATGCACATTATTTACGCATTTCTATGTTAACGGTTTCTTTGATACTAGTTGAATGCAAAAAAAATGAGCGAAAAAAAAAATTAGCAACATTTTACCACCACATCATTATCAAATTGCCATAAAATGAAAATGAAAATTCATAAAATCGCACAAAATACAACCATTTAATATGAAATTGTCAAGTAAACAAGTGGAAAAAATCCATGCAATTTAATTCGAACGACAAGAATCTACGGAAAATAAAGCCGTAAGTTTTGTGTACTGAATCGATTTAACCAAACTTTACGTTTCAAATTAGTGACATATAAATGGATGAAAAAAAAAAAAAGAAATATTATGAAATTATCTACTAACGAATATACCGAACTAAATCTTTACCGAAAATGAAAACGAACCCAACAATTTAAACAACGATTCGAATTGTCTAAAAAAAAACAGAGCGCATCGTTCATAAAGAAAAATAAAAAGAAATAAATAAACAAACAAACTGAGTGACATTAAACAAGAACCAGCTAAGTGGTATCATCCATAAATTTTTCCGTTTTGAACCGTCAACATTTAACTTGTCGGCAACAAATCGGGAGAGACACAATACGATCAATTGTTGACACTATAGTAATCATCTATCTCGTCAAACCGTTGATGATATCATTTCTGATCAAAGATCACACACGACGTGGAGTGACCAAATTCACAATTTGCATCTATTTTGGCTGCATTTTATGTATAACTACGTATTTCGCATTACATTTAAAGTAAGTATAACAACAATTATAAAAATAGATAAATTATTTATTGTCCAAAATGAATTGAATTCCATTTTTTTTTTTTTTTTTTTTTTTTTGTGTTTTTTTTTTTTGTGATTTGATTTTGAGGGATATCTTTCGTTATTTTATTGATTGGAATTTTTTCAAATATCGTTAGCCTCCAATAAAATACCGACAAATTATTCCAAAATCAAAGTTCGTTCACCACATACCTATGTATAAAAAAAAAATGTCTACCACAAGAGATAGAGAGTAATAAATTGCCTATTAATAAAACACACTGGATGGAAACTAAATTATTTTGATTTGGTGAAATGAAGCCAATATTTATTTGTCGCATACCAATAACCGGAAGAAAATTACTCACAGTTAACGCAATACAAACATGCAAATCGAATTAATATCGAATCGGATCGAATAACCTTCAGGTTGGAAATGAATTTACATTTTTCGAGAAGAGCGCGCTATATTCCTAAGCAAATAATATGGCATTTTAGCTTGTGTGTGTGTGCGTGTGTGTGTGTGTGTGTGTGTGTTATATCATTTTCGTTGTTATTGTCATTGTGGTCGTATTTTTAGTCGTTGTCGTTTGTCGTGATCGTTGATTATTAACAACCGTAAAATATTATTTCTGCGTAATAAAATAATTAATGATGATACGACCCCAATGACTTTATTTCAAATCTCACAAATTGCGTATTGAAGACATGATTTTAAATCGATTCGTCGCGCGGCCCCATTTATTTAACATACCTTCTCTAATTTGCTTATTGTTCTAATCTGTTTAGTGATGAAGAACAACCAACAACACAAGACAACAAGACGAATGAACCAAAAAAAAATAAAAAAAAAACGTTCCAGAGAATTAGAGTTGTTCGAATTGAATTAGAAGTTGACGCCATATGAATCGAACTTGAATATAAATCGTTTTCTTCCAATTCGTTCCACATTTATTCGTAAATTAAAAGATTACTACACAAAAATTCGCGAGATTTTTTGTTGTTGTTGCTCAATTTGGTTTGAGACAGTGACAGCAAAAAAAAAAAACAATCTCTCGGATTAAAAACACAAATCAAACGAATTAACAAAGCAAACACGTCAATGTTTCAGACAAAAAGTCTGACATATTTGAGATATGTGAACGACGTATGAAAATAAAAAGTTGTCAAAACTGTATCTTGCAACTTAACAAATCCATTTCAATTTTATATTGAAATAAAACAAAAACTTGTTTGTTGTGGCATTTTTTTTTTTTTTCATTCTCTCGATCTCTTCACTCAATCGTTCACTCTATCGAAAGCTCTATCAATCTTTTGAATTCTAATATATATCGAAAATTGAAACAAGAAATCCAAACAAAGTGTATTTCACTTTCGTTTTATTTCTAATTAGCCAATTGTGCGACGTTTTGAATTTGTAATGGCTCCTCTCTGATAAACATGTTTTTTTTTTTTTTATTCGTTTGTTTGTTGATTTAATCAAGAGAATGGCTCAACTCTATTTCAATTACTTTCAAAGACACTTTTATGTAAAGACAATTTTTCGATTGCGTTTCATAATAATAATGAGAAATCGGTAACTATTTTATGTATAAATAAAGTGTCTATACAAATGTTCAGAGCCGATGTAAGCAGCCCAAGCATTTGGTAAAATAATTGCTTGATTGGTGCATATAATTGCCAATTCTCGAATGTCACGTAACATTGATCATCGATTTTATTGCATTAAATTGAAATGAAAAAAATCATTTGAACATTTCCGAGATTTAATCCGCAATGACAAATAAAAATGAATGAAATATGTGATTTATTGTTCAATGATATTCTGATGTTGAATTAAATGTCAATTAGCATATGTATTTTACGCTAAATCTATCGATTACTATTACTATTAGTAGAGATTTACGCTCATTTACACATTTTATTTTCTACAAAATTATTCAACAAATAAATATAACTGAGTGTTCCTGTTTAATCGTCGAGCAAGTAATTATAATTCTTTGGTTGAATTAATGCTTTTCGTCTTTGACCACTTACTTGCTTGCCTCCATTCTGATTAAGTGAATTATATTAGCTTTTTGTCTTTCACTCTTGCTCTCTTTCTCTCTCTTTCTCTTTCTCTCTCTCTCTCTCTCTCTCTCTCTCTCTCTCTCTATCCCTCTCTCTCTCTCTCTCTCTCTCTTTCTTTCTCTCTCTCCCTCTCCCTCTCCCTCTCTCTCTCTCTCTCTCTCTCCCTTTCTTTCTCTCTCTCTCTTTCTCTTTCTCTCTCTTTCTCTGTCTCTGTCTCTTTTTCTTTCATTCTCTTTTGTCTCAAAAATGAGTGATTGAGAATTCTCACACTCGTTTACATTAAATACTATGCGTCACTTCCGAATAACTTGAGAGGAAGCCTAAAATTCATCTGAACTCTCTAATGGGAAGAATTCATTTGGTTTCATTATAATAAAAAAAAAAACAAAATAAAACAGAAAATATCAAAGAGTGCAAAAAAATATTGCGTGAAATTCGCAAAATCTCAATTTGGATATTATTTATGGTTTTGTTCTCGAAATCAACGCAAATGCATATATGTCTTTAGCAGAAAAAGGATTTATTTCATTCGTAAAAATCCATTCCATTAATCGTTTCATTAAATGATAAAATGAAAGCAAATGTGATGTTTTTTTTCTTTTTGTTTCTCGATCATTTTGTTTAACAAATTCACATATATGTATAACTTGTATGATATAAGGTATGAGAAAATGAAACATGAAATTTGTTGGTATGATTATTTGTTATTTTGTTCAAAAAGTGTCAAGAGTTCGATAAACTAACTAGTATAATAATGAATTTGATTGTTTTGAGAGAGGAGTTAAAAGCATCAAAAAGTATTTTTTTTTTTTTTTTTTTTTTTTTTTCTTTTTGACATTGAGCCATGGATTTGTAATGTGAAGTGTAGCGATTGAACAATGATTGATTGGTGCCGTTGTAATGGATCAGCTTGTTAATGCATGAAATCTGCGCTCTGCCCGTCATTGTTGTTATTGTAATAAATTCATTTCAAAAAATTCGATTGGAATAATTTCAAATTCAAATGGCATACCAAATACGCCGTTTAATTGACCAAAACTATTTTGCGGTTTTACATGTTAGTTGGATTGTTGTCGTTGTCATTTCGTTCGCATTGATTAGTGAATGTGTATGCCTTTTTTTCTTCTTCTTTTTCTTTTATTCATTTTGGTGTGCTTTTTTTTTCTCTTCGCATATATTTGTGTGTGTGTGTGTGTTTTTTTTTTTCACTTCTCATCTTAACATTTGTAGCCTCGTAGTTCATCTGTGAGCCACTCTGCAAAACACTACTTATGTCTTCGAAATGAAATGTGCACATACACAACCAGTTTGGTAACATTCTTTACATGACGTCGATGGAAAAATGTCAACTTGAAGTGATGAGAAAACCTCTTTCTCTCTTTCTGGAAAACATTCATCATTCATGATCCAAGCATCTGATTTCGTGCTATTTTATTCGTTCTCTCTCTCTCTATCTCTCTTTCTCTCTCTCTCTCTCTCTCTCTCTATCTCTCTATCTCTCTCGTTCTATCTTTTTCAGTACTTTTTCCTTCAACATCATTATTTCTTATTCTTGTGTGCGCGCTTCTTTCTCCCTTTTTCTCTTTATTCTGCGTATACAGTTTATTTTTTTTATCGCTTCAGCTAAACATGGCTCTTAACAAATAATCATAATCAGAGCAATTGCAACATGTAGATATTTCTGTGGAATGTTTTCGGTCATTAAGTTTTCACAACATTATTATCGTACCGATATTGCTATTAAATTATCAGCTCGGAAATATCTTAACATGTCACATAACATTTGAGTTATTCTATTCGCACAATTCTATTTTATGTTTGCTTATTTACTTTGTTGTTGTTGTTGTTTTTGTTGTTGTTTTTATCGATGTTAAATTTTATTTCTTTCTTCTGTTTTCTCTTATATACTCAATGCATTTGGTTTTCTTTGGATATTTATGCTTGTTAAATACTGTTTCGATTTGATTAAAACCTGAATTGTTGAATATTCTCATCATTTCCATTTTAATTGTTTTTTTTTCTTTTTTTTTTTTCAAATGATACATTTACAGTTTAATCGTGTTTTAACTCGATCATTTAATATGTTCAATGTTCAATGCTCAATGTTCATCCTTAAGCATTTTAAAATATTTATTATTAAAGAATTCATTTTGTGGCCATGCGGTCTGTATTTAATTACGTGTGATGAGAGTATGCGTATTTTAATGAAGTGATAAAAATTTATTTGAGTGTTATAAATTCAATTAAGTTTACCAATGAGAATGAGAGTTAGCAACATTCAAAATACCAAAATCAAATGAAAGGTGCTGAAGTAGAAACAAACATCTAGAATGTCTGTGTTATTTAAATAAATCCTAGGGCTTCTGTTTGATTATTAATACAGATATGCATGACGATCAATTTACATTTAGCGCCAGATTGACTTGTTTCAATGTCATTCGAAAAATTATTTCATCACTTGTATACATATTTATAAAAATAACATTTCATTTCACAATTGATTTTAAACGATCATGTCTTATTATTGCTATGGCTATGTTATTATAATTATTATTACGATGTAAATAGATTGATTTTATTACCATTTCTAAAGAGGCGATGAACAATTTACACTTTTCTAACTATTAGATCCATTAGAATATCGAACATGAAGTTTGTTTTGATGTTTATAATTACTTCAGAATACTGTAACATTTTTTTAAAAATTAATTAACAAAGAATTAACGTTTTATTAATAGCTTTGTTTCTCCATTGCAAATGTAGATTTATTTCACTTTTATTACTTCAGTCAATCTAAAAAAAAAAAAAAAAAAAAAAAAAATATAAAAGATTCATCAGGTGGCAATGACTTGTGTATACAACGTGTGGCATTGATTTTTACAAGTTCTTAATTTAGCCATGCATCAATTTGATAAATAATTATCAGTTCATAATGAAAATTGTTAATTATTCAAGATGAAAACGATGATTATCCCGAGAGAAAAAAAAAATACCACTTGGATGAAATCAATATGAATTGATTTGAATTCGAAAAACGACATTAAATTCAGGTCTTTGAAATGTAAACTAGGAAACTAATTGTCACATATGATTTTGTTAAAAGGTCAAACTATAAATCTAGATAAAATATTTTGGTAAGGAAGAAGAAAAAAAAAAAAAAGTTCCACCGACAAGCATTACATCATGCCATATAGCGAAATCTTTGAAAGGAAAATTGAAATCAGATAAGACGGACAATGTTTAATGAAATTCCAATGAATCAACCAATCAGTTCTGAATAGAAGCAACAATGATGGTGTTGACTCACTGATAATCTAGTCCGCATTGCAAAATGTACAAAAAAAAAAAAAATAACAACAAAACTAAAAAAAAAAGATAAAAAAAGAGCAATAGTTAAGAGCTGAGTGAATAAGCCGTAAAAAACTGCTTTAAAAAAAATTGAGAACAAAGAAACACTTGAATTCACAACATGACGTCTTTTCATCCATACATTGTGTGGTCTTTAAAAGATGCAGTCCATCCAGAGAGAGAGAAGTGTTCGCTTTGTTTGAAAAAAAAAAAGAAATCAACAACCGTGAGCGCATTCGGAAACAACAAAACAACAAGAAAAAAAAAACACTTTTGTTGCATATACCAATACACTAGTTGATTTGATGAACCTCTACGCATTGTCCGTTTTGTTCTGGTTCAAATTCCATTCAAAATGAGCCAATTAGATTTTTGCAGAAAATATAAAAGAATATAAAAGAAACAAAAGTTACTTTTATTGCAATATGTGTGTGATCATTAATTTAAGATGTTTTGTTCCTTTTGACTAAGAGAATTGAACAGCACGCGTTCATCGCTATTATTCGGTAATATAAAATCATTCACAACATAATATGCACACACACACACACAAAAGATATGAAAACTAGTGATGAAAATATATAAAATATTAATCACATATATCGTTATTAAGTCATAATTTACACGGCTAAATTATGTTTGCTTTTCATTTTCATGTCATTTCAAGTGAAGCATTTCAACCGGATCAAAACAATATAAAAAATGTTTGCAAGGAGCGAAAAAGTCAAAATAAATAAATAAATTCATTGTGATTTTTCCATTCAATATGAGGATGATGCGATATATATATATATATAAGTGGTAGCCCAGAATGAATAAAGGAAGTATACGGTGAAGAGAACAAGAGAGAAAAAAAAAAGAACTATAACAGACAACGAGCGAGATAATATTTATGTTTGTTAACATAACAACAAATACAAGCGTTTCTTAAAGAAGATCAAATAATACAATACATGCGTAAAAATCGATTGGTTTTGGAACGATTTTCATTGGTCGGTGATCACTTGAACAGGAGGGGTTTCTTGAGCAACGTTCCACGAGATATATATTCAATTTGCTTTGTGATTCTATCTCATCTCATTTTTATCCAGTCGAAAGACGCGAACATACATACTTTGTTTGTATTTTTGATGGTTTTCTTCTTTTTCTTCTTCTTCTTCGTTTTCATACGAATTGTTGAAAAGAGACAGTCAGGCACAGTGCATAGTTCTACCGTGCACCGATAAGACAAAAACATAATGCAAACGTGAAGATTTCAAGAAAACGTTGAATAGAAATTAGAAATCTATTATAAATGATTTTCCTCTGATTTTTGGTCTTGAGCTCTGGTCGAGCATTTTATGCCACACCAAATCAACATTACTATTGAAGCTAACTATGGCGCATGTTCAAAAGTTAAATTTTGATTTTCCTTTATTCGCGACAATATTAACAATTTTAAGAATATCAATTCATGCGTACACTAGACCCATATCAAGGAGATAATGTTCGTTTCATTTATTTTATTTACTTATCAAATTTCATCATAATTTTGACTTTACGTTTATCACATGATATTGTCTTTTCTGAGCAAAAAAAAAAAAAAAAGATAAAAAAGAAATGAAGCATAATTTTCAGTTTCAAGCTAATTTTCCATGTGTTGGTAGATCGTTCGATTCTTGGCCGAAGATTTAGTAAGCAAGTCGTGATTTTCGTATGTTGTATTACCACTTTGTGTTACCTTCTTTTTTTGTTTATTTGGTGCTTATGTATTTGTCATTCTTGGTTGCCGAACATTTTTCACTTCGGGATTATCCGTGCACGCGAGCTCCTTTTGTTGTTGTTTTTTTTTTCTCTCTTCCTTTGTTCATTTCAATCATATACTTACGCATGCACACTAATAACACTGTACATATTCACATAGGCTCCACTGATGCTTTCACACACACACACACACACACATACGCACGCATACACATATAGCACACACATCGCACGCATGTCTGAACCAAACAAATAAACATATACACGCATATACACATGTATATAGATCCATAGAGTCACAGATCCAAAGTTCAACATATATACACAGAACCACACATCCACTCTACGACACAAATACAAATATAAACACACATACACATAAACAATATGCAACAGAGTGGTATGCGCTTGAAGCTTAAGCTTTACACATTGACTGAATGCAAACATTGTCATGTGATTTTCAGAGCCAGTGTAATGAAGAAAAAAAAAAAAACAAAAAGAAAAAGAGAACGACATACATAAATGACAAACGATGTGCATGTGAGCGAGACAAGTGCACACTGTACACAAATGGTAGATGAACAAGAGGGTAGAAAGACAGAAGGCAAAGACAGAAAGAAATGCACACATAAACAAATAATAAGCGAACTAAGATGCTAAAGCAGCAAAGGAAAAAAAAAGGTGAAAGACAAACAGAACCAAGAAGTCTAGTAAAACCGATTTTCAGTTTGAATTTATAATTCAGTTGTTGAAGACGTTTTCTAAACGTGGAAATATTTGTCTAGTGAAACACACATTTTTTTTTTTCCTTTCGTTTTAAACATCGGAATTTTAAATTACGTTGCATTTTGATTGAATATTTATTTTTATTATTATTGAAAAAGGATTTATTTTACATAATTTTTTTGCAAATTATTAAAATCGAATAAAATTTATGGAAATTTAAACGAGAAAAAAGAAAAATAAAAATCATTCGTTTTTTCCGTGTGAAAAGTTTTTTTAAAAAAAAAAGACTGCCTGTGAATTTAGTGTCAAAAAAAAATAAAAATTAAGTTTTTCATATTTCAACCGAAATTGTCAATGGGATTCAATGAAAATAAGATTATGTGTGTGCAAAATGCGCAGATAAGCGATTTAGTGAAAAAAGAACATTTTTAATGGAAACAACAGTGAACTTTTGATTGTGATCCAAATAATTCTTTCACATCAAAACATAACGGAATTTAACCAATTTTTTTTAACACAAATTTTTCAAACGGTAAGAATCATTCGACATAAAAATTATTAAATCAATCACTTCTAACAAGAATTAGTTTATGAATTCAGATTTGAATATGAATTATGAAATCGATTTTATCGAAAATATTTTATCGCGTTTTTATTGGTTTTTTGTGTGTGTGTTTTTTTTTTTTTTTTTGAAGTTTTATTCAAAGCTGTTTCAACTTCATACTTTTGAACATTTTTCCCCATTTTCTACCATTTTTTCCCTATTTTTCCCATTTTTTTCAAATTTTAAATTATTCAATTTTTTTCACAAATACAGAATGAATCAAATCCAAAGAAAAGTCAAGTCATATATTTTACCTAAATGTTTTTTAAAAGAAAATCGTTCTCATGATAAAATTTTTAATGCCATTGAATTGTTTTATGATATTATTGTCATAAATCATTTCTTTTTCCATGAATTAACTAGAATGCAAACATTTATGGCTTTTCTATTTATTCTTCAAACAATCAATTTCGGTTCAAATTTTAAATGAAATGAAATAAATTATATAATGACGAATACCTCTTTTGCTCAAAATATGCTACATACTTTTTTTCCCCGAGATTTATGATTATTTTTGAAAAATCATTAGGTTTATCTTGTGATTTTTATCAGTTAACTTTAAACAAACATTTACTACTTGCTCTATATGTTTAAATGCAACAAACTGTTACTATGTTGAACTTGAACCCCAATTCAGGTGAATTCCCAAGAATTTTACTAATTGCAAAAATTTGTGCAAATGTGAGACCAATTCTAAGTTTAAATGCATGCGCTAATGAACAAAACAAGCAATAATACAAATTAGGTGAGGATTTTCCCGATTTAAAGAAAAATTGCAAAAATTTGTGCAAGTGAGGCCAATTTTAAGTTTTAATGCATGCGCTAATGAACAAAGCAAGCAATACTACAAATTGGGTGTGGGAATTTCCCGATTTAAAGATAAAATTGCAAAAATTTGTGCAAGTGAGGCCAATTCTAAATTTTAATGCATGCGCTAATAAACAAAGTAAGCATTATTACAAATTAGGTGGGGAATTTTCCGATTTAAAGAAAAATAAAGAAGACACAAATGAGAAAAATAAAAATAAAAGAAACAAGTGCACTTTATTGCATTCAATTTTCTTAAATATACAACATGAACAAGTGTTTCCAATTATAGCTGGAATAATTTCTAAGAAGGCGCTATTTTCCATTTACTGTTCATTCTAATTTTACTTAAAATCAATTATGAAATCATCTACATAATAATAACAATTATGGTTTATGTGTTTGATTGATGCGACACTTGTTCACTTTTCACTATTCTTAAATGCAGTTAAAAAGAAAGAGATAAAGAAAATGAAGAGAAGAAAACATATCATGAAAGAAAAAAAAAAAAGTATATATCAAAAAATTATTTGCCGACACTGTAATTGTAACGGAAAATGTAATTAATCTCTGTTGTGTGTGATTGCACTTTTCAAAGTGTTTAGTGAATGTGTTCATGGAATGTGCATTGACTTGTATGTACTGAAATTATTATTATGATTCATGTTTTGTTGGCCGCAAAAGGAAATCACACATCAAATGCGATTGTCCTCATAACAGAATTTCGCCAAAACCAGAAATACCCCATACATTACAATTGTATATATTTTTGCTTCCTTTTGCCGATCAAGCACAACGGCTCATCTATGTTCGCTCGATTGCATGCTCATTCATTTCTCTAGCTGTTACAAAATTGGTGGTAATAATAATTATTATGTGTGAGGTATCGAACTAAATGCAATAAATGTGATAAATATGATTTGTTCCGTACACCGCAACATCACATCCATATTGACTATAGATATATATATATATATATGCCATATGTGATTACAACCATCAAGTTGAAAACCATTTAAGGAATTTTACTAGTGCAAAACATAGCAATTTGTGAATGAATGCTCATCATAAGACGAGCAGCATTGCAATTTGTTTGTTTGTGTATACAATTTTTTGCACGGGATGTAAAATGCACAATCGACACGATTGCATTATGTTTAGTTGCATGCAAACATTCAATCATGATTGTTTGCTTGTTTATATACAATTTCCACTTGCTCTCTCTATCTCTCTCTTTCTCTGTCTCTCATTCTATAGACTATACTCTTCTTCACTTTTTTTTTTTTTCCTTTTCTTAATCATATATCCTCCCCTTACCTCGGCTTCTTCACTGAAATTGGACTAATACAATCTGCAATTGAACAAATGATGGAAAATTATAAACCTATTTAAGACGGTTAAACATTATTGCTTTTAAATTATAGTTATTTCATCGGAGATTTCAAATACTTTCGGCTTTTTGTCTTTTTCTTCCTGTATTTCTCGCTCTCTTCCACATTTTTTTTTTTTTATATCATATCACAGTCATATCATCTGCACACATAGGTTATGCTTGATCTTGATTCTTGAATGCCGACTGAAAAGCCGATTTCAAAAATGGTCAAGAATATAAAAAAAAAAAAAAAAAAAAAAAATAACTTTGTAGATATTGATCAAGGTTTTTAAAATTCATCAATTGGCATGACGGCATATAGCCAAAGACAAAAGTAACACCAACATATCAACAAGCCGAAATAGAAATGGGCATGAAAAAGGAAAAAAAAAAAATAGATATATATATTAAAACACCAACGAAATAGAAAGAAAAAAAAAAACTATGTGAAAACTGAAAAAAAAAAAAATACAAAAATGGGAGAGTTAGAGTGAGAGAAACATAGAAATAGCAAATATGCACAACCATAGTGTGTCGGTTTATATGTTTTGACAAAGACGAACATCAAGTCGGGAGTAGCAGAAGGCATATACAGCAGGCGCAAAAGGCAACATCATCAATATTTACTAAAAAAACTACCTGTTTTATTTTTGTTTAATTTTCTCATTCGTATTATTTCGTTTTCTCGTTTACATCTATTCTTGTAAATTCAATGTGTGTTCCAACGATTTTCGTTTGGATTCGTAATATTGTTGTTGTTGTTGCTGTTAATTTTTTTTACTCTTCTTGACATGCCGATGTGTGTTTGGTCATGTTCTCTTTGTATTAACAGCATTAACTGTTGTTACAGTGATCGTAAATTAACAATGCCATCCACTTCATATTCAAGTACATCACATTCATGTTGCTTGCGCTTTTACTTCGAAAGTAACATTCATTCTACAATCGTTGAATATATCATGTTGTGTTAGATGGCGACTAAGTAAAAATAGAGAGAGAGATAGACATAGAGAGAGAGAGAGAGATAGAGGGAGATAGAGAGAGACACACACAGAGAAAGAGAGAGACACACACACAGAGAGAGAGAGAAAATACACACACATATATAGTAATAATGATAGTTCTTGGAATAAATTACGGTTTTCTTTTCTGTCTTTTTAATTCTATGCAAATTGTATAGCTATTGTCATAACATTGAATTGGGGATTAAAAATGAAAATAATAATAGTAAAAAAAAAAGAAGAAGAAGAAGAAGTGAGAAACAAACTGAGTTACTTCGTTCAGAGATCCTTCTGAAGAGGCATGAAAAGCCAACCAAAACAAAAATACCATTTACAATGGGCTATAAAAATTGGTAACAAGTGCATCATTGAAAACAAAAACAGCATCTTAAATAAACAAATAACGCATCCTTTTCACGCGTACACAAAAAATGCACTCACTATCTCAACGTTTATATATATACTTACTATTCGAGTAGTTAAACTAATTCCTTTTCAAATAGAAGCGAAAAAGAAAAAAAAAAATCAACAAATTGAAAGAAGAGAAAATAAACTCAAAAAAAAAAAGAATAACATCATGACAATGACGAATGTGTTGAACAAAGAAAAATGTAAAGAAAACAAAAAGGTTTTTTTTTGGGCTTGTAGTATAGATACAAAGTCTTTAAAACCTGCACCGACTATAAAACATTCATTTCTCATTGCATCGTTGCAAGTAGTTTTTGGTCTGTATTTAGGCCTACTTAAGATAAGTTTTTTTTTTTTTGAAATACATGCACAGATCTCACTTATTCGCGAATTCGCAGAGTTTTTTTTTCTCTCCACAAATCACACATCATGTGGATTTTTTTACATATAAAATTATTTCGCAAAAAAAAAAAAAAAATGAAAGTTTTACGATTTATTTCTAATTTTTTTTTTTCTTTTCTTTTTCATTTCAGAGGTGCAAGCGAACATGCAGACCTATATCTATTTAATTATTATACTAGTGACTTTACAGTTTACTGTAAATGTTACATGTACAGACACAACAACAGAAGCCACGACAATGACGACGACGACGACGACAGTGGCAAGTGTATCACAACAAACAGAAGATGCACAACAAATAAATTTAGAAAATAGTTTTATAAATAGCGATAGTGAAAAAATCCATGAAAATGAAGTGATTGAGCCGAGCATACCGGCCGATCGCGAAACACAAAATAAAGTTGAACAAAATTTGTTAAGCTTATTTGGACGATCAAAACGACCGAAACCAATTGATCGATCAAAAATCGTGATTCCAGAGTCATTGAAACAATTGTATCAAGAAATGATGGGCGAAGAGCTACGTGAATCGGTTAATTTACCAAAACCAGGATTGCACACAAAATCAGCAAATACCGTACGAAGTTTTACACATGAAGGTATGTTATTGATCATATTGAAATTATTATTATTTTTGATAATAAATGTCAACACGCACACGCATCTCATTTAACTTGAAAATAATTTTTTTTTTTTTTTTTTTTTCATTCGAAACTTTTTTCCATGTTCTTTTCCATCATCAAAATACGTGAATATAAATATATAATTTCTAACACGAGCTTACTATAAAAAAAAAAAAAATCGTAATTTTATAAGAAAAAAAAAATGTCAATCCGTTTATCAGTCAAGATCGGTTAAACGATATGCATTAAAATGTCGTTCTCGTGTTGCTTGGTTCTTTAACTCAATAGCTTTACCTTTTATTTATTTTGGTTTTGTTTTGCTTTGCTTTTTATTCCATCGATGGGCATATAAATATCAAATGTAAATAAAAATTCCTTTGTCCACATTATCCGCGAATAATGATGCATAATGATGAGCAATAAAATAACTTTGTGCCATAAATCATTCTATAATACTACTTACTGTCAAAATTCAAGACAGCATCACATAAGGCGTAAATTTTATTGATGAATCTCGATTGTGTTCCGGTTTTTGTTCAGGCTAATGCAAATATAACAACTTAAGTTGAGACTTGCTCATTAGATTATCTGCGCAACAATCCTATTATGTGATATTGTGTGCGTGAGTACGTTGCGTGTATGTGTATTTGTTGATTTCTTGATTTCAATTCAAAATCGATTAATTTGATAGCCGATTATGATTGGATGGAGAGTGTGAATGAAAAAAAAAAAAAAAAAAAAAAAAATGTGCGATTATTATTTGAATCGAGAAATATTTATTTAATTTTGTTTTTTTTTTTCTCTTTTTCTCTCTTTTTGTCTCATTTAGAAAGTAAAATTGACGAACGATTTGTGCATCATCATAAATTTCGATTCTTTTTCAATATCTCAACCATACCATCAGATGAAAAATTGAAAGCGGCCGAATTGGAAATACAACGTGACCCAATAATGGATGGAAAAAATCTACGACATAAAATATTGGTATATGACATTGTACGACCGGGCATTAAGGGTAAAACTGAAGCAATATTAAATTTAATTGATACAAAAACGGTTCAAACAAATACATCGCATACAATTAATTTGGATGTTGCACCAGCAGTTCAACGATGGTTACAAATGCCAAAGCAAAATTTTGGCATTTTAGTGAAAGTGGTTGTTGGCCGTGAACATTTACCACCAGCTAAAAAACATTTTCGATTAAAAAGAAGCATTGATGAAAAACATGATGAATGGTCAAAAATGCAACCATTTTTAATGACCTATACAGATGATGGACGATATAAACAACGTGTTATACGTGATTTAAAAACAAATCGCGGCCGACGTACACCATCACATCGTAGAAATAATAAACGACGTGATCATCAACGTGAATTATGCCAACGTAAACCACTTTATGTTGATTTCAGTAATGTTGGATGGAGTGATTGGATTGTAGCACCACCCGGTTATGATGCATACTATTGTCATGGTGAATGTAATTTTCCATTTGCTGATCATTTAAATACAACAAATCATGCGGTTGTTCAAACATTAGTTAATTCAATAAATAGCGATTTAGCACCAAAAGCCTGCTGTGTACCAACACAATTAAAACCAATTTCAATGTTATATTTGGATGATCAAAATAAAGTCGTTCTTAAAAGTTACCAAGACATGGAAGTCCTGGGCTGTGGATGCCGGTGAAAATTAAACAAATCCAAAAATTTCTGTGTGTGTCTATCTTATCGACTAATTAATATTATCGAACTGATTACAAGCAAAACAAAAGAAAAAAAAAAAAAAGAAACACAAACAAGCAGATACATTTTAATCTAACGTTTATAAACACCAAAATCGAGAGATGTAAAAGAAAACGTTTCGATATTCACTCGATCAACACAGTCAAAATGGAAATTTTTATTGTTTTTCTTCTCTCACTCACTCACTCTCTCTCTCTCTCTCTCTCTCTCTTTCTCTCTTTCTCTCACTCTCACTCTCACTCTCACTATCGCACCGAACACCATTTTGCCCTCGTTGACAATTGAAGAGATGAAATTTCCCACCATCTTCACTTCTCTCTCGCTCATTGCATTCGATTGTTTTTTTCTGTTCTTCTTTGTGTTGTTGTTGCACATTTCTACCGTTTATATGTTATTTAAAATCAGAAAGAAAAATAAACGTTCATCACGTATACACAAACACACGCACAATTAAAAGATAATTAAGAAACATAAAGCCATAAAATAAGCGTGATACCAATATTGTCTTTAATGGAATAAACGTTGGCATCGATTGTAATGTGTAATTTGAATTTTGTCGTTTTTACACCAAATCAAAGAGTAAAATGACAGAGAGAGAGAGAGAGAGGAGAGTGAGAGAGAAAGTGACAGCATTTCGACAATTTTGATATTTATATGTGAATGAATATAAATATTATCATAAATTGTGTTTTACATCAAATGGATTGTAGTGTGAATAACGCAAAATACAAGCTCAATTGTGTGGAGTGATGAAGAAAAGAAAAAAAAAAATATCGAGAGTCAGAACTCTATCGATTAAATAAATGTCACACAATACGTGCATTTTGAAAGTTGAATCACAATATGAAATGGAGAAGAAAAACCCTTAAATGATATAAAGAAGAAACAAGGAAATGAAAACTATTATATGACCCATGTCTACTGTGTAGCTTTATAACCAAATCGGCTCAGCCAAATAAATGATTAATTTTAGTTTGTACACATTAATGAGACAATAAAATAAAAAAAAAAAAAAAAAAAAAAAAAAAAATTGCCCAAACGAGCACAATGTAAACATTATCATTTTCGTAATTCATATCAACAAGTATAAAGATCATGTGAGACGATCGGTTCAATCATCCAAGTAAATTGCAATTTTTTGCTTTGTTTTTTCAGAGAGAAAAATTTGTTCGTGCACCATATTCATGTGTGGCAAAGCCAAAAATTTAATTGTGATTATTATATTGATGGCATGATATAAAATTTATATATATATATTCATTTTCATTGAATATATATATATTCAATTTATGGTAGAACATGCTTTGCCAGATTTGATAGATTGATGCACATCCTTATTATTATCGTAATATAAATTTGGAATTTATAGCAATTGCTGTATCGTTTCACATTATTAGTGATTTGTATGTAAATAAGATTCATGATTATGTGTATTTCAAACGAAATAAATAAAATGAACGAATAAACCAACAAAAACCAATATGTATTGCACATTTTACAAATTCAATCTCATTTCGAACGATTGTGTAAAAATAAAAACCATTGTGTTCAATTGAGGCAATTAGAATTTATATATATATATATATATATAATATCAGAGAATTAAAAGAAGAAAATAACATGAGTTTAAATTGCGGTATGATAGTTCCAGTGTGTGTATTTGTATGCGTATGTGTAAATAATAAAATTTTCAACTATAGAAAATCGCTATGTAGACTATATATTTAGAATGTAATTAATGGAAAAATTTCCATAACGATTTTCATGTGCATTAGAATTATAAGTTGAAATCAAGTCCTTCGCATATATGCAATAAAATAATTAAAATAATAGCTAGAAATATCCATTTATAGATCTACATTTTGAAGAAGATGATAATGAAATAAGTGAACTCATTTAGAATATAGATGATTTTGTTGAGGTTATAAACGAAATTAAATAAATTCAAATCGAGAAAATGATGAAACAAACTGAATTGTCAACCATCAAATATGAGATTAAGTTAAAAAAAAAAAAAAAAATTCAACTAACATCACGAATATAGATATCATATGAATTGTAAAATTTCTAGAAATAAGATGAAAAAAAAAAAACAACAACAACAACATATTATATATACACAAAACATTTATATATAGTACCTGGATAAGGACATATTTATTTCATTAAAAATTTTCTGTAAAAAAAAAAAACCAAGTGAAAATTATTGTCTCTTTTATTTTTTTTTATCCGTGTTTACTTGGTCTTTGCATTACTTTTGTTAAGCAATTTTTTTCAGAAATTATGATGATGAGCAGCAGAGAGGTAAGTTTTGCAAAGTTCAATTTACGAACAAACCCTTGGTCTAAAATTACAAATGTTTCTATACATTTCACTTGAAAAAAAATCCACACAAAGGTATGATATAAAATAAAAATTCGTGGGCATATAAAGACACAAAATCAGCCATAGTCACATTTGCAAAAAAAAAAAAAAAAAAAAAATGTTCTTCTGAAAGAACAAACGCCAGTGAAATAATGCGCGCATAACAAACCAAATGGCCGCCCATGGTGTATTTTTATTGAGCGTATTTTTGTAGACAACACGACCATTAGTTGTCCTCCTTTTTAACTTATACGCGTGCGATTTGTATTGAAATTTGTTTTTTTTTTTTCTTTTTTTATCCTATGGCAAAAAGTTCATTGCGATTTCATTTCTTCATCTCTTCATGGCTATGATCATAATCATGATATCAGAAGAATCAAAGTTTTGAAGAAAAAAATTGAGAGAAAAAAGACTGAAAAAAAGAGAAAAAAAGACAAAAAAATAGAAAGAGACAGAGAAAAAGCGAGAGAAAAGACAGAAAAAGAGAGAAAAAAAGACAGAAAAATAGAGAGAGAGAGAGTGAGAGAGAGAAAAGAGAGAATGAGAAAAAAAAGATAGAAAAAAAGAGATAGAAAAAGGGAGAGGAATAGAGACAGACAGATAGGTAAAGAGTAGAGAAAGAGAGTGAAGGATAGTAAGAACGAGAAAAATCCCAACTAAAAATTTAATGTAGAACTCGCACGCTAGTTGAGTGAATATGATGGTGGTCGTTTTATTTCGTGCGCGATACTTGCGATCCGCAGGTTATCCGCTCTTTCACGATTATAATTGATCCAAAAAGCAACAATATTTCTTAAGAACAAAAATTATTGAAATATTATGTTAATAGGAATCGCATCAAGAACTTATCTTACCGTCTCTCTCTCTCTCTCTCTTTCTCTCTGTCCCTTCTCGTTCTTTTTTCTTTCTCTCTTCCCGTTTTTATTTTTGATGCATATTCGTTTTTAAGTGCCTTGTTGTCTGTGTGCTTTGCCGAATAGTTATGATTCACAATGCATGCCATAAGTAATGTTGAAAAAAAAAAAAAAAAAAAAATTACGATGATTTATATTTGATAAATGATCGTAATTCAGTTGAATTTATGCTCGCGATGAAATCCTTTATACACGATTCATTCAGTTAAATGAATACACGCATGTTGATATGGTATTAATTCAAACATAATAGCCTTTTATGATTTTTCATTTAGTGGTTGAATGAAAACAAAAACAAATCATTTTAAAAAACAAAACGAAATAAATATTTCAATAAAATTATCAATATGATTAATCAAAAAATTAATCAAAAAGAATGAATTACAAGGGTGGTCTATGATTTTATACAATCAATAAACGTTTTTTGTGTTAATTTTCAATAAATATTACATGAACGATTTATCGAATACTGATGATAAGAATCAATTTGATGGTGACAAATATTTTCAAGAATTAAAAAGAAGAAAAAAACCAACAACAACAACAAATGCCACCAAATTAGTTTCAATATCGTCGACAGGTTAGTTTAATATTCGCTTCAATATATCGTTTTAAATCTCATTCCAAAATCCAAATTGAGTTATTTAAGCATCATGTGGTGTTCTTGTTTTTTTTTCTCTTTAATATTCTGAACTCAACAGAGAGATCCACTAATATGCACTCAACGAATGTAAGGTATTTGATGTCGAATTCTATCAGACCAGAAGCCTTCGATTAACCGCAAACATACGAGCGAACGATTGAAACTTTTTCGATTACTACGTTGTGTTTCTTGACGTGGCTTTGTGAAACGAATGTAAGGGGAAAAAAAAAGGTTGAGTCAACACATTTCACTAAGAATAGCAGCGCTATTCAGCCCAGTATAATAGCAACATAAAAAAAGTCACACGGTAAAGATGTGAACTAAACATAACAGCGTACACTCAGAAGAATCATATAGAATTGGTTCGAATTTCACATGTTCCAAGGCTTGAAACTTCCAACGTGCGAGCATGATACATTGAGGACACATTTTTATCTTGTGATATTTTATGTTGCCATTTTTCATTGTACTGGGCTAAATAGCGCTGCTATTTTTATTCAAATGAGTTCACTGAAAATGTTTCACGGCTTGTAAAGTACATTTTTTTTTCTCTTCAGTTTCATTTTGGCTGATTTCTTGAGCTCCTCTTCTCTTCTTGTTTCTATTTGAGATCAAATATTTCCGATTAGCGATTTACCTCTTTTAAATACAGCATTTTGATTTCAACTTATGAACAACACACATACATATACAACTAAATCGAAATGAGAGAATGTGAAACGAAGGGAAAAAAAGATGAAGAAGAGAAAATCAAATTCATTCTCATATAATTATAACAAATATAAAAAGGATAAACATCTTTATAAAAAAAAAACTACATGCGAAATGAAAAACCGATGAGATAGAGTTAGAGCGATGAAGAAATAAAGAAAAAGAAAGAGAGAACCAATATGTATGTTTTCGTTGGTATCTATTTAATTTATACGAAAATATGATGAAGAGATTGAATGAACGTGCTGTTGGTTACTGGTTGTTGCACATCTTTTCGTTTCAATATATATAATTTACAATCTTGAAATTCGCGTAACGGCCTAAAATGAAGGAATGGTCACATACAAAACGAACTGAGACCAAACAAAACGAAAGAAAAAAAAAATATATAATAATAAAAGAAATATAACAGAGATCGTTGTTTTTACTTTTTTTTTTTTTTTGTTTTTTGTTTTTGTTCTGCCAAATGATTATTGTTCGTTTCGTTAGCGTTGGTTTGATACTGTGTGTGTGGTTGATGCCATTGGGCACAAAAATTGAAATGAATTTCAAACGAAGACCGGTCAACATGATATAAAAAATATGCCAAAAAGGAGTAATTCCATTCAGTTTGGTTTGATGATTAAATTTCCAGCTTTCAGTTTTGTGTGTGAACTGAGAGTAACTTAACTAACCGACAAAAAAAAAAAAAAAAAAAACAAAATTACAACAACAAAAATTTCAAATGAAGACAAGGAAACTAAATATCATACACACATACTTAATGTGAAATAACCTGTGAAATTATGCTATTAACAGCATGAAAAAGCACATCACATCAACAACGTACAGTGGTCATTGGTTCTCTCTCATTCATTCTTGTCAAATAATGCAAAAGAAAAAAAAAAAAAAAAGATCCACATTGACATGATCGTTTAAGTCACTCTTAGCATACCTGTGAATAAATTCTTTTTTTTTTTCGTTGGTTCCTTGCACTGGAGCACAACGAATCATCTAAATCGTATGGAGCCCACAAAGTCTGGTTAAAAATGTTTGTGCATTTAGTCGAGTCTTGCTGTTTTTATTCTGTTTTGCGTTATAAAATCATTTTATTTTTTTTTTTCCACCGTTGCTGCTTCGTATGTTATGGTCATTCGCTCATTTTGCATGATGAGTTTATTTAGCTTGAGTCGGTTTTTTTCCTCGCTCGTTGGCCTTTTTTCATTCTCTCTCTCTCTCGCTCTCTCTCTCTCTCTCTCTCTCTCTCTCTTGTGCGTCTCTCTCTCTCTCTCTCTCTCTCTCTCTCTCTCTCTCTCTCTATCTCATATTTTTTTGTTGTTCGTGTGTTGATTTTGTTGAAATGCAATAACATTGACGTTAACATAAGCATGCGGCACACACAAAAAGCCACAGCTAAATGCATGTTTGCTTAATCGTGATTTAGACACAGTATGCTCTTAAGAATGTTGTGAAACTGAAAGAGAGAAGATGTTGATGTCGATGTCTTTTATGCGGTTGCTGAATGAATAACAGAATGGGAAAAAAATGCGCAAAACTAACATGAACCAACAACAACAACAACACCACCAACAACGGCAACAGAAACAGCAACAGCAGCAAATATAACAACAAAAATGTTTGAAATTGAACCACCCGTGTGCGAATGGTTCCATGTTACATGAAATTGTGTATTGAGTTGCGAAACTTTTATTAGTTGCATCAGTAAAGAAAATCCAATGTGTGAGTCTGCAGTAAAAAAAAAAAAAATGTAAAGCAGTAAGCATCGAATCATTCATTGGTGAGACGTATTGGAGCGAATGTTTGAATTTACTTTCAATTTTTTTTTTTTATTAATTATAAAATTCATGACAACAAAAAAATCACGTCCTTCTCATCAAATCAATATTTATGATGATAATTATCTAATATGTTGTAATGGTATTGATATGTGATTTGTGGCAATCGTAATTTTTTTTTTTTTTTCGGTCCATAAATTACACAATCTATTGTATTTCTCATCGATAATCCATTATTTTTCATCGGGTGTATATCAACATTGTGTACGCTGCACACTGTTTCATCTTTGTTTAGCATTAAGCAAAAAAGAAGCAAAAAAAAAAAAAAGAAGAAAAAAAAAACAATCTACTACCATAAATATCTGCACATGATAATCAGTTGCCAAAAAGCGCATCGATATTGAATACAAATACTAATATTCACAAAGCGGAATCCATGAGAAGATGCAAATAGAAACAAAATGAAAAGAATTATATATCGCGAGCGAAAAACGAAGTAACAACAATGAAATACAACGGCAGCAGCCACATCAACCGCGGGAAACCCACCCAGGTGTACAGCAATTTATTTTTCAACGCATAAAATAGTGGAGAGAATCGTTCTTGTCTTTAGTAATATTTATCGCTTCGACTGTTTCTTGTTGAGATGTAGATTCGTGGGCTCTTTTTTTTCATTCTCCATTTCTCTCTAGCTCTGTCTCTCTCTCTCTTTCTCTCTCTCTCTTTCTCTCTCTCTCTCTCTCTCTCTCTCTCTCTCTCTCTCTCTCTCTCTCTCTCTTTTTCCCTTTCTATCATATGTTCTCGCTGTCTGTCTTTTCTCTCACATTTTATGCTACATTTATGCTTGTTCGATTTTTTTTTTTTTTTTCTTTCATCGTCATCTTTTTGTTGTTCATTGTGTGGCCAGAATATTGTTTGGTTAGAATTGTTGGTTCACGCTAAGGGAATGTATGTTGTATTGGAGCTGCTGTTATTCAAGTCAATAAGCCAGTGATGAATTTGAGTTTTTGAGAAAAAGAGGTGGATTTAAATTACCACGCCTGCTCAATTGTTAACTTATATTCTTGAACACTCAAAACATATTTCGTTTATTTTTATTTATTTCGTTAATTACAATCATCATTGTCTGAAAGGAAATTTCATGCATTTTTGTTTTTCTTCATTTTAAACTGAAACAACAAATAATTTTATGATGTTCGATGTGTGTCTGCTGTACTTAATGGAATAATGAAAACAAAGTACAGTGATTAACCTGTGAAATAGTATTGCGATAGACTTCAAGGTTCCAATGGAGAATGTTAAAACCACACATGCCGATAAAAGTAAATCAGTATGCAAGAATATGTGGTAAGTTGAAAGAGAGAGAGAGAGAGAGAGAGAGAGAGAGAGAGAGAGAGAAAGAGAGAGAGAGAGAGAGAGCGACTATGAAAGAGAAGAGCGTAAGAAGTGTTTTACTGTATGAGAAAGATAAAACGGGAGAAAGATCGATTGCAAGAAGAAAAGTGAGAGAGATTGAGAACCAGAGAGATAGAGAGAGAGAATCCAGACGAAAGGGGGCAGAGAGAGTATGTTCACATTTATTCATACTTCGAAGACATCGAGGAACCATTTCTGTTGTGTGCTTTTCATTTCTTGTTTCTCTTGTTGATGCCTTGCATAATATTGTATTGATTGTCATTTTTTCTTGTATTCGGTACAAGCATCCAGAATTGCATCATACACACAGCCTTTGACAGATTCTGTGGTTTGTTTCATTTTTATTTTATTTAGTTTTTGTACGTTTCGTCATATAACATCTTTGGCCAAAGTGACATCGATTATTGTATGAACAACAATTTAATCACCATTCCTCACACACTCTGATCGTATTCTAGTTTATTTAACTTACAATTAAATGATTTCAAACATGTCAAGATTACTTGGTGACAGCACAAAACAGGCAACCAAGAAAAATGAAAATGAAAATGAAAAAAAAAGAACACACAATGAAGATAATTTATAGACAAATATTATTGAATTGCAATGTTAATGAAATACGCGAGGCAAGTGTATGAAATCTAACGACGGATTGACAAAATGGCAGTAACAGCGTTTAAATTATTGTTTACGGTGCTAATATGCATATTTCAGTGGCATTAACAGACAGATCTGGCATGTTATTCGCATGTATACCAAATGCCACTGAGAACACATCTATCTCTTGGTCTCTCTCTCACTCTCTCACTTATTATATTCTCTCTCCTTCTCCTTCTCTCTCTCTCTCTCTCTCTCTCTCTCTCTCTCTCTCTCTCTCTTTTTTTCTACCTCGACAAAAGCTGCATAAAACATAAAACGTTTTGTTTGAAATTTGAATCGATCGATTAAACATGGCATACCGAATTGTGTACACACTTAGCTACCATATTCAATTTAAAATGAATTTAAATGGCATCTTGTTAATCAAATTAAATGCAATTGAAAAAAAGAGAAGAAAAAAAAAACACTGCATAGCAGAAATAGAGAGAAAAATAATAAATAATGATCGTCAAATCGATTGGAAATCGCATTTCTGGTGTATTTGACAAAACGTTTGCAATTCAATTCGAATGTACATTGTACAGTGTGCACACACAAAACTACTCGATATATTCCAACAATGTTTTGTAGTAATTGAAAGGACATTTCATAATCACAAAAAACTTATCACATTCATCGATCACTAGTATGACCTTAAATTACCGCAACTCCATTCTAAATAAATATCAAAAATGTTTCGTTTTTTTCTTTTAACATGCATGATAATCAATCGTGTTGTATTTCGAGACTTGGTTAAATCTACTTCTTAGCAAAAGCTCTACATATTTGTGTCATTTTTACATTTGTAATCTATTTTTATATCAATTGCATTATTTGTGTATTTTTTTTTTTTCGGTTTTGTTTAGTTGTTTATTTTCTTATTTTACAGTAGATTTGCTACGGTAAGCGCTAAAGCTGTGCGCTTCACTTTAACCAGTCTTTATGTCTGTTTGCTAAATGTTTTAACAAAATGCCAATCGTTTCTGTCGTTTCGTTTTTGTTTTGCATTTGCATTAGAATTAATCAATGTATGTGCCGTGGTGCCGTTGAGTGAGAGAATAATCGTGAAATCGACTGCGATCACAGCTGCCGTGCACAATCTAGCTTAATAACATTGATTGACGCACTTGTTTTTACTATAAAGCGAACAACAGATTGAACGGAAAATTAATGGAATTGTTGAATATTATTTATTATGTTTATTATCTTGTTGAAATTCTATCGTTCGATTATAAAGCAAAATTAAATTGTGTTAATCACATCATGCATATAGTATTGATGGACATACTGACTTGTTATTGTACAATGAAGCATCGACAATGCACATCAACAATAATAATAATAATAATAATAATAACGACGACGAATGACTTCATCAAAATAACTGAGAATTTTCGATGTGAAACATATGAATGAATTATCTTTTTTTTATTTCTGCGTTGAATTCAATGCTCAACAGCTTAAGCTTAATATTTTGAAACAATCAAATGCATTTCAATTATAACTCTTCTCATTCACAATTAAACTTTTTCCCCCACTCCATTTACCATAAAATGAACCTTTTTCCCATTTACCACAAAAATGAAACCCTTATTAACTCAATTATAATAATTATTCTTTTATTTTTCTTCATTTTTTTTTTGTTTTTTTTTTTACTTTTCATTTTTCACTTTTAAATGAAATTTTATTAATTGGCGTTGAGAACTACAAATGACATACAAAGTGCTTGTTAAATGTAATAAAAAAAAATTACAATCAATCAACAAGTTATTATTATCCATTACTATAAGTCAATTGCATTGTAGTTGAAAATGTATTTGAATCCATTTAGGTAAAAGCAAATAGAGTATTTGTTGAAATTATTCATAGCGATGTAGTTCGACGAAATAACACAATTTTTGACATTTTAAATTGTTATACTCGATGAGAGTGGCTCTGTGTTACCAGGCTCTGTGGGTTACATCCCATAATTAACTGATTTAATGGCTCAATGTGGTCTCGTAATAGACACAACTTGTGTGCCACACACACACGCAGAGAGAGAGAGAGAGAGAGAGAGAGAGAGAGATGGAGAGACACACAAGATGAGTCACTAGAACAATTCATCAGCAATGCAATGTGAATCATCTTTGAATATGAATGATGCTGTTCAATTCATGAATGAATTTTTTTTAAAAAAATTATCTATTCAATTTTAAATCATTCTTTCATACTTTTTTTCATTGCATTATTGCAGTTGACTATAGATTTTTTTTTGTTTCAGAAAATATGAAATATGAGTTAATTGTTATTGTTCTCTAAACATTGTAATTGCCGATGAAAATGATTCGAAAAGGTCATGTTCAAATAGTTTCAATAAAATGGTTTTGAATAAAAGAAAAAAAAAAACACTGATGTTGTTTATTTGTTCATTCAATCAAATGGAAAATTCATTAAAGCTCAGTTTGTGTTTTTATGTTGAACCTCACAATGGGATGGGCATCTGTTTCTTTGTTTAATATTTGATATATTGCATGTGTGTGTTCTTGACCATGCATGATGTATTCGATTGCATTCTTTATCTGAATCATTCCATATGTTTGGTTGAGTTGCCATATAATCATGAGCATGTGCGGTTTTTCTTGTTACAAAACAAGCACATATTGTCATACCAAAACAAGAATGCTAAATTATCTACTTTAAATAATCATAAATTATTGTATTTTAAGTATTATTTGTATCTTTGAAGGTTTGTCGTTTTTGTCAACAGATAATTTTTCGTGTTGAATATTTCAAGAGAAAGAGAGAGAGAGAGAGAGAGAGAGAGAGAGAGAGGAGAGAGAGAAACTCTACATCTATCTATTCAGGATATAGTAAAGATATTTTCAACGACACAGCACAAACGTCACACATGTACTATATTTACATGCCTCAACATTCCAAAACGAGATATTAAATCATTTATTGCTTCCTTGTGTTTTATCTTTACCTTGATTGCATTTTCAACGGCGATCCATAAAAAAAAAAGAAGAAAAATCTGACAAACAGCAACAACCATACAACCACGAAAAAATTATCGCTCGATTTTATGAGCGCCACAATAATTTTGAGCTAACGCTATTAAGTTCAGTGAATTGAATGACTCAATCGATTGATAAATAGCGTTAAACTCTTGAATATATTATGTGGTTAGACTTTTAGATTGTTTGTTACTTTTAACACATTACAATTTTCTATTTTATGATGAAAGATTTTTGTTTCTTTTTTCCATTTTTGTTTTTTGCTCATGGTCTTTTTGATTTGCAATTTTGCATGCTCATTTACTAAAAGTTTTTCGCTGCATCAATTGTTTGTTTTGAAAATGAGATGCTTGTTCGCCAGCTTGTCTCATGTTTTTCGCTTTATTTTTTTTTTTTTTTTGCCGTTTCTCTCTTTCAAATACACGACAAATATTCAAGCTTCACATCATACTACAAAGTATTTACTGTGTTTGTACTTCACCTGTTTTAGCTACCTTACGAGCAATGTAAAGTGTTTGCTTTTCTTTGGTTATTTGTTTGTTTGTATGTCTGTATGGCTGTGTGGCTGTGTGTTCGTTTTTTTTTTTTTTTTTTTTTTTCGTTTCGTGTTTTGTTTCTTTTCATTAATGTCGGTTGTTATTTCTGTTTTACCTTCGAAATTAACATCAAAATCGTGCTATGGCGACCGTTTGTCTATTGAAAAAGGTATTTGCGCGCATGTAGCTCTCCCAGATTGAAAATAAAAAGCACAAAGTAAATAAATAAATATTCACCGCAATGAGAGTTTGTAAAATTACAAGGAAACAACTGACAAGAAATACAAAACGCTTGCATTGCATGTTTTAACAATTTTTTTTCCCTTTCAATTTTGCATTCTCTCTCTCTCTCTCTCTCTCTGACCCTCTCTCTCTCTCTCGCTGTCTGACTCTCTGGCTCTCTTTCTCTATTTATATCTCTCTTTCTCCCTCTTTTGCTCCTTCCTACCGTTGTGTTGATCAATAACGTGTAGAAGAAGTGAAAAGAAAAATTATATCCGCGGATTATTGTTCAGTTCTCCTCATATGCTAAATGGATTTCAAGACATCGCTCCTAAGGCAAAGAATTCCTTTCATTTTGCATGTTATAACTGCTTTTTTTTTTCTTCTTTTTTTTTTTTAATTTTGACCAATCCCAATATTTGCCTACATACTTAGTGGTGCAAGATGAAAAGAAATAAAAAAGACTCCATTTCAAGAGAAATGTATAAATACTTTCGCGGTTTGCAGAGTGAATCGAAATACTTAAACTTAGTCATCATTACATTCACTTAAATCAATTTAACATTTAGCACTCCTGTTGTAATGTAAACATGTTGCCAATTTTCTCTAGAAATGCATATAAATGCATGTATACAAGATACTATAGTAACATATCAATAGAAAGTGGTATGAATCCAATTCAATTTCAATAATAATAAAAAGGAAAAATTATTAAAATATGATTGCGCAAAACATAGTGATCGTTAAATGAAAGTGCAAATAATTGAAATGCCAATATCAATAACGGAAACGATAATATTATTGCGGCAAATAAAGATCAATAATAATAATAATGTGATTATAAAATCAATGATTCGATTGATTTGATATATAAATCAAATCAAATCACGATTCATTTAAAATGTGCTTTAAGCAATGTTGTGGCATTAAAAAATGCAATATTTCGCCGGTGCAAGTTGTCTATCGAAATCGTGTGAATAAATATCGTTTGAGATATTTAGTTGTTTGAACTAGATTTATGACCAACGAACAAAGACAATTGCAGTTTTCAGAGAATGCAATGCGCAATAAAAGAATGATTATAGAGCCTCTTCAGCCACAATTAATACGCATAGTGAGAGATAATTGTACATGATCTTTGTGTCTGAAAGCGCGTAAATAGTTTTTAAGTAAGCACAGAATGAGCATGAAATAAATGGTGATAACAGCCACAGACATTACAACGATACGGTAATATAAAACCGAAGAAGTAGAAGTAAAAACTACCATCATCATCATCATCATCATCATTATTATCATGACGAAGAAAAAGAAGAAGAAGAAGAATATCTTCCGACTAAATCCTCTCTCAATTAACATAAATATAAAATTCAAACACCGGATAATAAAAGAAATACGCGCAAGCGTAATCACATACACTACTTGCATATACATTCAAGCTAGGAATGTCGAACAAAGATAACGATAGATCTTTAACTTGAATGCAATGCATATAAACCACATGATATTTGCAGTGGCAGTACATCGTACATTCATTTGGCGCACCGATCAGGATTTTGCACGATAATAAGAATGGAAAAAAAAAAAATACTCGAACGAATCGACATGCCGATTGAGTAAATCTCGTTGCAAAAAGCTACAAAACTGTTCACAACCCGATGCCCTGACACTTACGGCAGATGCGCTTTGGTATTTTGCTTGTGATGTGTAACAACATTGGAGCATTTTACATGGACATTTTGTTTCTCATCACCACATCATTCTTTTAGCCATCTCCCTCTTTTTTTTTTCTCTCAAACCGCAGCACCCGCTCGGTGTTTGTGTGAGTTGTTTTTGTTTTTGTTTTTTTTTTTTTTTTTTTTTTTGTTTCAGCTCATTTTATTCATTAAGTTTTGTTGACTTTTGTTGTTGGGCGATGATGGTATTGCTTCTCTAGTGCTTTTTTGTTCTCTGTCTCTCTTCTGAATGCTTTTGCTTGAATTTCTACATTTTATATGACAGTGTTTTGAGGTGGATGCGTATCCGCGACATACACGCATTTCACTGCCTGCCTGCCTGCTTGTCTTTCTCTTTCTGCTATATTTTCAAGTGTATGTTTGCGCGAAATCTTTTCTTCTAAATTGTATCATTTGTTGGAAGCAAAAAGAATCTTTCAGATATGTGTGCACATTCCACACTCGATGTTCATTTCAAGCCGTATATTCAATTTTCGATTTGAAAACGTAGAATATTCCTTTTGTTCTTCTTCTCTGATGTTATTGTTTGCCCTTTTTTCCGTTGATTTATTCAGTACGGCAATCTTTCTGTTTTTCTGCCTTCTCCCTCTCTCTCCCTCAAATATTTTGCTGTGTTGTTGTAGCTGCCACGCTACTGCATTTCAATTTAAATTAATGGGCAAAAGTATTTAAGTACTTGATTGCATTTTATCGATGTCATTTATTTCGTACGCTTTTTCCGTTGTGTGTATATGTGCGCGAAAGCGCTCACGCGCTCAACTTGCATGCTTTTCTTTATTGTTTCTCACATGTCTGCAAATATTTTTATTGCTTGTATTTTGTCTGTTAGTTTATTTGTATGGCCGCTTTTTTTCCACTTTTACAGATCATCCAATACTGTTAATCCAAGTGTTTTTCAAAATGCTTCAGTTTGGTGTTGGTTTCCTTTGGTTGTTATTTCCTTTGCACTCGATTTACTCATGCTCTTTACATGTTTCTTTTATTCTCTATTTTTGTTTTCTTCCCATTTTCCTGCCTCACTCTCTCTCTCTATCTCTCTCTCTCTCTCGCTCTCTCTCGCTCTCTCTCTTTCTCTCTCTCTCGCTCTCTCTCTCTCTCTCTCTCTTTCTCTCTTTCTCTCTCTCTCTTTCTCTCTCTCTCGCTATCTCTCTCTCTCTCTCTTTCTCTCTCTCTCTCTTTCTCTCTCTGTCTCTCTATATCTCTTTCTTTCCCTCTTTCTCTCTCTTTCTCTTTTTCTCATTATCTCTCTTTATTGCTTCCTCTCGCTCAAATTCGGTTTAAAACAAGAAAATTTCTTCTACAATTACATTCAAATTACTTGTTGAAATCAAGTTTTCTTTTCACAAATCCAAATTGTAAGAGTGTAATGCTTGATTCGATGTGGATCCTTTATATTCTTCATTCAATATATAAATTATTTAAAATATTTTACCAAGAGGATAAACGATATACATTCACATATTGTTTTATTTCATTTTATGGTCATTCAATTTTCTCGAAGCTTTACGATTGATAAAGATTGATATTTTCTTTCTTTTTTTTTTTTTGCATTTTGTGTTCAATTGTTTGTGATTCGTTCATCATCGGGCAGCTCAGTATAACAAAATGTTCACTGTTTACGATGAAAATGAAAAACAATGGAAGAATTGCATGTCTTTTTAAATCAAATGTCATTTAAAAATTGAAAACTAAACGGAAAAAAAAACGAAACACCGAATTAAAATTGTTGAATTGACATATGAGCATTTTGATTGAGCTCGATCACTGTCTCATCCTTCTTGTGTTTGATCAGTTTAAATCAAAGGCAAATTTTCTTCCCATCATCTCGTTCGAATGGAATTTTTCATTGAATAAATCGAAATTAGATGAGATGAGATGAAATGAGAGAATTGTCGGTGTTTTCTTTATCATTTAAACAATTAACCAAGATCACATGCGACGATTTTAAGCTAAATAATTTTTGTATGACTCATCCAACACACGCTATATACAGTTCTCGTTTTTTACATTGATTTTTTGTTTTGTTTGTTTACTATCTATCAGTAATATCCAATTCACTGACAATAAAATGAAAAAAAAAAAAAAAAAAAAAAAAAATGCCTGAAATGGAAGGAAAATTTACGACTTTTCATAAATCGTTTTACAATTCGTTTTCATTCCATTCCCATTGACTATATGTTTATGGTAACAAAACGCCAGCCAATTTTCATTGTTTGTTTGTATCATTGGGATTTTGTAAGCGCCAACCTCTTTGTGTTACTCTCTTTCTTTTCCAATATTATCAACATTTATTTGTTGTGTGGATATATCAGCAGTTTAGATAATATGACTGAGAGAGGGAGAGAGAGAGAGAGATGAAGAAAAGCCGAAATCAAGAAAAATCAATTAACCGAAAATTGATTATTTTGTCAAGGTATCACCGATACCGCTTGTTCATTCAACACCCATCAAATGGTGCATGTCAATTGAATGGCCCATCTGATTCTTCATCTAACAACAAATGTATCTTTAACAAGAATGAATGGTTCGTTTGGTGCCATGTTGAGTGAAAAAGAACAAATGAATGGAATAAAGGCCACTGCAGCGACAAAGTGCCTATCGAATGCACACACACACACACACACACACACACATTTATATATATATATATATATATATATATATATATAAGCATACACACTCTAATAATGATGACATTCCCTTGATTACTAAATTGATGTAAATGCAAGGCCAAGGCGTTTCAAATGTATGTTTTTCCATCGAACTCACTGCTAAGACCACTTTGTTTTTTTTTATTCTCTCTTTCTGTCCTGTCGATTAAATGCTTTTATAATCGTAAAAAGTTGGAATAAATTTGTGAGAATTGTTGAGTGAATGAAATGAAATGGAATATGCATGCGATGCATATAAAATTTGATTGTCAATTGCAACCGGTGATACAAATGCATTTTGTGGAAGAAGACAACAACAAAAAAAAAAAAAAAAAAAAAAAAATGCGAGTCAAAGAAACAGAAATGAGAGAAATAAATATTTCTTGATTTGCCATGGTGTTCAGCCAACAAATTTTGTTTGTTTTTACCTTTGATTTTTTTTTTTCTTCTCTTTCTTGATGAGTGTACAATTTAACATGTATAATATGAATTTGCTTATTTTAGATTTTCGAATAAGCCGATACTTAAAAGAGGTACAAATGCACACGTGAATTGGCATTGAGGAAGCAGAGATAAATAAAAAATAAGAAGAAGAAGAAGTAAAACACCAGTCGAAGTCAGTTCAAAAAAATTGAAGAGAAACAAGAACGAACACACCGATGCAGTGAAATAAGAATGTAAACGATTTTTTGCTTTTGTTTCTTATCAGTGCATTCCATCAAATTTTTTGTTTGAGGGAAGAGAGAAGAAAAAAAGCAACACAAAAACGGAACGATCCTATGCGCAGAGAGAGAGAGAGAGAGAGAGAGAGAGAGAGGAGAGAGAGAGAGAGAGAGAGAGAGAGAGAGAGAGAGATATGTATATATGAATGGCAATGAATGTATCGTTACACTGAGTTTGTCATTAATAAGCGTGTGCGGCAACCTGTGCATGCCAAATAATACAACAACAATATCAAAACCTATCTCACTCTCTTAAAAAAAAAACTCAATACACACAAACACGAGAGAGAGAAAAAAAAAACGAATAACGTTCAAACTAAATGAATGTTTAACTGCAAACGGCCAATGCTATAACCACGTTTTTGTTCCTCTTTCTTTCGAATGATATTGTACGGCATTTTCACGTCCATTGTGCATTTATGCTGCTTAATGAAACAGATAAGGAGGAAACGTTTAATGCTGCTACGAAGAAACAATCTAAGTTGAAGAGGAACAGAACACACATACAAAAAAAAAAATCAACAAATAACAACGAAACATTTATAAATGAATGCTAAGTTTTGCTTGCTGGGTGCCTTTCTTTGATGAACAACGAAAAACTTTACCAAAATGCGAGAAAGCAGAAAAGAGAGAAAAAAAAAAACACAAAAACAAAAACGAGCACAAAAATAAAATGCCACCGGGATAGATGATATATCCATTTCTAATATACGGTGTGTAATATCGCATATATGTGATTCTTGTTACGTTTTCAATCGTCTGTTCCTTCTATTTGATTTACTCTCTCTTTTACGCTATCTCCCTCTCTCTCGCTCTCCCTCTCTCGGCTACTCTTGATCACTCTCTCTCTCTCTCTCTCTCTCTCTCCTCTCTCTCTCTTTCTCTTTCCTCTGTTTCTTTTATTCTTCCATTCAACCACTCAATCGTATCTCACAATGTGTGTCTTTTGCTCGACATCGCTTTCTTATCGGTTTGGTTTTTCAGCTCTAAATCTATATAGATTTTTCATTAGTCCGATAATTGTAAATTCTCACAAACTGCAATACATCTCAAAGATAACAAGCATTTCTATAACACGTTCAGTGACGCATGCAAGGCAGGTTGAAATATGTACTAAAACAACAACAACAACAACAACAACAACAACAGCAACAGCAACAGCTACAAAATATGTGCTGAAATTAGTGCTGAGCGAGACCAAAGCGTGCTGGGCGGCAAAGTTTTCCTCAAAAAAATACAAAAAAAAAAAAAAAAAAAACAAATCCAAAGAAAAACAAAAATCCACTCACACATAAAAACGCACAAAATCCATACGATAAGCATATAATTGGAAATTGAAAGATTGAAAATCATAAAATAATACTATGAGTGTTGTCTTTTTGCTTTTTGTGGTATGTGCTTTTTTCATCCTGCACGCTCATGCGCTGCCGTGCATCTTCTATCACCGTGTGTGTGCCTGTGTGTTTGTGTGTGTTTGTGTGTAAGTTTTGGCTGATTGAATTTTTCTTGGAACTCAATTTGTGGTTGAAATTTTTACATTTTTCAATTCTTTCCTTGGACAAATATTTTTCTTTTCACGAAACAAAACATTCGATTGGCTGGCGCTTAGGTTTTTTTTTTCGGCAAAGTTGAAAAAAAATCAACAACACAGCAAGAGAACAATACAATCAACAATGGTGATGGAAAAGATGAAAAGGAGATACAAAACAAAATTGAATGAGTCATCCACTTTTGAAAAATAATGAATGAAACAACCAATGGATATTGTTAAAAGCCTTGAAATCACTTTGCCATTTTCAACCGGATGTCAAATATGGATGAAGATGCTGATGCCATTCGAAAATACAAAAGACTTGATTTTCAAATCTTAAGTAACAAACCCAATTATTACATAAAAAAAAACAACAGATACTAATCCATTTCCATGCTGTCAAAATGCGATCATTTCTCTTTTTTCTAGTTTTTTTTTTTCTTGATTTCGGCATGTTTGAATAAAATAGTAAAGCAATCAGTGTTTTTTTTTTCTCGAATTTAGTCGGTTTTCGTGCAACTATATTTCATTCATCAATCATTTAGTATGGAATTTCAATGAGAACGGTGTTCGTATTAGGTCTTTCTCGAGAGAAAAAAAAAATCGAAAATTATCAACTAATCATTACATTTTTCATTTTTATCTTATGAACATCCTTCTTCAGATATTATTGTTGAAAATGAAATTGATTTGAGAAAGCGAGAAAGAGAAAAGGAGAGGGGGGGGGGGGGGGGGGGGGGGGGGGGAGAGAGAGAGAGAGGAAGAGAGAGACTGAGAGAGAGAAAGAGAAAAAGAGAGAGAGAGAAAGAAAGAGGGAAAAAAAACAACAAAAAATATTTCATAAAACATCAATTCCTAATAAACATGCATTACAAATGACCATTAATACCTAGTTAGAATATTATTGAGAAAATTAGTCATTTTGTTGTCCATCTATTTGGTTTATTTCGAATTGTATGAAAAGAAGTTGAAAATCAAATTGAAAATGATTTAAATTGATTTAAGTGAGTTCATCAATTGAGTGAGAATTTGTTGGTTGTGCAAGATGGTAAAAGAAAAGAAAAAAAAAGTTGTGAACAGAAAGTGAGAGATAGAAATACAGTGAGGCGGCATTTATGGATGAGCATAAAGTTGAAATGAAAAACATAAATATGAATCAACGAAAAATAAATATAAAGCCACCACTCATCCTTATTTTAAATAGATTTGTAAACGATGAACTTGCGATCTCACATCAATACCGCACAAGTTGAAATTCGTGTGTACTGTTTCGTTCGTTTTTTTTTTTCTTTTTTTTTTTTTTAATTCTCTAAATTCTTCCTTAAATACATCTTGTTCTCGTTTATATCATTTCGTGTTGTTTTTTTTTTTCATTCGTTTGTTTGATTTGTTCAGTGAGTGTGTGTATTTGAGCACGGTATTAAGAAATGTTTATGCCATATTTGTGTGTTGATACGAAATGAGATCATGTGGTTTTCGGACGGTTGAATTGCCGCTGTTTATAACTTTATTGATCACATTCCGAAGAACAGAGCTTGGACCGCAATGTGCACGCACACACACACAAACACACAAACACATGTATTCTCTCTCTTTCTCACAAAAATCGAACAGAGAAAAGATCACCAGAGATAGACAGAACAAAAGCGTCCAATGTATCGCCATACCCTCGTATAAATTGTACACAGAAATTTACAATGAGCCAACGAATGAATCTACATCATGATAATATATTGAGAACAAAGAAAATTGACAGAAACCCCGGCCACCATTCTCATTCTCATTCTTATTTACATATATTGGCTACTTTAGTATGCTTAGCTTATTATTATATTTTCAACACAAGAAAAAATAAAATAAAACCCAAGATGAAAAATGAATCGAAAATGCAATGAGCGTATTGAGTGCGCGCGAGAGATGCAGCTAAAGAAGAGTGAAGCGAAAAAAAAAAAGAAAAAAAAAACAAGGCACAAACGAACGAATGAACGAACGTACGAACGAATCAATAAAAACAACAACAAATAAATGTGTATTTATGTTATTTACACATTTGATTTATGAAATATTTATCTCGTTCAAATAGAAATCGTTGAGGTGCTTTGATTTCATGACCGGCACGCAATTTAATATTTGAATAGAGGAAAACATCGACGATTGAAATTAAAAATTAAATTGTCATCAGTCAGTTGGTGGTATATTCGAATGTGCTTGCATGCTAACGCTCGCAGGCACGCACACACAAATCCACATACAAAATACAAACAGTTAATTGATCCATTTTGTTAAAAGGTGCAATGTTAGCTCTCTGTGTTATCTGTACAGTATACAATGAAAAATGTGTTTCGTAAAGTATTCATATTTTTGTTTATTAACTATTTGAACATCGTGATGATTGAATTACATCTTAAGAAAGACAGACAGTGTGTGTGTGTGTGAGAGAAAGAGAGAAAGAGATAGAAAGAGAGAGAGAGAGAGAGAGAGAGAGAAACAGCATTTCTTGTACAGATTTGGAGTGGCACGTTAATCACATAATTAAACGAGATAAAAATATGTCTAATCAATTTCAAATATTTCAATGATTATCGAACTCTAGGTCGAACTAAACGTTTCGTCTCCAGTAGTGTGACATATGCATGACTTTTACAATGGAATTCTCAAAATAGATTGCCTTTTTTGCTCTTTTGAAAGCTGTTTTTGTTTTTTTCTTTCATATAAATGTGTTCATTTTGTTTTATTCCAATTACAGTGTATTTACAATTTACAATCTTAAAAATAGCATTCAATACAACAACAAAAATCCGCACATTATCGTTTCAGTTGATTTTTAAAGGTAGAAAATTGCTACAGGCAATTAAAGCGAAAAAATGTTGTAACTTCCATAATTGGAAAGACGTTAATTGAATAATTGCATGCGATCGCATCGCATTTTAATTATGTAATTTTTTCATTAAATGGCAATTAATTAGTTTGTCAACGCTTGTCTTGATGCAAAAAGATCTAATTGATTTTGACGCTTCATAACTCAATCTGAAAATAGTCTTCTTAATAGATGCATAGATTCAAAGTGAATTCGATACAATTCAATGTATTTAATTATGATTTGTTTTTTTTTTTTTGTTATCTCTTCAATAAAATATTTTTATCATTTCAAATAAGTTACTTTTAATGGGAATTTTAATTCATAACTTTCCAAAAAATCTTAAAAATCCGACAAAAAAAATAATCGTATAATTTCGGGTTTTCATAGATGAATGTTGAGATTTTTATCGATATTTAGGAACTAAATGAGTCATGATTGAAATAAATAAAAAGTTACATATTCGAGAATGCCACTTTGATTGATGTATATGTAATCAAATCGTTGGATTTTACTGTTTATATGCATATTTGAATGTTGTGTAATCAATCAAGAAAGACATAATAAATGTTTAGCCGTTAATTTGCAATTCTTGCCACTTTATGAATTATCGAATTATAAATTGTGCAAAATATGATGCATTTCAACTAACTAAATGACTTTTTATTTCAAACAATGTAATAAATATTTAATTTAATTTGTTCACATTGACATATCCAGTTTGCTTTCAAATAAACGAAGAATCATAAACTGTTAAATGAAATCATATAAATATCGATGTTGATAACCAATGTTTCACACAGATTTTTTTATTCTATTGATTAACAGTCGACTTATCGAGAAAGACTTTTCAAGTCGCCATGGAAATGAAAATAGAATGGATCTGCTTGGAAAAATCAAAGGAGAATCAGAACTAAAACAAGTCAAATGACAGCGGAAAACCCAACAATAATCGTCCCAATTCTGAAGATTCACGGAAAAAGGATGGCACAAAATGCGCGCAGTGCCAACAATGTAACTTTGATGTAATTAAGTCAATGTAGCTTTTCTAGAATGTTGAATTGGGGAACCTCTCTGCTTCCATTGCTCAATGTGCAGATCAATAGGTGTAAGTATAATGGTTCAAATGTAGTTTAATAAATATAATTCGATTATCAAATTCAAATATTGATATGTGCTTGAACATTTTTTTCATTTTTTTTTTTCACTAGCCATTCAACGTCCCACCCCGTGAAATAAATCAAGTATTTAATACAAAATCAAGGCAATTTGGTTTTACAATAGCAAATTAGAGAAATTACAACTTTAAATTCAAATTTTTAAGTAAGAATAAGGATTTTAACGGGAAAAACTGCAAAATATTTCGATAAATCAAGAATTGGCTGGAGATTTCATGACATTGCAAATTTGTCAAAGATACAGCACATTTTTTCCGGCGCATATTCTGAAGTTTCATTTACATGAAGATTTATTTTGTGCTAATAGTCATTTGATTTCAATAATTGACAAAATCAAAATTCAATAATGAGCATTGGTGAGCATTTTGTCGATAATGTCCAAGAAGTGAGTCATTATTGAAATAAATCAAAACTTCAGACATAAAACAAATGTACAAAAATGTATGTGTAATCAAATTTGTGTGTTTATTTGCATATACAAATATTTTGAATTCATTAAGAACTTATGAATTGTTTGGAAAATAATTTGTATTTATTGCAACATCATGAATTATCGCATTATACATATAAATATCATGAATTTCACATCGATTTTTGTTTATTGAACAATTTCAAAAATATTCGCATTATTTTTTGACAGAAATAAATCCAAATTGCATTCAAATAAACAAAGAATTATGAGACTAAAAAACCATATAAATATCGATATTAATAACCAATCTTTTCACTCAGAATTTTGTATTCTACTGATTAACAACCGACTCGTCGATAAAGATTTTTTCAAGTCATCATGGAAAACACAAATCAAAAATCAAAAAAGCCAAATGACAATGAAAAACACGAACATAATAAGGACTTAAGCGAAAAGGTTGAACTGAAATGCACGCGTTGCCAAAGTCAAAACAATCTGGGCTATTTATTCGGGAATATTATTTGCTACGAATGTATGTATGAAAGATACCGTGTGAGTATAATATTCAAAAACAATTTTGATTATCAAATATTAAAATTCAATGTTTTAAATGTGTTTTTGTATTTTTTTTTCTAGTGTTATATGTTCGCATTCCGAGAAATATAATTTTGATATCTCCATTATTTTTTGGCAAATGGTGGCAACATATCAAGTATGTTTCAACTAACTGCTTTGAAGTGTATTAATCATTGATTTTGTAAGCAAACATATTTTGTTAAAAATTAAATAAATTTTAGAAGAAAACTAAATCAATGGAAATAACCGAAAATATATTCATTTAAAATTGAAATCTTGGATTTTGTTTAAGTAAATATTCATTTTAAGTGTTCTTTACAGTATAGTTTTGAGATTGAGTGTATTTATTCAAACTCTTCTCTATTGGTGAGTATCATTTAAACTTATTGGTGAGTATCTTAAAATTTGGTTACTTAAACTCGTTTGAAGTGTGCTTTGAGGGAAAAAAATGTGTTTGAACAATAAAATATAAAAAATCGCTGTTTAACACTCCAGTTCGATTTCTACATGGTGAAGACCCCGAAGAATTTATTAGAAATTAGTGTATTTACGGAGTGAGCACACAAGATTTACCAAAATTTAATTAAAGAATATTGCGAAAAGAACGAAAATTGTTTGGACAATTGACATCAAATTCATCAATAGAAGAAATGCTTCTTAAACGCTTCGCTAAAAGAAAGTTTCATTTCAATGAAGATTTAATGCCGATAGATGATTTGATGATGAAATTGTTGTCAAATATTCAAAAAATATTTTACGATTCTTGCGACTTTATGAATTTTCGGATTAAAAAATGTATTCAATAATCAAAACGTTGGATTTTACTATTTATATGCATATCTGAATGTTTTGTAATTAATCAAGAAATATATATTAAATATTTAGACGATAAATTGCAATTATGTGCAATAATTGATAAGCAAGAAACCGAGTAGGTTTTCTTACATGTATAAAATATAGAAATGGTAAAAACAATAAGTTAACGCGTCATCTATCGGCCGATTGGTCAACTGAGTTGATTTTTTCGTTCGTGCAATTGATGTTTGAATGAAACGTTCATTTGAATTTTGAACGATCGAACAAATCAAATTAGTTAACCAATCGACCGATAGATAGAATTAAAATTCGTTATATTCTAACAAAACCCACTCGAGCAAGAAACATAAACTGTTAAATGAAAACATATAAATATCGATGTTGATAACCAATCTTTCACAGTATTCTACTGATTCACAGTTGACTCATCAAAGAAGATTTTTCAAGTCGTTATGGAAAAATCAAAGCAGAATCAAAATCAGAACAAGTCAAATGACAATGGAAAACCCAACGAGAAACGACCCAATTCTAAGGACTCATGGAAAATGGATGACAAAAAATGTGCACAGTGCCAACGTGAAGTCAATTTAGCTTATCTAAATGGGGAACCTCTTTGCTTCCAGTGTACAATGCAAAGACCAATTGGTGTAAGTATAATGGTTCAAATGTAGTTTATTAAATACAATTTGATTATCAAATATTCACATTATATGCTTTAATAATTGTTCATCTTCTCACTAGCTATTTAATTTCGCAGTCCAAAAAGGAAGATTGTTCATAATTCCTAAGAAATAATGTTAAATGGAAAGAAAAACCGCATACGTGATTTCCTTCTGCATTTATATTCCAAGTTTCTTGTGCCAATGAATATGATTTTGTGAACACAATTATTTTGTTAATGAATTAAAAACTAGATGAATTGTTGCAGAAAACTAAGTCTGTGGAAATAAAAAAATATATTCATTTAAAGTTGAAAAAAAAAAAAAATAAAAAAAATAAAAAATTGAAAAATGTACATTTGTTTGATTTTGTTCATTTTGGTCAAATGAGGCTGAATCTTCAATAAAGAAAAGTAATTGAATAACAGTTTCTTCTATAATTCAATAAAAATAAAGAAATTCGCCAAGTAGTAAAATAAATCAATTATTTAATACAAAATCAAGGCAATTTTGTATTAAAATAGACAATTAGAGAAACTAAAACTTTAAATACAAATTTTTAAGTAAGAATAGGGATTTTAACGAGAAAAACTGCAAAATATTTCGATAAATCAAGAATTGGTTAATCTCCATGACATTGCAAATTTGTCAAAGATACAGCACATTTTTTGCGACGCATATTCTGAAGTTTCATTTACATAAAGATTTATGTTGTGCTAATAGTCATTTGATTTCAATAATTGACAAAATCAAAATTCAATAATGAGCATTGGTGAGCATTTTGTCGATAATTCAAAGAAGTGAATCATTATTGAAATAAATCGAAACCATGATCAAAACTCTCGAAATAAAAAAAAAATGTACGGCAATGTGTGTATAATCAAAACGTTGAATTTTACTGTTTATATGTATTAAATATATACAAATATTATAAATCACTGAGGAAGAACTTATCAATTCTTCGGAAGATAATTTGCAATTCATGCAATTTCATGAATTAACGGATTGTAAACTGTTTATGAATTTTACTTCAAAGATTCTTTTGAAAAGTTTATAAATTTCATTGAAATAAACAAAGGATCATGACACTAAAAACCATATAAATTAATAACCAATCTTTCATTCAGAGTTTTGTATTCTATTGTTTAACAATTGACTTGACACGAAAAATATTCTCAAATCGCCACGGAAAAACCAAATCAGAATCAAAAATCGAATTACAATGAAAAACAAGAGCCGACTATGGATTCAAGCAGAAAGGGTACCCGGATATGCCCTCGTTGCAAAAGGGAATTCAATTTAGATTTCGTTTTTTATTGCCATCAATGCATTTTTGAAATAAACCGTGTTAGTATTAACTATATTTACAAACAATTTGATTATCAAATATTGAAATTGAATGTTTGAAAAGTTTTTCAATTCTTCTCTAGGTTCCTATTTTCGCATTCCAAAAACAATGAATTCTTCATTATTTTTCGGCAGATGGTAGCAATATATCAAAACATATATTGTTAAAAACAAGATAAATTGTAAAAGAAAACTAAATCAATGGAAATAAAAAAAAATATGTTCATTTAAAATTGAAATTTTGGATTTTGTTTAAGTGAATATTCATTTTAAGTGTACTTTGTAGTATTTTTTGATTACGCACACAATCAAGAATATACTCGGATATATTCATAGAAATATCATTGACTGGATGTAAATATCTGTTTGTGTTTTTTCATCTTTCTCTCTTTCTCTTTCTCTTCGTGTAATAAAACGAAAAACGGCCACTATTATGAACTTTTTAGCGAAAACATCGAACATTCGTTGATATGTGAAAAATTCTGAAAAAAAAAAACCAAACAAACTCATTGAACTGTTTGAATGGCCATTGAGTGTTTTAACATCATTTTATTCATTCTTCTTCGCTGCTCGGATCATGAGTTTTATCATTCGGCCGTGAAGTGAATAAAAGATTATACCGAAAATGAATTAAAAAATATTTCGAAAAAATCGTAAATTGTTTGAAGAATTGAAATCAAACTTATCAATGAAAAAAATCCTACCAAAAAAAGGAAGTTTCGTTTGCATGAACATTTAATGCCGATGGATGATTCCATGATTAAATTGTTTATTAAGTAAAAATCATAAGCAGTAGGTGCTATTTTATGTTAATATAGTCAGTTGATTGTTGACATTTCAATGATTAACCAAATCGATGTTCATAAATAAGTCAAGTGTTTGTTTACAGTTGAAAAATACTTTATTGCATATTTTTTATAATAACGTTTGGTACTGCACACCAACAGTCATGGTTTTATAAGTAGAACATTTCATCATTGAAATGAAAAAAAACAAATATAACATTAACTCAAACTAAACTGAACATAAATTGAAATTAAAATGCGTGTTGTTTTTACAAATCGTTACCTTGTACGCATTCAATTGCTTGTGTATGCGATTATATCTTGATTATGTTTCTTCTTCTTCTTTTTTGATCTTTTAAATTATTAAGTGATTCGTTCTAATGTGACAAAATGCGCCTTAGCAAAATTTGTGCGCATTCAAAAATATCCATGCTTTTTATCCCACTTTCAGTCAAATATGCGTCATTGCATTTAATTAAATTAATCGAGAGAGAGAGAGAGAGAGAGAGAGAGAAAAAAAAATGCTCAATAAATAAACTTAAAAAGACTAACTCGCATACAAAATTCGTAGTAGTATAACAATATATACATGAAATAAAGTCAAAAACATTTCCAAGAATTCTTCCCTCTTGTTTTCGCTGAATAAATAATAATAATTCTCGTTTTATTGCAATAAATTTTCATATGAATTTGTTGTTAAGTGAAATATTTGTATATGCACCTGAACTTAAAAGTTCAAAGTGATAAAAATCAATTTGAATTGGCTTGTACGATGTCGCCATGTAGTCTCATCATTAGTTTTTGAATATTTAAATGACGGAGCAACAAAACCGGTGTGCATTTGTATGTTTGTATATGTGTAAGCGATCGCGCGCTCAGTCAAACAGTTGACGAAATGAAAGGCCGCATGACAGAAAAAAAAAAAAAAAAAAAAAAAAAAGAAGCGACAATCCCCAAAAAATATGAATAAATTATAATAACATATTTGGACTTTTGGCTCGGCCGTTCAAGATAAATCAACATGAAAAATCAACCAATTTGCACAGTTTCTTCTTTTTTTTTTCCAGCGATTTAATATCAATTCAATGGCACATATATATCTTGGCCTTTTATCGTCTGTTTGACGTAAAATCGTCGGCCACAATCACTTGTTTACTTCAATGAAATATTATTCTAATATACATAAATAACATCTCGTTTCGCATGTTTTTGCTCATTTCTCTCTCTCTCTCTCTCTTTCTCATTCTCTCTCTCTCTTTCTTTTTCTCTCTCTCTCTCTCTCTCTCTCTCTTTCTCATTCTCTCTCTCTCTTTCTCATTCTCTCTCTCTCTTTCTCAATCTCTCTCTCTCTCTCTCTCTCTCTCTCTCTCTCTCTCTCTCTCTCTCTCTCTCTCTATTTCTCTTTATCGATTTCGTGAAATTTAATAAAATTAAATTTGAATCGTATGATAACGATCGGTGATCACACGAATCGGGCAACTATATTTCCTCGTATGTTTAGATCACAACAACACTTCATTAGAATTTATATATATATCGATAAAACAAATGAAATATCGTATGCAATAATCGTAAATTTGCTTGGCTTAGAATGAAACTGTGAAAAAAAAAAAATCACAGACAGAATATATTCACCATTTATTGTATTATATTGTATTGTTGTTGTTGCTGTTTTTGCTGATACTGCTTGCCGGAGGGAGTGGAATATATCTACGAATCGCAATCTATATTTAAATGATTTTACACGCGGCTATTAATTAATTATTTTTATATGTAAATATTTTTCGGATGACTCAATCCAATATCAGAGCTATCTTCTTCAACACTATTTCCATGTTTCAATGTGCTATCGAAATAATTACAACAAAATGCTAATAAATTGCCAACAAAACTGAACTGGATCTTTTTTTGCCCATTTGTAACACTGGTTTGTTTTTCATCTAAATCTGTATTTGGATCTATGAATTCATGTTCAAATAATCAACTTTCTAAATGAAACTTATCAACTTACATGTTTCGTGTTTTATTTTATACATTTAATATTTGTTGATGTGTCAAATTCAGTTTGTTTCAATGATGTCACATAAGTTGTTAAATAATGGAAAATGCAAAATTTGCGATTATCAATAAATTATCTCTATCAATTTAATTTATCAATTTGTGAGTAAATGACGTCGAATGACGTCTTGATGTGCATTTTTTGCTGAATTCCCATTCTTGGACTCTCTTTTTTAATTTTTTTTTTTTTAAACCACGTGATAATAGTAAGATAGTAATTAAAAAAAAATTCTAAAGTTGAAACCAAACACTGGTTTTTGGAAAACAAAAAATGATATCATCACGTTGTTGACAGCAACCTAAGACAACTTTTGTTTTGGATTTCTTTTTTTTTTGCATTGTTTGTTGACGTATGTGCAAAGAGCGAAAATCGCATCCAATCTGTAATTACACTGACCATGACCAACGTGATTCAAATATTGCTTAGCAAATCAGTTTTAAACTGGTTTCTTAGCAGTCAAAAAAAAAAAAAAAAAAAAATATCGTCAAAAATTTCATCAGTATCAACAGACAATTTTTTTTTCTTCTGCTCATAAATATAAATCTTCTGAATGTTGGTTAATAATTCATATAAAATATGGTCGCGCGCGAACAGGTTCATTTTATTATTATGATAAATAATTTACAAGAAAATATCAACAAAATTTTTTCGAACAAAAGTTGATACTTTGACTCTTTCGGGTACTTTATCACTAGCTTAAAATGTCCCTACAAATCAAATTAAAAATCATATGATGTGGTGGTACACAAGCACATTGAACTACATGTCATGGTGACAGGATTATATATAAAAAAGGAGATTATAGAAAAATACTTATTAAACCGCATTTTGAACATTTAACCACCAACACATTCCAAAAATAATAAAATAATTTTGATCAATGTTTGGAAATTAGTAATAAATTACTTCAATAAAAAAGTTGTGAAAAAATGGGAAAAAATGTGTCCAAACGCTTTTCGTAATTTTAAAATGAACATGGAAATCTTTTGATATTTATTTTATTTCAATATTCATTCGATTCATTTTCATTATAATTCATCTTGAATTGATAAACAAATATTACAAAAGGAAAAACCAATTTAATGATTGAGTATTCTAAAGAGCTACTTAATCACAGATGGTGTTGTGATCTGAAATCAAATTCTGTTCTTAGTCTATAAACAAACCATTAAGAAAACTCTAGCTAAAAATTAACAAAAAAATCAATCCAAATATACCATCAAAGGATATCTGCGCTACAATGACATTTGAAATGTTTAAATTTCGAAAAAATATCAGAAACATTTTCGGGGAAAAAATTGTTGTGAATATTCCTGCTTTATGTAGGAGGAAAATCGGAGCAAAAATGTTAAGCTTGAAGAAGAAATTACGCGTTAATGTTTAATATGTAAAAGTTTAAAATATTCAATAATTGTTTACATCATCATCAAGCAAAAGGCTGAAAAACCAATTTATTTATTCAGATGTATACAAATCGATAGGAAACGAAATTGTTTACATGAGTGTTATTTATATCATTCAAATCAATGACAACAAATCAATTTGTTTTAACTTGAATTTCATTCTAATTAATTTTAGATCAATCATTAACATCAAGCACAAAGGAAGCAAAATTGATATGATGATAACACATTGTCGCAGAGATATATTTAAGAAGAAAAAATGGTCCAATGATCAAAAACAAACCTTTTATATAAAAAACTATAAAACCATTCCTTATGAACTCAAAACAATCAATTCTCATGAAAAATATTCGAAGGAAAACGAATTTTTTTTTTTGTATAAATAAAATGCTAAATTTTTAGTTGAATTGGAATAATAATTCCAAACGTATTTTCAGAATTTTATTTGATTTAATTCAATTCAAATAGATAAAATCCATTTTAATTTATTTCTCTTCATTCTTTGAGAATACAAATGTGAGGGAGCATTTGCCGCAGTAGTGACGATCTTCATGTGCAGCCATGAAAACACCAGCACCGCAGTTTTCTCCTGGGCACTCACGGCGCAAGCGGTGGATTTTGCCGTTTTCATCGACCTGAAGAGATATTCGGGTAAAAAAAGAAGTAAAAAAAGAAACAAAAGAAAAAAAAAGAAATCATTAGATGTATTAAAACAAAAATCGATGAAAAAATTTTTTAAAAAAAAGGAAAATACAATTCGAGCAAAGAAAACATTTCGAATTTATAAGAAAAAAGTTCGATGTGAAAATTACCTTGTAGTATTTCAAGACAGCGAGCTTGACCTTCTTTCTCTTGTGCTTGATTTTTTTTGGTGTTGAGTAATTCTTCTTCTTACGTTTTTTGGCACCACCACGAAGACGGAGCACCAAATGAAGTGTCGATTCCTTTTGAATGTTATAATCAGACAAAGTGCGACCATCTTCCAATTGTTTACCAGCAAAAATTAAACGTTGCTGATCTGGTGGAATTCCCTCCTTGTCTTGGATTTTTGATTTAACATTTTCGATAGTATCGGATGGTTCGACTTCAAGAGTGATAGTCTTGCCCGTAAGGGTCTTAACGAAGATCTGCATGATTGACAACTATTCAATGTGTCTAGAAAAAAATTTAGGAAATACAATATTGAAAATGGAATAATAACGTTGTTTAATCGGGATGTGCAGACGATTTTTTTCCGTCATCCACATTTGAATAGTTTGGTTTCGTTTGGTTTTGTTTTCGTTTTTCATTTGGATTGGAATTTTATAAAAAAAAAAAAAAAAATATGTAAAAATTGAACAAAAGTTTTTTAAAGAATGCAAATTAAGCGAAAATCGATCATTTTCATTCGAATTCATATAAATTGAAACTGTTTTATTCGTCTTAGTGTACAAAGAGTGTCTTAAATCTAAAGAAGAAAAAAAAAAAAGAGAAAATCAACGAGCAAAAATTGGATCTAAACTAATAGAACGGCATTGATGCAACCATCATTTTCTGGATTGTTTGTAACTTGAGCATATTTGCCCCAAACAACTTTGCCAGTTTGTGTAACTAAACCAAGTTCAGAGATGTTAACTTCAATGACTGTTCCCTTTGTAATAACACCCAAACTTGTGAACATTGGTGAGCTTGGATTTTTTTTCACACCAATAATTGGCAAATGGAATGTGGCTTTCAATTCAGGATGTGTGACATGTGCTTTCTTGAATCGAAGTCCCATTGGCCGAATGAAACGTTCAAATTTTGGTGGTTTACGTGTGAAATTATCACCAACAAATGTGACTTTAGTAACCATACGTTTCCATGCTTTTCGTTTAGTTTTGCCCGTTTTTAAAACACGGAACACTTCGGCATCCGATTGTGCACGTACTTTTGGAATTGGTACATCCCATTTGCCGGCCTTTTCTTTTCGTTTTTGTTTAATCATATTCGATAAAACTTTGGCACTCGATTGAACACCTCTGTCAAGCAAATATGTTGGAATTGCACCATCTTCAACTTTCTCTTCTTGCTTTTTAACTTTTTTCTCTTCATGTGCTTGAATTTTCTTTTTCATTTGAATCTTTTCATTGCGACGCTCCTTGTTAAACAGTTTCGCTTTAATACCGCGCAATTTTTGAGCTTTCTTTGCACGTTCACGTGGTGCACGAGCTTCACGTTTTCGTTTACGCTCTTCATAATCCAATCGTCGACCGTACAATTTACGGTGACGTTCCATATACTCGTTTTGCGGCATTTTGTCGTGTTTTTTCCGTGTTCGGCCGAATTAGATGAAAAATGTCTAAAACCGATGTGTTTACATGCAGAGAAAGTGGGAAGAGAGAGATAAGAAAAAGAAATGACTTTAGTACAATTAAAATAATGCCATTCACTTCGGGATTGTATTTTCTTCTACTAAAAATTTTTTTTTTTTTTCAATTTGAAAAAAAAAAAAAAGACTAATCAAAATACACTCGCAAAATTGTTTTGATTCACCACGATGTGGGAACATCCGTCTGTGATAATGACATCATTTTTCTTAACCATCCACATTTCCTCTTTCTATTATTCAAATGTTTCACATGGTTTTGTACTATGTGCCATTTCATTTAACTTATCACACTCAAAAGCACATGGATAAATAACACATTTTATGATCGTTTAAACTCATTCAAAATTTAAACATTTTGTTCATCTAATTTCGGAACGCAATGAAGAATAAAATGCCGAAGATTCAATAAAAAATGTAAATGTTCAAAGAAAAGAATGTATCAAACACACAGCTTTCCCACACTCGTTGAATGAATCAAGTTGTGAAATCAAAATTTTGAGGTTATGAGTACTCTTCGTACAAAATCGATTTACAAATTGAGCAATTTTAATTTAAAGAAATTTTTTTAAGAATAATTTTGAAAATTCTTTGAAATTGATTTGAAAATGTGCTCAAAAATGATTAGAAAATTGAAACAAATTATCACTGTGAATACATTAATTTTTGTTACACAGTTGAACCATGCGGTTTACGTGCCATTGATTTTACATGGAACTGAAATTTGATTACAAAGGGCACGGAAAAAAATGTTTTTTTTTTCGAAAAATTCATCAAAATTAATTAAGTTGAGCATGAATTTTAATCGTATTTTGGAAATTATTGCACTCTTTTTAAGTTTTGTTCAATTTTAACAAGATAGATTCAAGAAATTCACCAATTTTTCTTGGAAAAATGTCAGAGAACCAAAAAACACTCACCTATACGGTCAGAATATCACGACTAAAAAGAACAAAGCACAATCCGGAAGAAGACATATTGCATATTCAATTGACATTTGTCGACGCATGTTGTGGAGATATACTTTGTACAATATAATTGTGGAGAATGTAAAGATCCCTTAAAATTTAATGAAATTACACTTTATGATGCTAAATAAAAAAGATTTTTTTTTTTTTTCAAAAAAAGTCAGATTTTTTTTTTTTAATTAAGGTAAAACTGAATTTGTTTTCAATAAACGGATATGTTTAATTTTCATCAACAAATAGTTCATTTCAATAGATGTCATTAAGAAACTGAACCAATTGCATTGTCACAAATTTCATAAAACTCTACAATCTACAAACCATAATCTACATTGCGGTGATTATTCAAATTAATTTTACACTGACATTTCATTACAAATATATACAATAAATGAATTTTCAATTTTAAAGCGAAAAAAACGCGAAAAAAAAAATTACAATTATTTGAAAATGCCTTTAACAGCTGAAGTAGCTGCAGTTCAAGTTCAGGTATTTTGTAATTTTCCATTACGTAGGCTTTATTTAAATATTTAATTTGAAAACAAACGATGTAATTAACAATAAAACTATTTGATAGGAACGTTTGACGGCAATTCAGGGTCTAATACATGCAATTGACAATGAACGGCGTCGAAATGAAAACAATCTTAACAATTTGACACGATTACAAGATAAGTATGGTTCGGATGAAAAATCAAATTCGGCACAACATAAACTACGAGGCCAGTACAAAACATGTATGAATGATGCGATTCAAGAGGAGAGTTTGATTCGTGAGGCATTGGCAAAAATACAAGAAATACGAAATATTCGTAATGAGCGTCGAATTCAGGTAGAATTTTTTTGAATGAAATTTCTATTAATCAAATTAAACTAAACAAAATGAATGATATTTAAGATAACATGTCAAACAAAAAAGAAAATGTATAAAAATTGAATCAATTAATGAAAACTACTGATATTTATAGGCACGAAATGCTGGAAACAAGGAGACAATTAGACGCGGCGCATTAATGAAAATGCTACAAATTTCGGCACAAACATTGCCATTGTTTGTGAGTAAACCAGATGAAAAGACACCGCCATTGGTTGGAGCAATACCAGCCGATGTATCGTATATAGCAAAGCCAGGCGATATTGTTGCTGCTTTGGTAAAAGGATTAGAAGACGAAGATAGTTGGATTTTAGCCGAAATTGTATCATTCACACCTAGCACAAATAAATACGAAGTCGATGATATCGATGAAACTAAAGACAGACATGTTTTAAGTAAAAGAAGAATTGTACCACTTCCATTGATGCGAGCGAATCCAGAAACCGATTCGCATGCACTATTTCCAAAAGGGACAATGGGTATGTAAAAAGACATTTGTTTTTTTTTTTTTTTAATAGACAAATGTTTATTGTTTTCATTCATTATCTCTCGTTTTTTAATTGCTTTTTATTTACCTCAAACACAAACTTATTTCAGTTATGGCGCTTTATCCACAAACGACATGTTTCTACAAAGCAATCATAAACAATTTACCAGAAACGGCAACCGCCGATTATGAACTACTTTTTGAAGATGCAAGTTATCCCGAGGGCTATTCACCGCCACTTATGGTTGCTCAACGATATGTTATCGCTTTCAAACAGACAAAGAAAACCGGTAATGTGTCCAGTTGACCGGATGCTGGCGAGCTAAGTAGCGACTCATTTGATAGCCATCCGAATGCTAATGAAAAAAAACTAATTGTTTGAATATTATTGAAAAAAAAAAAAAAAATAAAATAAAATTAAGTTAAATTGAATAAAACGCAAGCGACTGTATTTTACAAATTGTTCTTTTTATTATTTTTATTATTTTTATTTTTATTATTATTATCATTATTATTCTTGTTATTCTTATTCTTATCTCTCTCTCTATTTAAGATTCCTTTATTTTGTGGTCATCGTTTTTATTTTTTATCTTTTATTCTTTATGATTTTTTTTCTTCTCTTTCTTCTCTCATCTTTTATAAATTGGTGCTCTTGATCTATTTCCTTTGAAAATTCAATTAAGAATAATGCGGAAGATATATAAATTTTTTTGATGTTTTTGTTTTTTGTTTTGTTTTTTTTTTTTTTTATTTGTTTGTTCGAATGAATGGAAAGATTAAAAATGTATAAAAATCTTACCCATTATGTTGTTTGATCCATTTGAAAAAAAAAAAGGGCTGAACATATTTAATCAGCATACAAAACACAATGATAATCCCTAGTATGGCGAATAATAATTTCCGCGTCCTCTATAACCACGTCTGGAAATGGTAAAAGAATATTGGGAATAAATAGTATGTTTTTGATTTAATTTTATCACAATTTTTTGTGCATTTTTTTCTCGAAATTTTTTTTTTTTTTTTTTTCTTTTTTTTCTTTTTTTTAAATTAATAATGATTACTTACATTGGTCGTCGAGTTCCTCTAAATGTACCATGGCAGCAACCAGCTGCACCACGCGTTACACCACGTCCACGACCACGAAAACCGCGTGGAATACGATTTGTCGTTGAAATACCAGGCCGATTTGTTCGTTTGGCCATTACTTTAATTTGACGGCCACGAAACAATGTATCATTCATTGCTAATGCAGTCTCAACAAAATCTTTTGAACCAAATTCAATATATGCAAATCCTTTGGGATGACCATCGGCTTTATTGCATAAAATAGTTACTCGATTCATGCTACCACATCCATGGAAATGTGCTTCCAATTCTTCAGCAGTTGCACCATAATCAACATTACCAACATAAATTGATCGTTCATCAATCTCTTTTTTCTCTTCCAATGACAATGGAATGGTTGAAATGCCCGTCGGTGAGCTAAGCGTCATTTGTTTATTGACTTCAGACTGCATTTGCTTCAATTTTTCAGCTTCTTCTTCCATTTCTTTAACACGAGCTTTTATCGCTTCCAATTCTGGATCGATAATTTGATGAATGGATTCATCCTATTATGAAATGACAAAAAAAAAAAAAAAAACAAAATCAACAATCAATTTTAGTTAAACACAAGTTGAAACAAACAATTTTTTTTTTCTCTTGTATTTGGTCTCGCCTTATTTTCACCAGACAAAAATTTTATATGATAAATGCTGTTGTATACACACAAATATATGTTTAAAAAAAAAAAAAAAAAACTAGAATCACTTTGCCGCGCGGCATTTACTATTGTCTCAGTAAGCTTGTATTGGTAGTCGCCATTTTGTTTTTTTGTTTTTTTTTTTTTTTTTATGGGCACTATACAGCGGCATTAGTCATAAGACTTGACACCAATTCACTAAATCAAGCATTTGTTTTTAGCATTTTAAGAAATTATTTTGGAATTTTTTTATTATTTATTTTTACCTCATTTAGAAATTCAGCATCACCATTATTTCCATCGTCTAAATTTTCAAGGAGTTGATCCTCCGTCAATGAAATATCTTCGTCGGCCATTCTGGTATATATATATATAATTTTTATTTTTTTTTTTTTTTATAAAATGCTTATTCCACGCGGTAAAACACTACAAGCGATTTAAGTGAAGCTTCAACTCTGAATGACACCTATGATGCGAAGTATTCGTTTAAATGCCGTCGTCACCGTACAAAATTCTACACACAACAACCTAATGAGTTTTATTTATATGTCGTTTTGCAAAATGTCGTTAAGTCACAATTACCATTGTATGTGTAGACTGTAGACTTCGATAGAATACAAAACAATGGCAACACCAAAATGTAACAACAACAAAGAAAAAAAAAATATTTCTACTGTCATTGTCAGAGAGACGAAAAAAAGAAAGAAAAAAACCTGCTGAACATACCAATAATATTGAATAAAAAGAAATATCTTTCGAACAAAGAAAGTTAAAATATTTCTTGTAGAAATTATGGCTGGTGCTTTGGCACGAGTTAACTTCTTTCCGAAGCATCAAATCGGTATGAATTTAAAAAAATTTTCATAAAATATTATCAAAATTTAATCGAAAATAGTGAAATGAATTTGTTTTTTTTGCGTATTAAGTGTTAAACGTGAATTACATAATGAAACAATTTCGTGTCTGGTTTTGTCTGTATTAAATTTTTCAAATTATGTTGTGAATTATTTTTAGATGTTTGGCTTCATTCAAATTGCGCCGTTTAAATTTACAATTTTTAAACATTAATTACGATTCAATTTTTCTATGCGATCAAAGTGTTAAATTTGATATTTGGCCTAACTTCATGTATTATTTGTTTACATTTTCAATTAGGATCAGTTGCAACACCATTGTTTGGCAGTCAAATAATAAGAGCAAATTCAACACCAGCAGGTACACCACCGCCACAAACTAAAACCGTATTCGGTCCACTTGCTGATCAAGACAGAATTTTCTCGAATCTTTATGGTCGTCATGATTGGCGTTTAAAAGGTGCATTAAAACGTGGTGATTGGTATAAAACTAAGGAAATTGTATTGAAAGGTCCCGATTGGATTATCAGTAAGTGTTGCGAACTGTTAAATTTTATACCATGAAATTTAACTTTGAAAAAGAACAAATGATAATTTTCATGAAAATTTCTAAAATGATGTGTGCATTTTTTTTTTTTTTTTTTTTTGTTGTTGCACAATTTAGATGAAGTCAAAGTATCGGGTTTGCGTGGACGAGGTGGTGCTGGTTTTCCCAGTGGTATGAAATGGTCAATTCAATTCATTTTTAACAATAAGTTAGCATTTATGAATATATTGTTGATGGCAAAATAAGTATTGCTTGAAATTGAGATTTGGTACCTGAGATCAAACCATTGTCGACACAATCACATCATGGAAGGAGAGGAGGAAAGAAACACAGCATTTTATTGTAGGTAGTGCTGGCGGTAATGACACGAAGCGTGTATATGTAATCAATGTATTAATTTTCAGACAATTCATCTGAAATAAACAATAGCGCCTTTATGGCAATTGTCATTGAAAGAAATGTATATGTGAAAGAAATGTATTCGTGTGCGTGGTACACATAGCTATTGCTGTCACACGAACATGTATTTCTATGTAAATATACAAAGAGACGCTATTGTTTATTGGCAAACGTCAGTCCCAAATTTTTTTAAAGTTTTAGGTACTTTCGTTAACGATCTACTATTATCCTTTGATTTTTTCTTCTTCTTTTGTTTGTTTGATTCATTGTCACTTTGTGGTTCTTGTTTTATTTTCACGAACAAACATTTTTTTTTTTTATTATTATCATAAAATTATATTAAAATAATTAATGCAAAATATAAAACAATGCCAAATATTACAATCAACAACAATTGATCCGCTACTGTTGCCGAGTACCTGCTTTTTTACATTGACAGCAGTAGTAGCGGAGCAATGAAGAAAGAGGTCGTTAGTGATTAATTTTCAAGTTCAGTTTGACATAAAGAGCTATTGATTCATCTTATAGGCTGGTGGTCACAAAGTACTATTCTATAGTAAGTTTTTTTAATTTTTACAGACACAGGAGAATGCAGTATGATCTCAACTACCAATCTCAAAATTTAAACAATATTAAGTCATATGTTTAGCATATTTATGATATTTAGTATATTTATAAATATTCATAATATTCATAATATTTACAATATTTGCAATATTTGCAAAATTTGCAGGATATTTACAATATTCATTTTTATTTACTTTCGTTCGTTCCCCCTTAGGTATGAAATGGTCATTTATGAATAAACCATCCGATGGTCGGCCAAAATATTTAGTTGTAAATGCCGATGAAGGTGAACCAGGAACATGCAAAGATCGTGATATTATGCGTCATGATCCACATAAATTGGTTGAAGGTTGTTTGATTGCTGGCCGAGCAATGGGCGCACGTGCAGCCTACATTTATATTCGTGGTGAATTTTACAATGAAGCATCCAATATGCAAGTTGCCATTGCTGAAGCCTATCAAGCCGGTTTAATTGGTAAAAACTAATTTTAATACCTTTATGAATATATATATATTTAGTAGATATTCAGAATATTCAGGCGATATTAAAATATTTATGAGATTTGCTATATTCAAAAATACACACACCATATCCATACATATTTGAAATATCTAGTTAATATTCAATTAATTTTTATCAATAAGTTAGCATTTGTGAATATATTGTTGATGGCAAAATAAGTATTGCTTGAAATTGAGATTTGATAACTGAGATCAAGTCAACATTCAACATGGCGAGAAAATTTGCAGGATATTTACAATATTTATTTTTATTTACTTTCGTTCTTTCCCCCTTAGGTAAAAATGCATGCGGAACTGGTTATGATTTTGATGTATTTATGCATCGCGGTGCTGGCGCATATATTTGCGGTGAAGAAACGGCATTGATTGAATCATTGGAGGGAAAACAAGGAAAACCACGTCTTAAGCCACCTTTTCCAGCTGATGTTGGTCTATTTGGATGTCCCACAACTGTAACAAATGTTGAAACTGTTGCTGTAGCACCAGTGAGTTTTGCATTTTCTTTTCTTTTCTTTTCAAATGGTTATCATTTTGAGAAATATTTCCGACCATATTTTTTGAAATCGAAAAAAGCAAATCAAATTTTATCAACAATTTCATTTCATTTTTAGACAATTTGTCGCCGTGGTGGCACATGGTTTGCTAGTTTTGGTCGTACACGTAATTCGGGTACCAAATTATTTAATATTTCTGGACATGTAAATCGGCCATGCACTGTTGAAGAAGAAATGTCAATACCATTGAAATTGTTGATTGAAAAGCATGCAGGCGGTGTTATCGGTGGTTGGGACAATTTATTGGGTGTTATTCCTGGCGGTTCATCAACACCAATTATTCCAAAAAAAGTTTGTGATGATGTTATTATGGATTTTGATGGTTTAATTGCTGCTCAAACATCATTAGGTACAGCGGCCATCATTGTTATGGATAAATCAACAGATGTAATTAAAGCCATTGCTAGATTGATTGATTTTTATAAACATGAAAGTTGTGGACAATGCACACCATGCCGAGAAGGTATTGGTTGGATGAAAAAAGTTATGGATCGTTTTGTTACCGGTAATGCTCAAGCAGCCGAAATTGATATGCTATGGGAAATTTCAAAACAAATTGAAGGACACACAATTTGCGCGTTAGCTGATGGTGCCGCTTGGCCCGTTCAAGGTATATTTACAATACTGCATTAGTATACATTTACATTTAATAACAACAATTTCGATTAAAATTAATTTACAATTTTCCGCTTTTTTCTTTTCAGGTTTGATTAGACATTTTAGACCAGAAATCGAAGCTCGAATGAAACAATTTGATGAACAACGTGTCCGTGCGAAAAACTAAAGAATATTTTACATAGAAATTTAATTTTTCCCAGTTTGCATATTGCATCTTAAATGTATATGAGAAATTTTTGAGTTGTAATAAAATGCATAAAAACAATAAGCCAGAAAAGTTGTCGTTTTTTATTGCTCGAAGTAGTAGGAAAATGGGGATTCTGGGCCAACTTTTGCGTCAACCGCATGGTTGACGCATGGATGACGCATGGATGACGCAAGGGGTTCTTGCGTCAACCATGCGGTAGCAGTGCGATCGCATGCGTCATCCTAAGAGCGAAGCCCATACGTCGTACATCATTCACTCACTCGCTCACTCACACATTAGAGCTGCTCGTGAACCGAACATGAACCGTTCATGTTCGAGAATGGTTTCACTTTTATGTTCATGTTCGTTCGGGTTCGGTTCGATTTGTTCGAAAGAGAAAAAAGGGTGTTCATATTCGTTCGAGTTTAAGTTCAGTTTGTTCAAGATGTTCAAGTTTGGTTCATGTTCGTTCGAATATTGTTCAATTAACTGAATCAAATTGAACTGTTCAATACAACAATTAAGTAAGCAAAAATATTTCGAATAGGTTTTGTTTATATCGAAAATTCCTATTATTCAAATACAACCGAACTATTGTTCAGTTGTTTTTCTCAGAAAATGAAGCAGTGTTGAAGTCGCTTTAACAAAGAAATTCATTGTCTGTTACGCCATCTCTAGTCGAGTATGGTGTGAATTTAAATTAATATCAAACAAAATTGTGAAAGTGGACTTCTATGCCGTGGGCAAGTACATCAACTATCGATTAATGCACTACGGCATAAATCGTGCGACGTTACATTGGAAGTGATCTCTATCATTTATACATTGAATGGCACATACACCATTACGGAATGCAAACGACAAAACGTATCTTTTTGCCGTTTCCGTTGATATAGACAATGTACATTAATAAATCGCTTTCATGCAACAAATTCATACGTTGATAAATCGTATAAATGGCATGAAGTGTGTAGAATTTGAACGAACAGGAACAGATCGCATTTATGAACCAGTTGAATTAATTGAATAACGTTCGGAAACATTTTGTGTGTTCATGTTCGTTCGAGTTCGGTTCAAGCTGTTCAGAATTGAAAATGACCTGTTCATGTTCGTTCATGTTCGGTTAAAATTCGAACGAACTCGAACGAACATGAACAGTTCGGTTCAGTGGACAGCTCTATCACACATTCAATTGTTTTCTCGTTCAATTCTCTCTATCAAACACTCAAAAATTTACCCAACAACAAAATACATTGGTGCGTTTTAAGATCATTTGTTTTCATTTTCAAAGCCCTGTAGTTTTTTACGTCGTTTGTAGGAACATACGAAACGAATCCAACATCAAAATATATGGCAAATACAAAAAAACGCTCACTCGCTCACTCACACATTCAATCGTTTGCTCGAAATTCATTGTCTCTTACGCCATCTCTAGTCGAGTATGGTATGAATTTAAATTAATATCAAACAAAATTGTGAAAGTGCACTTCTATGCCGTGGGCAAGTACATCAACGATCGATTAATGTACTACGGCATAAGTCGTGCGACGTTACATTGGAAGTGATTTCTATCATGTATACATTGAATGGCACATACACCATTACGGAATGCAAACGACAAAACGAATCTTTTTGCCGTTTCCGTTGATATAGACAATGTACGTTGATACATCGCTTTCATGCAAGAAATTCATACGTTGATAAAACGTATAGATGGCGTCAAGTGTGTAGAATTTGAACGAACAGGAACAGATCGCATTTATGAACCAGTTGAATTAATTGAATAACGTTCGGAAACATTTTGTGTGTTCATGTTCGTTCAAGTTCAGTTCAAGTTGTTCAGAATTGAAAATGACCCATTCATGTTCGATTTAAAATTAGAACGAACATCACACATAGAAATTTTGGAAAGATTCAAATACTAATGTAGTACAATATATGGGAATGACGGATTTTAGTACAAAATTTATACTTGTATAGTATAATTCATTATAATTCCCCTGCTAACTGAGCTGTGTTGTAAAATTCCCCTGTAAATCTGACAGCGCGGTATCGTGTGATGCGACAACGCATACAGCTTAGTTAACAAGGGAATTATACTATACAAGTATAAATATTGTACTGAAATCGGTCATTCCCGTATATTGTACTGCATTAGTATTTGTTTCGCTCCAAAAATTTTGTGTGTGATGAACAGTTCGGTTTAGTGGACAGTGTTGTATTATTGGCTGGTGAAGTTAAAATATTTGGTGATGTGACCAGACGTTGGATTTTTTGTGTTGTGAAGCGTTTTTTGCCTTCATTTTGTGGCAATGGACGACGAACAAAATTCGAACACTTCAAGTTCTAATTTTGGTGTTCGTGTCCGTTCGTGTTCGGTTCGAGTTGTTCGAGATAAAGAAAATATTCTTCGAGTTCGTTCGTGTTCGATTAAATCTCAAACGAACACGAACGAACACGAACAATTCATGTTCGTGAACAGCTCTAATACATAGTACGTGAGTGAACAGAAACCAACCTATTCTGTGATCTCAAACTGTATTTGATGGATTTGGTCCGTAGCTACAAAAAACAATTGTGCGTATGTTTGTGTATGTGTGTGTGTGTGTATGTAATGAAATATAATTGAGAATGCGTTAGGTTACATGTTCGATTGATCTAGTAAATATACATTTTCGAGTAATTTATTGAATGAGAGAGCGGGATGTAGTATACAATCAAGCGAACGAGTGAATGCATGAGCGAGTGAGCGAATGATGTATGTCCAAGGGCTTCGCTCTCACGCTGACGCATGCATCCGTAGGGCCCTTGCGTCAATCATGCGGTTGACGCAAGAGTTGGCCCAGAATCCCCATTTTCCTACTACTGCCCGATGAGGAGATCTCATTAGAGTTTGGAGACTAAGCGTCATTATGCATTAGGCTTATTAGGCTCTTCAGCAAGTCTTAAAATAAATTGCAGTAATTATGTTTTTTTTGCAGTCAAATGTACATTAAATCATGTCAAATGTACAGTAATAATTTGTAGAGAATTCTTCAAAAATTCGGTAATGATTCTACTTTGGGCCAGAATGAAGGTTTTTTGGGGCCAGATATTATTGAATATGCAGTAATCATTTTACCTTATTAAAGGACTTACCTAATCATTTGGAACTTACTTTAAGGTTTTAAACGTCTCTATATTGCAAACATGCTTTGTTCGAAATCAATTTGAAGTTGAAAAAACAAATAATTTATGCAAAATCATGATTTAGCAATCCTTTGGTCATAGCAAACCTTTCTGAAATTTGTATAATTTTTACTTCATTTCAAATTATCAGTTTGTAGTATTCAGTGAATTGTTATTAAATTCTGTCGATATGTCAATTCCAGTATCCGTTGAACTTGCCGATGAAAATTTTCTTCGTCAGCATACTGATTTTTTAAAAGCATTGCCAAAAATTACACATTTTACACAACCGGAAATCGATGCCATTGCGATAATTTATCATAAATTTTTACGAGAATTTGGTGTAAAAAGAGAACAAATGGATCGCAGTCAATTTCGTGCATTTTTTCATTCGACATTTCAAATTAGTGATGATTTTTTAATTGATCGGGCATTTTTATTTTTGGACAAAGGAATCTCACCATTTGTTACATTGGAAACATGGATAAAAACATTATCATTATTTTTACGCGGAAGTCTCGAAGAGAAAATGAAATATTGTTTCTTCGTATACGATTTGAGTGGTAATGGACGATTAAAACGAAATGATATCATTCGATTGCTACGAAAGTGTTTTATTTACGAAAAAGACGAAGATGTTGAATTGATGGTAAAGGAATTTGCTGATATTTTGGTACAAAAAATTGATATTGATGGAGATGGTGAGATTTCGTATGAAGATTTTTCGGGATCAGTGAAAAAACAACGAGAATTACTTGAATGCTTCGGACGATGTCTACCAGACTTAATGAGTACCATTGATTTTATGCAAACTTTCACAAATGATTTACCGGTTTAAATGCTAAATATTCATTTTTAAATATAAATGATGATTAAGATTTCGTTTTATTTCGATTATCTTAACGGAAATCATATCTGTTACGTTGGAATGAAAATGGCTTCATAAATTATGTATTAAAATTTTTAGAGAAAATTTCAAAGACTTAAGCAACAAAGTATCCAAAACAAATTCTACAGAAAAATGTAATGTTTTCAAAAAGGCTTCAAACTTATCACTTCTTAAAACCAAAAGTTATGTATTACTCATTGGTCAATGAGTCATTGCTATTGAACATAAAAATTCTCATCTTACTCATCTCTTAAAATAGCTCGCAAAAAGTAATATAATATTGATGAGTTATCCTGAATTCGTTAATACATTGATTGTGAAAATGCAAAATAACATTGAATGCATTTTACAATTTATGTTTTCTTTACAAATTTACAACGTGTGATTATGTTAAATGTTCATGCTTATGCATTCCACATACTGAATCATATTCGTAGAAATGTTTGATGACATCAATGCGGTGCACAGCACATTAAATATACGTATAGCTGTAAGAATAAGAGATAGAAAGACGATAAAATTTTTTGTTTGACCAAACACAGAATGCGTCACGATAAAAATGAGAATGATTTCCTGAGTTCATTGTATGGATCAAAAAATTTAGTGGGACTGTGCATGTTGCAACAAAACTCAACAGAATTTTTTAAGCATGTCGATACCGTATTAATGGTTTATAGCTTGTGTTAGAACACCAATGAATACTTACGTTCTCTCATAAAGATGTATAAAAGTGGATTTCATTGAAATTTCATGTTTATTCATGACGTGTCTTTGGATGAATTGACTTTTAAATGCTTCTATATGATAATATATCCAGATGTTGATAAGTTGCTTTAATTTTTTTTTTGGTGATGTGATAAAGAGCTAAAATCAAACTTCTTTTTTTTTTTGTAAACATATTGTATTTCATATTTTATTTATTGAATTTTTTTTCCTCTTTCGTCTCTTAGTGTGTGTGTGTGTGTTTTCTTTTTTTTTTTTTTTTTTTTTTTGATTTTGTTATAATTTTTATCATAATTTACTTTTGCTATTACATTAAAAGAAATTACACATGTAATAAAAAAAAGAATATGCAAATTTCATGTATAAATTATTCATTAAAATAAATGGTATTAGCATTGAATTAAGCAAAAAAAAAAAAAAAAAAAGAGAATAAATATTTTTTTCTTCTCTTTTCAACAGAGTTTAATTTGACAAAATGAAGGTGAATTTGATTGATTTTGTTTTTTCTTAAGTTGTAGTTATTTTTCATTTGTTTTTTTTCTTCTTTTCTTTTAAAACGGGAAATTAAAAATATAAAAAAAAGCATAATCCATTGTAGAGATAAAATAAATCTATTAGGAAAAATAAAATCTTTTTACATAGATTACTATCGGTAATTTAATATCGTCGATGGACAATTAAATAAGAAGTATTTCATTTATTTTTTATTATTTATTTTTAAATATGTTTGCTTTTAATCATTTCTTACATCATTTTCTTTTCATTTTATTTTTTTTTTTTTTTTTTAAAGAATTATTATACTTTGTTGGCTATCAAGCAGCTTTTAAAATTACAAATTAATTACATTGTATACCAAATAAACAAATACGGCAAATAAATTCATCATTTTGATCATTTTACATATGCAGATTATTTAAATGTATAATTTACATTGAATCGGTGTAAACATAAAAAAAAAGTTTGAAGCCGATTTTAGATATTTTTTTTTCTCTTTTTTTTTTCAAAAATTATTGGTCAATTTTCCAATACAATTGAATCACATTGTCTGCGATGTTTACGTCTATCGTTTATTTCCTACTTTATGCTAACATTTGGTATATTTATTGTGAAAAATCTACCATCAATCAGTATCAAGTGTCGATAAGAATAATAGAAGTATAGAACGCAAAAGACAATGTGTCATTTTTTTTTTCAATTGCATATTACTAAATTCACATATGAATCAAGTTCAGTCTACTTGATAATAATAATAATTCTTTTCAAATGTGTTTCCATTGTAAATATTTGCATAAATATACAATTTGTATTCAATATGTTTAGATTAAAATTGTTCAAAATTAAATCGCTTAAAATTTGAACTTGAAAATTTTCTTATGAATTTTTTTGTTTTTTTTTTTTTTTATTTCAAAAAAATTTGTTATACGAAGAAAATCAATATCGTATAATTTAAATAAAGATTTCGATTGTTATTTTTTTTTTTTTTTTAATTGAGATCACAATTCGATTTTCTGTTTGTTTGTGTTCTCAAACTAAATTTTTCTTCATTTGCTCTAGATACCAATAAACAAAAAAAAAAAAAGAACGTTCTGTTTATGAACAAAATAAATACATCTTGGATTGGATCTAAGGGAAAAAAAAATGTTGATAATTCATCAAATTATCATAGGATACAATGATAACTGATTTTGTTTATTTTCAAAGCGCCGATTGAATTGATTTTAATATTGAAGGTATGAAAAATGTTGGCATTAAAATACGGCGATAAATGTTATTATTCATATGTATGTAGCGTGTACGCAGGAATTGGTAATTGATTTGAGCTAATTCACCTAGACATCATCTTTATCTACGAATATGTCCGGCACTAATTGATCACTTGTTGATTTATTAAAATCACGATTCTCTTCGGCTGTCATCCACGGATGCAATAAAATATCCTCGGATAAAATTCGCTCTTCTGGTTCTTTCCGCAATAATGATCGAATCATACATCTGGCTTTTGATGTTAAACAGTCTGGGACTAGGAATTGACCACGTGATATTTTTGCAAATAATGATGCATGCTCAGAGTCATTAAATGGATATCTATAATGAAACAGAACAAAGAGAGAAAAAAAAAAATTATAAAAAGTGTAAAAATTTTTGAAAGAAAAAATTTTTTAAAAAAAAGAAAAAGATATAAACTGAAAAAAGCATTTTTTTTTTTCAGTTAAAAAACAAATTTTTTCGCATGATTGGTCATTATTTATCTTAATCGCCAAAACACATACACCATATACAAATTGATCAAAATAAAAACAGCAAAAAAAAAACGTCAATATAGTGGACTTGAAATTTATCAATTAGGATAAGGTGAATATTAAAGAAGAAGATGAATACGATTATAATGCTATAGCATCCATCATTTGGCACGTCCGTCAAAATGTACATTCGCAAAAATCGTATAACGAATTTTGCCATATGTTTGTCGCACTGGAGAAAATGAACAAAAAACAAGCACACACGAAAATCGACAGCAATTTGCTTGCGAAGAACACAAAAAAACAAAAAACAAAAAAAAAAAAAAAAAAAATTCGATTAGACTCTCATCGATGTGTTTATTTTGGTATGCTATATAAGAAATTATTGTGTGCGTAGATGAATGAATGCGAAGCAGTGAGAGAGCGGGCACATGCGCAGCAAATTTAAGAAGCCTTGAAAGATGGCAGGTGCGATCCGCAATAATAATTCAGTTTCTCCCTAAATTTTTATACCATTTACGCATCACACAATTTGACGATTGCAATGTAAGAAGAAAAACGACGATTGAAAGAAGAAAAGCGACGATTGAAAGAAGAAAAACGACGATTGAAAGAAGAAAAACGAAGAATAATGCTTAAGTGGTAAAAAGACTAGCATTTAATTGGAAAAAGAACTGTTTGAGACTTAATTCAGCTGACGCACCACCAGCAGCTTGAAATCACAAAACCCAGCATACGGTTTAACAGTCCAAATTGCCTACCAAATGGATCCGTTTATCGAAATGTGCAACACAAACCAAGTGTATTGATGAAGTTATTCATGCACCTTGTCGGTTATACATAAAAATAGAAATGAATTGACAATTTATATATAGATAATTTAGACAGAAGCTCAATGTTAACAAAATATTGCAAGAGAGAAAAGAATGAAATACCAAATGAACAATTTATTAATTCAAAAATTAGGCAATCAATTTGCCACAAAATAACATTCGATTCATATTTATTGCGATGATGTCTTTGAAAATTAAATGGATGTCTTTGAACAATGTCATTTGTTTATTGTTATTTTGTTTTCATATCAAAGTGTGTGTGTGTGTGTGTGTGTGTGTGTGTTATGTTGTCGCTGTTTTTCGTTTGAAATATGTTTTGTATTGTTATATGTTTTTTTTATTTTGTTTTATTATTTCTCTATTTAAATACGAATGACACTAACCGTCCAACGACCATGGTATAAAGAATAACGCCAAGTGACCACATATCAGCAGCTTTGCCTGAATACATGGTATTCGCTTTGAGAATTTCCGGTGAAACATATGCGGGACAGCCTCGTTTATCTTGTAGCAAATCTTCATTTGGATCATCCAATACAACTGCATCCTCAAGCGATTCCAATCGAAGGTGCGTTCTGTAAATAAAACAAAAACAAAAACAAAAACAAAAAAAAAAACGTTAAAAACGATATCCAATGAATTAATTAGGTACATATATTCAAATGAGAAACGAAGAAACTCAATCGATTAGATAGACAGGTTAATTGGCATTAATTGGCTGATCGTGGCTATCGAATTTAATTTCAACATTTCAAAATTACACGTTTTTTTTTTTTTCGTTTCATGTTCAATACAAGCCCTTGGCAATATTTATCAATCAGCATTTTGTTGAAATGTATACATTTTGCACAATTGCGACTGTCATTTTGTTACGAAAAGTGTCTACTTGTGTTATGCATATAATGAACTGTCAAAAAAAATCAACTACACACAACGTATCAATAGCAAACAAAACAAGAAAATGAACAAAGTCGCAATGATTTCAGGTGACTCGTTTCCTATACCGGGGGACTTTGGTAGTTACTGTTCGATGAATCGCTGAACTACGCACATATGTTTATGCGTTCATAACCTTAACAACATTGCAGCATACAACTCATACAAACACACTCATGCAAGTATACGAAACCGACCACAAAAAAAAAAAAAAAAAAAAAAAAAAATTGCCACAGCATTAATTCAATGTTTCCAAACTGAACTAAAGTCATGTTGTAACATTCTCGCAATTATGTCACACAATTAAATCTTTTGTAAACGATCATAACCATATGCGTCGATATATAATCACTCTTACTCATTCTTGCTCTTCATAATGAACAAGAAAATTGGAGATAAAGAAGAAGAGAGGAGCAAAAAAAATGAAACTGTTTAATTTGCACAAGTGTCAAGTTGTCGTACTGTATGTGAGAAAAAATTGGTACATTTTCCTTTCAATTTCATAGTTTCGACGCCAATTTAAATGACATTCATGATACATGAAGATCGATTTGATATTTAACGCCATCATATCGTATCAAGTTCACTCAATTATATTACGACCAACAAGCTGTAGTGCAATTTCGTGATCCAATTTTATATTTTGCATTTGATGAATGCACTTTTCGATAACGATGGAATGCCATTAGAACTCAAAAAAAAAGAAAAAAACAAAAAAAAAAGAAAAAAAAAAACAAAAAAAACAGAGAAATAAAACAAACGAAATGACATTACATTAAATTGTATTAAAAGCCATGAGCATCGAAATCACTCATGCTTCACAATATACTGGTATTCACTACATTTGGCCATTGCGCATAATTGAAAACATTAACGATTGTTCGTATTTCGTTTCGATTCGTTAAAGTTTTATACGCTTTGTTTTGATTCTTTCATTTTTGGGAATTTCGCAGTACCATTCAGATCGTTTTCAATTGGTCTTTAAAGAGCAGCTGCAAAAAAAAAAAAAAATATTCACGATCACAAGGACAACACTAAATGACACTTTAAATAGTCTAGCAATGGTATTTTATTTTGTGAATTTTTTATTTTTTTAGCGCAATTTGTCTGGATTCAGCACACAGAGAAGATCATCATTGATGACGGTTGTGTTTATTTCATCATTGGTGCTATGCATATATTATACTGACATTTCCATGTTCATTTTCATTCACATTTTATTTTTATTTTTTTTTTTTTTTTTTTTGATCATGTGACAGCCTCAGATACAAACAGTGTGACATTTTCAATTCGAACAAAATTCAATGTAGCGAATAAACGAAGGTAAAAATACGAATGCGTATGAAAGACCAAAAAAAAAGGCCTAAAGGTAAAAATTGAATAGGCGATTTGTATTACTTCCAATATGTGATAATATTTCAAACTGTTGTTGTTATTTTGGTTTTTTGCATAAGCTGTGTGTGTCAAAAATCTATGTGTAATTTTTGAGCTGCACATATCAAATTTGAAATGTTCAATGTTGTCAGTTACACATAATCAGACTTGCGAAAAAAAAAAATCAGAAATATGAATTCATAATTTGTATTCACCAATATGTCTAGTTTATAGTGTTTCAGCAATATGCGTACACAATATGAAATCATACAGTCGTTTGTGCTGATGGTTTTCGTCACGAGATGATGATGATGATGAACGATACGGTCAATTTCGAATTTGGATTTCATTGCTTCATTAATACCATAATGGATTTTATCGATTGGCAAGCTTTTAACAAAACTTCAAACAATCAAATGATTTTTCAATTTGAAAATGAATGTGAAAAAAAAAAAACAAATGACTTTGAGACGATGAGAGATGATTTTAGATAAACAAAAAAAAAATATGACTTGAATCATCCTCATGCGCTTAGACAAAGACATGATTTCTCCCAATAATTATGTGACAATGAATAATGAATGGAACATACTAAAAAAAATTATGAACTCAAGCTTCAGGGGAAGATAGATTTTTTCTTCTTATGAAACTCTTAACCATTTGAATACCATCTTAAAAGTGTGTTATAAAATACATTTTAAGGAAATGCATTCACTTGCGATGATCAAGCGAATGAATGAATTCAATGGACGACGAGTTCATTGTCCGTTGCAAAACAATTGCGTCAAAATGATTTTCTCTTTGATTTGGAAATTTCACGAATTTTACAAACGGAGAAAGCCGACAGTCATCAAATAATATCAACACAATTGAGAGTGTAATATATCGTTCGTAAAACGATGAATAAAAAAAAAACACCATCATGTAAACCGAATTATTGATGAATGAAAAATCGAAACGCGTATAATGACCGTAGTTACTACTTGCGTTAGCACGTGCAATCAACTCTGTTAGCAAGGTTTGTGTATGTTTTTCTTGTTTCTTTTGTGCGCTTACGCTTGAGCAAATAAATGTTAAAAACTCACACTTTCTTCGTGTGGCTTGTCAAACATGCAAGCAGAAAAAGTGTTGAATCAAAAGAAAGGGATTTGCTAAAGAAATCGCAGAATGATTTACATTGTTTTTTTTTTTTTCAAGTTGTGAAATCGATCCGGTATTCATTGTTTCATTAAAAGAAAGAAAAAAATGATAATTTTCTGACTATGTTTTTATAAGTTGAAACGAATTTTATGTAAATTGTTCGTACTACAATAAATTTTACGACATCCGATGATAGTAATGTAACAACTACAAATGCACGCAATTGCGTAGCATGTGCATTCATCATGTGGATAACTTAACGCACCCAAGATTATTTCTTTTCCAGGAATTGAGATTATGCGTTCGTATCTTGGTATGTGTCATAATTGTTGCATAGCAATGACTTGAGGTTATCTATAGTTACTAAGCATTTCTTTCATCCTTTCAATAAGCAAAAGAAAATGAAAAACAACAACAAAAAAAAAAAATGCATGCGAATGGCAACACAAACAGCGATTTAAAGGAACTTATGTAATGGGCACGATATAATTTCCAGTCGTATAGTTTTGCACAAAATAGAAGAGAAAGTACGACAGACCGATAAATCAAAGTTCTTGGCGCACGGCGTCGAGATAAAAGACTTCATATCAGAAATGGTGTAAACGACTTTCAGGCAATTTATAAATAAAAATGAAAATATTTCTAGACTAAATCAATCTGTGCAATCTATCTCTGTGGGTTGATTACATTGTGATTGTAAATCATCAACCAATCACGCACAATTGCTTGAATTTTTGAAATCGTTAAATTTACTCAACGATTTTCGTTTTGTTTTGCGCTCGATTTTTTTTTTCTTGCTTCATTTTAAAAGCGCCAATACTTTCGTTTGACGATGTAAAAATGACTTGTTATATTAATGAAATGCACAAACCAAAAAAAAAAAAAAAGCAGAACGAACACTTAAATGAGATCATTTGTGCGTTGTGAAATAGGCGCGTGTATCGATGGATTAACATATGTGATAATATTAAAATAACTTGAGCCCGCTTTTCGAATTTATTTGATCTAATAGCAAATGTTTAACGAAAATGTTAATAGGCAATTGGCAAACCAACTATAAATGAATGAGACACATTTGTGGTTCAATTTCAATGTATTTTATCGAACAAAAAAAAAAAAAAAAATAAACAAAAGCGTTTACGGTTCAAATTTATTTTTGTTTTAATAGAGTGATCATTTCAAATCAATTTTGTTGTCGTACAATTATGGCACCTTTTCGGTTAAATCTTGCATGGCATCAAGCGTGCTGTAAGTGCACATTTTGGTTGCTATATAAACAAGAAATGAAAGAAGAAGAAAAAAAAGTTAACAGAAAGTGATTGGAGAATGGCATTCGAAATATAAATTTTGAACAACACGATATTAAATGTTGTCGCAAACGATAAAACCGTATGGAGTTCAATACACGTTCTGCACGTGATTGTCGACTCTGTGTATGAAAATTGCGTAAAATTGTTTTTCCATATTTCTTTTGCTTGTCTCCCTCGCTTTGACTTTTCTCACTCACTCACTTGTCTTTTTCAATCATTTTCCTCTTGCTCTCTCTCTCTTTCTCTCTCTTTTACTCTCTCTCGACCTCTTCCTCTCCCTTTCTCTCTCTCACTCTCTCTCTCTCGCCCTCTCTCTCTCTCGCCCTCTCTCTCTCTCTCTCTCTCTCTCTCTCTCTCTCTCTGCTGTCAATTATTATTGAACTCAAAACGCGACCTGTGCGTACCCAAATTCGCTTGTGTTGCGATTTTTTGTATGCCCAGTTGATCTTGTAGACATTTTGCACATTACGCATTAAATAAAACCCCTCATCTTATGGGCCACCTCGAAATGTGCAAGAAATAATTGACAGAGGAGAGAGAGAGAGAGAGAGAGAGAGAGAGAGAATGAGAGAGAATGAGATAGAAACAAAAATGCCAAACTCGATTCCACTTATAGGTCCGATGAGAATATAATGAACGAATTATCGTGCGCCATTTTCATCGAAAAGATAATTTCTTGCTTGCACAATTTATGAAAAAAAAAGTATAAAATATCATTTGGTGGCGAAATGCCATTTATTTTGAAAAAATCGACAGCACAAAACAACCACGACCAGAATCATGAACCCACGAATGAATGGGCATTTATGAATAATATATCTCGGTCTTGACCATTGCACAACTGTTATCAATGTGTCTGCATGTAAAGTGTATGCAATTCGATCACAAGTGCTGATTAGGAGTATTTTTATTGACAAATTGACAATCAACGTGTTCTATCAACAATTTATCTCTTCTCATAATGCATTTCGTCATGTTATATGCAACATATGAAATTGTTTCTACGTGCAATATATTTATTGTATGGCGCTACACTTAATGATTCATCATTTTTCAATGGGAAATAAAATGATTCAACTGATTTAAATTATGGTATAGCATAAATGTCTGTGAGTTTTGATTTACACATTTCAATTAACCCAAATGCCACAAACTGACTGAAAATATGAACTGTGTGCGCTAAGTGTGTGAGTTTTTTTTTTTTCCTCTTTTTGGTTCAAAGTGTCCGAATCCATGATTTTTTGTTAATTTTTTTTCGTTTTTTTTTTTTCGTATATTTTATCGATCGATGTGTATGTCAGTATTTTTAACACCATGAATTGCTAATAAACCGGTATGCGATTGCGCATTGGCCTAGAATGTTGCATAAAGTGCACAGCAATCAAGTCAATCTTGTATACAAGATGCAAGAGCAAAGATGCCAACAAAACAAAAAGGCTACGAATTTAACTATATTGATATATAATAATTTTTGGTTTTTACTTCGTTTTGCAACTTGAATATATGCTGTAAATGTATTTTTTTTTTTTTTGAGCGTATAAATGACGGAGGCCAAAGGGAGAGAGAAATATGATGGCGAAGAGAGATGTTGAATGCACAAGAGAATAAACCAATCAAAATCAAATGAATTCTCGATGCACACACTAGAACAATATTTTAGCGTGAGTTTTCTTGTTGTTGTTTTTGTTGTTGAAATTGCAGTTTGTGATGAGCGAGCCAAAAAATCGACCAGACGAAGGTAATGAAAAAAAAAAAAAGAAACAGAACGCAGTCAGATGCACAACTGAAATGTCGCTATTCGTTTGCTTATGTGCCAACCGCGAATATGTTGCGGTGCCATGTAGCCAATCGAGCACATGTTTATTTGGCAATAAATGAACCGCGCGCGAGCAAAGCGAACGGCCACCCGTTTTCATTCTGACGGTTCGAATATGTTTCTCTATTTTTCGTTCATTTTGCCTTCAATGAAACGCTTATTCACTTCTCTTCAAACTCACAAAATGTGAATTAAGAAATGTAATCTCGATTTCTGACTCTTATTTCTTTCTCATTTTTTTTTTTCTTCTTTTTTTTTTCGACTGAGAAATCGAAATACATATTGCACGATTGCACTCAACATAGCGGTTCGTTTCAATTCGTTTTTTTTTTATATTTCGTTTCGTTTTTTCTTTAATTTTAATGTTAAAAAAAATCATGAAATCATATTGCTCCACATCACATATTTTTATTTAAATATCATTTGGTTCAATTTAATTTTTTTTTTTCATTTCTTCACTTTAGTTCTTCAAAAGAATCCAAATCGCAAATGGAATCGATTCAATAAAATAATATTTATTCATTTGTGCATGCATCGCGATGCTGCACTTAAATGTAATTTTGTGTGTATTTTTCTTTTTCTTCGTATGTTGTTGGACTATTCATCAGAATATATTAATCTAAATGTAATGATCGACGAAAAAAAAAATAAGTTGCAAAATAAAAAATAAAAAAATAAAGTCACCAAGGGAAAAAAAACTATCATAATTTAAACGGTGTTTGTCTTTCTAAATGCTAGGTTCTCTTGTGGCATGTAGCCAATAGACAAACACAATGTACGGAAACATGACGATATGTCGACACACGCTAAATGAAGGAAAAAAAAAAAACAAAGAATAAATTACCACACAAAAGTGAGCAGACCAACGCCCGAGCAAATTCATGCAATCAGATACTTGCGAGATTAACAACAGCGATGGAGGAGAAGAAAAAAAAAAACCATACACAGAACGAGAAAAAAATCGTCAAAATCAAAATTAATTCCCTTTTGTGGCCTTTAATGAGCAAAAAAGAAAAAAAAAAAACGTGCGCACACACACACACACACACACATACATAGTTTGCAACGACGCAAAAATGTGTGGCATAGTGTGGTGGTGTATGTGACATGGCATGACACCAAAAATACAGTCAGAATAATCTTTGGCTGTGGCCGCGGGACATAAAATATGTTGCTTTTGCTCAACGTGAATTATGACTTTTCGAATTCAGTGGCTGAATTGATTTTCTTGATCCGTGCAAACTGTGGTCATTGATTTTTGCCTTGTTTTGCCTCTCTGTCTTTCACTGATTCGTTTTCGTGGACCGTTTTTTTTTTTTTTTTTTTGCTTTTAAATGTATACCAAAAAACAAATTACATTCAATTTGAGCAATCTAAGAGCAAGTACATGTGCTCCAAAACACTGAATGGCAAAATTGTAAAAAAAAAAAAACAAAAAGAAAAAACACCAAAGTCGGTGTTACTTATTGGCTATAAAAAGCATTATATTAACGTATTTTGCAGTGCTCATGCGTCAATTGTATTTGACTGCGAAATATTCATTTGTTATTAACAAGCACGACATTTTGTGATCAAATTGTTTTAATTTCTTTTTTTGCAGTCAAAATTTATTTTGTTTTTTTCTTCAATTGCATGTGACATGTACGTGTAGATAAAAGAACAAAAAAAAAATTTAATTGCATACCGATCTGATATCATTCCACTGAAAATTTATTTCATTATCTTTACAGACGGAATTTTTAGCTCTATTATAGAATAAATTCATCAATGAATATTAAAAAAACGAAATTTATTTTCATTTGAATATTTTGATTCAAAATTTTCAATTGCAAATACAATACTCGATTCGAGAATTTGAAAAAAAAAATAAAAAATATTTGAAAAATGAGAACAAATTTTTTTTTTGCGTTGGCAGATATTCAAAGACAAAGAAAAATTGAACATTGAACACTGAAAGAGATTATAAAATTTGCGTGAGATAGCCTGAACGCTGTATGGTAACATAACGTCATCATTTAAAAACAAAGAGTAAAAGAGTGTTGTATTTGTGAATGTAAACAAAATGAAATGAAACATTTGATTATAGTGACTGTTCATTTGCCGGTTGTGCACACCGAAAAAAAAAAAAAAAAAAAATTCGGAAGAGAAATGACGAAAGGTGAATGACTCGATTCACTTGAGTTTCTTTTCTTTTCCCTTTTTGTGTGTGTATCCACTTTACATTTTCGACAACAAAATAGCTAATTTCTACAGCTATGCAAATTTTAACAGGCAAGATAGAAGAAAGATGATGATTCGCAGCTGCTAAAACGAAATCATGTTTATTTTTTTCTCTTTTTACTTTAGAAAAAATACTTTTTACTTTAGTAAAACGTGAAATTGAGAGCTCAAATTGGAATGAATTATATAGATGATGAATGCTAAAGGAAGAGATAGCTTAGCTAAGAAATTGAGAGTTACAGTAAAATTGAAATTTAAATTGTGTTATACATTGAAATTGTTTGTAGAAAATTCCATTTGAAATGTTTTGGTGACGCGCGCACACACACACACACACACACACACACACACACACAAAACACACACACACACACATACATTAAAACTATGTCATTATAATCTAAACTAATTAAACTGGGTCGAAACAATTGAAATGCTTTAATTAATTGTATTTGGTAATGCAAGAGAAAAGCGTGCAAATTAGCAAATGCATGCGAAACAGCGATAGTAACCCAATAAGAGTGAGAGTAAGAGTGAGAGAGAAATGCGGAAATGGTATGCTTTTCCTTTTTTTTTCCTTTCTTTCTTCATTTTTCTAATTATTTGTTTCTTCTTTATTTTTTTTTTGTTGGATTGCAATGCACAAATTAAATAAAATTATGTGTTCACGCGCACGTACCGAATCGTCAAAATGCAATTTGATTCTTTGATTCTTGTTTCTCTCTTTTTTTTTTCTGACTGCATTCCATTGTGTACGCGTGTTTTTTGTATTGTATTGCACATACAGTTTGTTTCTTTTCTTGAATCGGCAAGTGGGCAGAGTGATGAAAGAACAGACAGATCATGGTTTCAAATTCACCTTAAGAAAATAAATAAATTGACAACAACCGGGTAATTAAATTGATATTTTTCTTTGATTCTCTTTTTTTTTTTTTTATTCAATTTCAATCGTTTGGTGTCCTGTTGCTGTCGATTTACGTGAGCACAAATGCATGTTTTCTGATCACTTTAATATCATTCGCAGCACGAATTGCATATATGCTGTTTGTTTGTATGTTGTTGTTGTTGTTGTTATTTTTCATTTTGACAAGATTTGTCTCACGAAGGTGTGTACTACATTTGAATTCCTGGTTCTTTGGACAATGTCAGACAGTAAATTATATATTAAATGAATATTTCACACCAATTCCAATAGCCGGCATTACAAAATCAGTGTAAACACACACACGCGCGTTCATTTGCAGTGAGCTGGAAAACCCAGCGATTTAATGCTTATTTATTACATTTTTGCAATGAACCGTTCAATTCAATTTCGATCGATGTCATATCAATTTAAATTTGTTGGTAAACTGCATTAGCAAACTCTCGACATGATAAAGAAATTGAAACGGTAAACAAAAAAAAAAAGGAGTAAAAATATGTTGTAGCGAAAAGAAAATAAAAACACTTTTCTGTTTACTTAATCGATGACCAATTGAAATCCGCAACACAGTCAATTTGCACAGCATGCTTGATCGAAGAAGTGTGTCTCTATTTCAATGGGAAAAAAACCTCGATTCAAAACAAGACAACATAAAACGAAATTTCATAAAAGTTCAACGATTCCATGATGAATCAAATACCAAACTTTGTAACAAAAAAAAAAAAAAAAAAAAAAAATCCAAAGCGTTCATTGACATCAATGAAAGAAATTTCAAACGATGACAAAGAGAAACACACTTAGATATGCAATTTCAAAGAAAGTTGCTTGCGAATTCGGTGCTCATGTAACCACATCATGAAATTAATAGTTGAAAAGAAAGGCAAAAGAAAAAAAAAACGGGTGAGAAAGACAGAGAGAAATTGGAAAGAAAAAAGAAATTTCCCGAAAGAAATGCGCTCATTCTTCATTTCAAAACAGAAAAAAAAAACTCTGCTTTATTCATTTCAGATTTCTTCTGTAATCCGCATTGAAAGAAAGAAAAAAGATTATTTTGGCATTCATAATCATGAAAATTTCTTTTTGCCGGCTTATTATAAACTACAGTGCACCGGTGTTGTTCGATAACCACAAAATAGGAAATGAAATTGCATTGGCATTTATTTGAAGTAACAGTAAAATGACAGCGCGGTAGCTTTTTATTCCAAACTGAATTGTTCAGTTATTATCAAACGAACATTTCACTGCACCCGACTGCACTGGCATTCAGACATACAGAAATGAACACGTAAAGAGAAATATCAAATGATCGACTGAGACTTACTGCATACAACGTGTGCGCTTTCTCGATACAATTGCAACCCGATAAAAGCGATCTTTTAACAGATTTTCTTCATTTATATAAAAGTAATTGGGGACTCGTTTCGAGATTCGTCTGAATTTCAATCGTTTTTATCGTTTGGATTGGTTTGATTTTTCGCTTCCCGGTTTTCTCTTTCGTTGTCTTCGATATCTTGTGGGAAATTGGTGTTTGCTTTGTTGCAAATTCACAAACTGGTGTAGTTACGCTCGTATGCGCGCAGACACACCAAACCAACAACTCAGTTCATTGACGTTTTTAGTCTATGGTGATGTATATTGCATAAGCATTTCTATGGATTTTTCCATGTTTTACACATTTTTTGTTTTCACTCACACATATCTCTTTCACTTGCAATTTTCTTTCTTTTTCTATGCTTACGCCGCTGTCTTCTTTCACTCAAGGAAATGTTTCTATTTGTGAACGATGTGTGTTGACTGTTACTTTTTCCATTCAATACAAATTAATTAGTTGGTTATGGTATGATTACTATATTACAGCTGGCCACACCATCTTACCATTACCAACTCTTTCTTCTTTGCATTATTAGTTTTTATCTCGAAAATACTGAAGAATTGCAAATACACATTAGACACATATTGGGTAATCTAATAATTTAAAAGAATGATTAGATAAAGAGAAAGACGAAAGCTAAATGCCAAATTGATTTCGATTAGCAAAGTATGTTTTCTTTGATTAAACCTCACAAATGCAATGATCGCTACTTGTTCGCATGGATTTCTTTTTGTTTTTTACTTTTTTTTTTGTTTTTTTTTTTTTTTTTTTTTTTGTTTTTTGTTTTTTGTTCAACTTTACTTTTTGCCTTTCTCCCAATTTCCCGATCTACCTTATTTTAACGTGTTTTCTGCCTTTTCCCTGGCCTTGTTTTTTCTCATGTGAATCTAGCAGAAAAACATTTGCATCGTCGATATGAATGAGATAAGGCCGTTGATTTCATCAATTGTATATGTCAATAAGAAATCGATTGCATATATCACCATTTACCAAATGTGCACTTATATTTCCAGACAGAAATACATTTAGGCCATTCATTTCTTAATGGAAATGCATAAAAAAAAAAATCAAAACGAAGCAACAGATTTCCTGCTTTCGTTACAAAATAATGTTTATTTTAAAATAATATTATGAAGGCTGCTGATGATTGCTTGCAACGATTTACAAAATCATTTCATACATTTGTAACTAAAGAAAGCGACCACTAACAAAATGAAAAACAGAGAGAAAAATGAAAAGAAAGTATTGCAATTCATCAGTCTGTCAAATGTTGTGAATACGCTATGTTTTGTTCGTACTGGTTTTATTCATGTGCATGGTTTACACAATATTGCAAGTGACAAGTGAAATGCCTTTGTCGCATTGCTTGCGTACAAAACGCATGATGATGACAAATCCGATTGCAATTATCATTTAGTACGAGAGAATAAGTATAGAGCGGTCGTTGGCTCAGTCAAATGAATCGTATTTTTGTCTGTCGAGACAGAAATCTCATTTTATTTTATTTCAGTTTGATTGTTAAATTTAGAATGTGCACAATTTTGGTGTGCTCAGGAAATCACATATGCAAATGCAACAAAGCGAGCGAAATAGACAGACAGTGTGCGAGAGAAAGGGAGTGAAAAGAGAGATCTGTTGCAAATGCGGCGTTAAATCTAATGTCTAGTCAAGTTGAGATTGAGTGAAAATTTCGCAAATTGAAATAAAAAAAAAAAGTGAAGAAAAAGCCATAAATTAATTGTGCAATTTTCATATTGCAACTTTAAATATTACAAAATATGCATTTTCGCACTCGGGGCAGTATTGTGCACATTAATACGCGTTAAATGCTTACTCGCTCTCTCTCTCTCTCTCTCTCTCTCTCTCTCTCTCTCTCTCTCTTTCTCTCTTCTTAATCTTTCTCTTTCTTTCTCTCAAAAAATATCGAGCACATGTTCCATTTTCAAACTTGCAAAACTCGTAAAATTTATTGCACGCTCTTTCGATAAAATGTATCTGCAATCTGCATCGATTTTATTGCACCGATCTTTCAATTGCAATCGGTTTCGAATTAATCACGAGAAAGTTGGGAGAATTGGCAAACATTTTTTTTTTTTTTTTTTTTTTTTTTATCTCTTATTTCAATTGAAATACCAGCCACATTGATTATTTTTGTTTAATATAATGCAGAGGCAGATGATTTCACTCATTCACTGCCCTCGGTCTCTCTCTGATTCTTTCTTCTTTTCTTTCTTTCTTTTATTTTCTTCTCTTCTTTCTCTTGCTGTCTGTCTCAGCGCTATGGTCCGAAAGTTATAAATGAAATTATTAAGTGCCGTTGAGATTATAATGAGTACATCAGTAGGTTGTTGAAAGCGAACAGTAATATGCACAAATGAAAGTTCATTGTGTGCTCATTTGAACTCAAATGAACTTTTATTGAAAATAATTTCTTTTGTTTTGTATTGTGCGAAAAAGGAAATCCATCAAAAGAAATTCATCGTTACATGCGAAAATGATCGACAAACGGTCACAATTTGATGTATACCATTATACAAAACAATCGTGAATAATCCAGCATAATAATGACGAGCTAATGTTATATTGCAAAAATCTTTCACTCCATTTCGAGCAGAAACAAATAAACAACAAAAACGTCTTGAAGAAGACAAAGAAGAAGAAGAAGAAGAAGACGAAGAAGAAGAAGAAAATACCGATTCAACACAGAATTGCGGCCTTTCTCTTTGACTATGCAAACTATCAAGCCAATTTTAGACAAATTGCAAGTAAAGAAAGCAGTGCCAGTCAACCAGCAACATAGATTCACCGTTGTGATATATGTTGCATGTCTTGCTACTTTTCTCATCGTAAATTTCCATTGCATGTGTATGTTCAATATTCATTTCTGTTCAAAAACAATTCACTTGTTCGAACATTTTTCAGCCCAATTTCAAAAAAGTACTTTTCTCTTAAATTCCATAAAAGCGAAAATATGTTTTTTTATTGTTTTCAACATAATGTTAATTTGATCGAGAATGAGAAAGAAAGTGTGAAAAATGAAATTCCAAATGCCAATGTGAGCGCAGACAAATTCATCCAAACAATTTAGTTGGAAAAATGACCAAATGGCACGACATTCATGCGACAAATAGATTGAAATATAATGTAAATGACCGACGCTTTGTTCGCATAATCGCGATTAATAGAATAAATGCTTACATAAAATTCAACTGAATGATTTTAGCTTTTCAATTCGATGTTTATGTATCTCAATCATTGAGCGAACCGCAATGGGAATACATTTTGGTTCCGCATTTTGTTATATTGTATTGTATTGTCGCATTGCTGCTGTCTATCATTTTTCGATTTTCATGATTTATGCGCCGTTTGATCATTTCGTCATATATTCGGCGAAAGTTGAATGACACAAATTTTTTTTCGATTTTTGTGTTTTTTTTTTTCTTTTTGCATGTTCACGAACTCGAGTTCAAGCACCTTCCGAAAAGAAAGTTTTTCGTGCTCATTGAATGGCAATTCGGTTATATATCATTAACGTAAATTGTGTATTTGTAAGCGTAGAGAGCGGTCAATTCCGGTACACATTACCAAAATGAAAAGAAAAAAACTGACTCAAATATTTAGTCAAACATCAGCAGATGGCTGCAGACAATTCGCAAAATTTCACTTTGATATTGTAATGAATAACTTCTGTTGATCTTTGCATTTGAATGGCGGAAATCTCTTGATTGTATAATATTGTGGCAATGTTTTTTTTTTTTCGATCGTTGGAGGATACAAGATTCAAAGAGCAACGAATTTTTGTGTAGTTTTCTCGTTTTTCTCGAAAGCAAAGGAGCAAAAAAAAAAAATATACCCGAATTGAGACAACGATGAAGAAAAAAAAAATGTTATTACTTGTTGGGCTGAGAGCAGATGTTTTTCATGAGATCGTCATTATTATTTGTATGCAACCAACTGCACACCAAAAACACACTACACAACATTTCATTTCTCGTTTTTTTTTTCGCTCTTGTGTAGTTTATCAACTGTTCGCTTTTTACTTTTCGTTCGTTCATTCGTTTCGTTCTTTTATTTTCCTTTCATGCACACGCATCGCAGACACAATGCACATGCAAGAGCCGCACTGCACATTGCCGGTGATACGTTCGACAAAATCCAACACATCATCGTCATCATCATCATCATCATCATCATCAACAGCATTAGCAGCAGTTGTAGACGTAACCCACAATAACTGCATAGTGTATCGCAATCTGTGAATTTAAACGGATTTCAGGACATTGAAAAACTCTGCGTCGATCATGTACATATATATATTTTTTTTACCTGATTTTTATCTTTTTTTTTCTCTCCTTCTCAAAAACACGAATTGAAAATAACGTATAAACACGATGATATTTTGTGCCATTGAATTGAATAAAATGAAAATATAAAATGATTTTTGTGTTCAATTTTTTTTTTTCTTCTCTTCATCACTGTTTAAATCGACGGATGTGCCGGCTTAAAGAGAGATCGAAAAAAAAAAATGAGAAAGATAGAGAGAGAAAAAAACAACAACTCACAATGATTTGTTCTATCGAATCAAATCAAATAGGCATACTTGTGCGTTGGTTTCCAAAAAAAATGCGAAGGAAAAACGCACAAAGCGAAAAGGATAAAAAGCAGTAGGATGTGTATTGTATGTATCGCTGTAGAAATATTTCGAGTCCTTTTCGAATGAACGAATTGTGTTTGTATATGTGCAGTGTGTGCACCCTCGTTAATGGGAGATGTTAGTGCCGTGACGCTATTTTATATTTACCATGGCATTCAACATCGGTACAATTCGAATGCTCGCACATTAAACATATAATTCCAATGCACGCACATATAAAGCAAATCACTCTCTGTATAAAGCTGCACTATTTTTCACTCACTCACTCTCTTTCTCTCTTTCTCTCTTTCTCTCTTCTCCCTTTCTCCCTTTCTCTCTCTCTCTCTCTGCTCTCTATTTCTCGCTCTCTTTCTCTCTCTCTCTCTCTCTCTCTAGTTCGCTCTCTATCTATATTTCTCACTGAATAAACGCCGTTGTGATTTCGATATGGCTGCATGCGTTTGATTTAAATTCGAAAATCGGCAGATGTAATGTCAGATGCATCCATTGGTTTGAATGTTGTTTTTTTTTTCTCCTTCAAATTTTGTCGACATATGCCCCGAGATTCACCTTTGTTATTGGTCGAATTTTTGTGCCCAGTATTAAATATGATATTGCTTTGTATTTCAATTGAATTTCCTTTCTCTCGACATTTAAATGTAGATAATTTAAAAATGTTTTTGTGCATTCGGAAGTATATTTTGTCCTTGTGCTGCTCTACTCCCAAATATATTTGTTTATGTTTCAGGTAAACAATTGCATATTCATGTTCGTGCATCTTTTTGCCTGTGATTTGATATTTTACTAAATTGATCAACAAAACATTTGCGTTGAAACATGTTTCACTTTTGCCACTCGCTAGCCAGATTTTGTTACAAAAAACAGATGCAATTTCATTTACAGTCAAAATTCATGTAAACAATACATTAAACATTAAACCCAACATCAATGTTCATTATTGAATTAAACAAAAAAAAAAACTTTGCTCTGAGTGAGTGAGTGAGTGTGTGAGTGTGTGCCATATAAATTTAATTAGTTGTAAGAACATTCAGATAGAATGTATTTCATTTTGTTTCAAATTTAATTGAATTACTCCGTTTGTTACGTAACATCAGGGCAAATTGTTATTATCGCAAAATATCATGTTAAAGTTCCTTGACTTTTTCTTTTTTGTACTGTTCCGTTCCATTCCATTAAATGCACTCCATTCAAATGCGAATGAAATAGAATTGGCTTAGCTTTAATTGAATATTGTTTAATTTGATTTGAATATATCAATTGGATTGAACAACGGTACCCTGGGTAATTAGATTTGGAATTTCAAGAAAAATTGTAAGGAGGAGGTTCCCGTTTAAATACACATTTTTGTGAGGAATTTAACTTAATTACGGCAAAATCGAAGTGTTTACGTGTTCAAAGAGAGAGAGAGAGAGAGAGAGAGAGAGAGAGAGAGAGAGAGAGAGAGAGAGAGAGAAAGAGAGAAATAGATAGAGAGCGACCGAGAGATTAAATGAGATTGTGAAATAGGGAAGGATCAAACATAAGCATTTATTCATTTTTTATTTACAGCATGAATCAACTGAACTTTATATTCAACATAAATCAAAAAACGAAAAATCTTATGATTCCGATGATTCAATTGAATGAATCTATTACAAAATGTTAGCCTTCAAGTTCAATGTCGCATTTACCCTCAACTTTTTCATATCCATTCGTGTCACGTATAATTAAAATGGCAGACAATTTTGATCATCACACAGCAAATAAACGGCTGATTTTTTTTTTTTTTATTCTCGCTTTACTATCTTTGTGCTAAAAAATGTGTTAAGGACAGACCATATATTTCTGTGTATTTCATGCAAACGATATATCCATAAAAACGATGCGTTAACAATGTATAACTTGAATGTGAATTTCAAATAAAATTAACTTTGGAAACAGTTTTGTTGACACTTTTTGAATTTTTGTATCGTTTTTCGTATTTCATTTTTCCTTGTCTTTAGTTCACAGTTTTGATCCAATAGTTGCAAACATCGTCGTCTAAAAATAATTTGCTTTGATCGAACAACGATTTGAAATGAAAAAGAAAGAAAAAAAAAAATGACTGAAAATATTGAGAAATTTCTAAAAATAAGCGAATCGAGAACGGATATTTCATGACTCGAACAAAAACACACAGTGGTCAAGGTTAACACAATATACGATTGAGAGAAGAGAAAGAGAAAAAAAAAATCGGCAATGGGAATCAGTGAATCAGTGGATTCTAATATTGATCGATTGATCGATTGGAGTTTTGATTGTTAAAACCATTCAAACAAAAGATAGATTGTCGAGAATTGAAGATTTCATATCGTGGTCATGGTTATATATTTACTTTGAGCATATCTTAAATTATTGATGCGGGCTCAGTCATTATTATCGATATGTTTTTTTCCATACTTTACCCGCTTATGCATGAAATTAAACATTTGCTATTCAACTAAAGAGTGTAATCAAGTGAGCTAACTTATTTCGATTAGCCGTTATTCGTATTCATTGTACAAGTGAACACAAGCTGTGCAAACAATCATCAACATTAGCAACACTTGCAAACAATTTTACATTCAAAATTGATGGCATTTCACTGAAAAAATAAAAAGAAGAAAAACACACACACACACACACAAAATTTGAAAACACTGAGAATCCCGTTTGATAAGATCATCTTTAGTCTATATATCGCAAATGAATTACCACAATACGGGCCATCAAATTGATGAACATTTTCTCATTTGTGGAAAATTCTTTCTAATAACGGCATTTCAATTATTTGCGGTTTCTTCTATTTACCATTTTAACATTTGATTTGAAGAAAAGAAATAAAGAATGTGATTTTGAAATGAGATCATGAATCGAATATTATTCCTATAATTTGTTTAGAAAAACAATGGAAATAGAATAGAAATCGAGAATCGAGAATTTTTTTTTCTTTATTTTCTCTCTCTTTTGTTTCGGATTAGAATATGAACTCTAATTCAAAGTTTTTTTTTTTCTTTTTTACTACAGTAAATTGTGTTTGGTTATGGTGAGCGTATTTAAACGGCGTGAAAACCTTTCGCAACAGCAATTCCATTGCGTATTTGTATAGAAGTTGGCTTTCTATGTAATGAAATGACCCAGATCAAGGTAACTTCTTTGCTATGTGCTAAGTTTTAGGTCTCTTCTGTTTCGTAAAAAAAAAAAATAGAAACCTTGCCCAACGCTTTAAATACAATACAAACAGAGAGAAAGAAAATGAGACTACACACAGTCTATGCGATGACAGAGTATTTTGTATGAATTGATTAATGTATGTGCGTGCGACAGAATTGCTCAATTTCAGATTCATCATAGTACTATGATCTACGCATGTTTTGAATATATGTTCGCGTGTTTGTGTGTGTATGTGAGTGTGTTGCTGTGTCTGAAATCGCATTTTGTATGACAAACCGCTTCACCCGTATGGCTCTATTAATTTTAATTCATTCGATTTGGCTCTTTTTGTTTTTGTTTCTCTTTTAGTTCATTGTTTTTTTGGCCAATTTCGTGTTTTGTGTGAGTAAATGATTGTGAGAGCTGAGAACTGAGAGGCGAACTCATCGTTTTTATTTATTTATTTTTTTTCTTCTCTCACAAATGAACACAAACACGGTGTACCGTTTGTGCGCCCATTCATACCGCATCAATATTGTGTATAGTTTTTTTCTCTTCTTTTTGTATTGTTTCTTTTACCGTGAGCTCAATGTTGGTCATGAAAATTGTTCGTACATCAAATGTATGTATGTGAACATAAGTTAATGATTTGGAAATCACCTATTTCATTTTTTTTTTCTTTAAAACGATACTAAATGCGTATGGCCATTTAGAATGGAGGTCATTCAACTAAAAAAAAAAACATCATGTATTCGCTTCGTATGTATGTAAATTGAAATTTGCGCAATATTTGATCAATGTACACTCAAAAAAGAGCGATAGAAATCTTTTTGAATCTCAGCATTTGAGCTCAAGTTTGAGAACCACTTAACGCAATGACTCTCTCTCTCTCTCTTCTCTCTCTCTTCTCTCTCTCCTTCTCTCTCTCTCTCTCTCTCTCTCTCTCTCTCTCTCTCTCTCTCTATCTCTCTCTCTCTATCTCTCTATCTCTCTCTATCTCTCTATCTCTCTCTATCTCTATCTCTCGCTCTCTCTCTCTCTCTCTCTCTCTCTCTCTCCTCTCTCTCTCGCTCTTTTGTTCTTTCATTCTGAAATGCAGAGAATAGAAGCAGAAAAACAGAGACATAGAAACAGATCTATAAGTAATTAAACAATAATTTGCCACATTCTAGAATTACGATGTTAAATTGTGAAAGAATGTGAACATACGTTGAGTAAAATTCTACGTTTTTTCTCTTAAAGCAAATATAGATTATGAAAATAGCAAAATTACTCAATTGAATTGACTTTTGGCATTCGAAATGGATTTTGGCATGTGCAAAAATCGAGCAGCAGCACAAATCATACATTCAAATTCAAATATAAACCAAAACGAAACAAACAAAAAAATGTCTGTAGACAAAGGGAGTTTAAAAATAGCCGCGTTGAATCTTTCATTTTTGCAATGCATATTATTATTATTATTATTATTATTATGAGGATGATGCGCCGTACAGCCGATTGACGCACACACTAAAAACACTCGATGATTTTGTGTATGGCGTGCGCGCAAAAAAAAAAAAATTTACTAACTGCCACCGATGTGTTGGATTTCGTAGGCGTTAATTTGAATAAAAGCAGCAACAATGTTGCAATTTATATGAGTGGCTATAGCAACAATAGCACGAAACCGCCTTTAGTACATCGATTGCACAAATTACATTAAAATGACTAAAGATTAACTTTGTTAGACAAACGCATTCATTTGAGATGTTTATCATTGTGTTAGCTTTGTCTCTATCTCGTTACATTCATCCCTATGATGTCTATTTCATATTGGCTAAGAAATGGCAAATTCACATGAATATACATGTTTATAACACGAACGACACCTAAAAATGGAACGCACAATATTATGTATATTATATGAAATTGAAGAAATTTTGCAATGTGATTTTTGCATTGTGTGCTTTACCAAACATCGATTCGGTAACAAAAACGACCAACGTTGTGTTTCATCGAAAAACCACATTGTTTCAATGTCGTATCTTGAAACTCAATGTCTAATGCTTTAGCATAGGCTTTAACAAAATATCAATCCTTTAGGCTAAATATATTTTGTTTAAGCTCCAAATCGAATGGAATAAAATGAAAAGACAATGATATTGATATTAATTTAGTAAATATTTAACATGATGGCATGTTAATTGCGTATTCGATTGCAAAGCTAACGAAAATTGGCATTGTAATCACGCACAAAATCGGAACGGAAGCAACAAAAAAAAAAAAAAGAAAAAATGATCAGAATCAATTGAACAATATGTGCCTTTGTATACGTCATTAAGTTATAGTGCAAGCATGCACTGCACACTAATTATATTGCAACCATTTCAACGACAAATCATTTTCTGACCCAATTTATTCCGTTGCTTCTGTGCGTCTTTTTTTTTCGTGCATTCTTCACATGATTTAATAGAATATTTATTCTAGCGATGACAATCGTTGCTTGAGTGTCTGTGTGTGTGTGTACAAATGCATATCGCACTAAATTGGGTCACATAATTCACAAACAATTTAATTTTATATTCAGTCAAATATCGCATTGTAGTTCACAACGAATGATCGCTGACAAAGTTGAATATTTCCATTGCGCTCAGAATCGGAAAAAAAATCAAACTAAATAAATTTTCATCGAAACAAAACAAATACACTGAAATTTGATTTTGAGTTTTGTTTAGTTTAAAACACGTATACGATTTGCGTTAGATTTGGCTTGGCTCAACTCCATATGAACACTCGTTCCTTATCTACTTCGACCTAAATCTTTTTCTGTTGCAATTTCTTGGTACAAAATGATTGCAAATAATACGAAATTGTTTTGTGTTTGGCGTGTGGTGTTTTTGTTTTCTTTCTTTTTTACCCAATGGAGATTCAACTAATTTGTACTGGAGGTTTGCATGTTTTCTATAAAGTGATTAATGATCCAGTGCTCAAAAGTTGAAAACAAAAAACAAAAAAAAAAAAAAAAAATTTACATACAATTAATTGAAATTTATGAGTAAAGAGCGAGTGAAAAAATGTAGATTTTTTTTTCTTTATTTATTAGAACTAATGATTGGGTCCATTGCATGCAAGAAAACAAAGTAGCACAGCAGTAACCGATTGCAATTCTGATCGTCGATTTAGATAAAAGTCAATCTGCCATTGTTTGAGCTTTTTCGCATTTCAAATTTGTAAAGCAATGAAATAAAACCTTTGGCTGTGATTGATTTATATGTCCCCAAAAGAAAAAAAAAAACAAATGTTCGTCTTGATCTAGCTTTTGCGTCTTGATTTTTACTTAAATACACATTGACATTTACACAGATCGTTTTCATGAAAAATCATCAGAAATGATCAGTCACAGTTATTTCAGTGGCAAAATATAAACACTATTTTATAGATCAAAAAATTTCGTCTTAGTTAACTGTTTGCATTCCTGCCATGAATTATTTGATTGAAAGGAAAAAAAAAAATTGAATTTCATTAAGCTTGCTTAATCATGATATAGCTTCTAGCCAATTAAAATTCATAATTTATTCAATTTCATTGCAACGCTCAATTTTAAACCGATCCAATGATATGCAGATTTAAATTTTTTTTTTTTTTTTATAAATAGCCCGAAAGCAAAGCAAGTTGAATTTTTGCGTATATAGTCAATAATTAATGCACCAAATTTCGTGCTGCATATGTTCAATTAGTTTGAGAGAAAGAATTAAATAGAGAGAGATGGAGAGAGAGAGAGAGAGAGAGAGAGAGAGAGAGAGAGAGAGATGGAAAGAGTGAGGCGGAGAGAGAGAGAGAGAGAGAGAGAGATGAAGAGAGGTTGAGAAAGAGAAAGAAAGAATTAATGGCCATTGGAGTATGTCAAATAATCATTGATTTAATGGTATCGGTTGCAGGCAATCAGCACGAATTCAATGAAATATTTTATAGGCTTTTGTTCATAAATTTAATTAAAAAAAAAAAAGGAAACACAATAGACTGTATTGTCAAATAGTGAGTGAATTGATTGTCGATTTTTAATGCATATGGTCAACGATTAAGCATTTGTTTGAACAAGCTATAATATTTTCTAAATTAAATCGATGAATTACACTGTCAACTTGGTGTTCAACGTGCTGCGAAGGCATTTTATTATAAAGGTGAATTTCAAATATTTATTACAATACATTTATTGTATGTAATTCTCCATATGCGGCGGCATTGAAATTATTTCACAAATCTGTGTATCAGTGACATCAGTTGATCCAGATCAAAATGATTTGTCGGTCAATTATTCTCATTACAAACCGCATTGATTTGTTTCATTTGTTGAAATAAAAAAGGCACATTTGTAATCGATCAAACGGCATCGCAGTTTTATCGATATACACAAATCATGCCCTCTTTTTTTACAAAACTTATTTCCCTTTCAAATACGATATTGTTGAATGAAAATTAGAAGAAGAAAAGGAAGAAGAGAAAAAAAAAACCCTCCGAAACAAAACCAAGCAGTGCAAAAAAGAAGCAAAAACAAAAACAAAATAAAAAGAGTAGAAACAACAACAAATAAATAGTAACAAAAGTTAAAATAAACAAAATGCCAACGATGAATGTGTGTTTTGTTTTCATTTGAGGCAGCTGAAACAAATCAAATAATTTGTTTGTTGTATGTTTGTGTTGTGAAACGATTTAGCAGCATTTAAATTCAACATGAATTTGTAATTGATGAAAAATTGTATGCAGAATACACACACATATATATATATATATTTGAAGAAAAAATACATCAAAGATATGAGAAAGACACATTAATACTTGAGTTGCATTCAATTTGACAGGCGCAGAAAATTTATTTGATTTAAAACGAGCGAGAAGCAATAGGAAAAAAACATTTGCAATTTGTGATTTGTTCACATGTTGACAATATAATTGGTAATCGTCAAATTTGTAAGAAATGTTCCGAAGGCGCCGCCGCACTATCATACATCATATACCATTGCCATACATTAAAAGCACATTTCCAAAAATGATACATACAAATCATAGGCGACACAATGGCATTCTGTGTCACACAGACACACACAATGGTCGACAAAACGGTTCGATTATCTTACATTCTTTCTTGAGCCACATAAGCTTGGGCAAACAAGCTCATATGTTGAGCTTGAAAAGAATCAACAGTAGTTAAGTGATCTGTTCTTTCCAAACAGTTTTAACAGTCACCTAAGAAATCTGAACCGATTGAATTTCAGTAGAACTGTAAATGTTAACAAATATGCTAAACGCTGTATATTTTCATGAATATGAAGTAATAATATGTTGCCAAATACTCTGCTGATAGTTTTTTTTTTTCTTTTTTTTTTTGAGTTGTTTCGTTTTGTTGTTGTCGTTGTTGTTCTTGTTGTTGTTGCTTTAGTTTAACGCGTTTATTCACCCATTTAAACTGCTGGCTTGCGTTAGCGCCCAATTTGCTTGTGTCGTACATATATTGTCAGTGTTTCGTTTAAACAAATATATGTAAGCACCTCATAAGTGTTTGTGGATCCAAATCTAGCCAAATTCTATCTTCATCTATGTATGTGACGATAGTGTGTGCGGCAATATTTGGATTACACCATACGCGTTTTCTGCTCATATTGAAAATGTTTCTCAAAAACATTCTCGATCGCGCGCGCGCGCGCTCGCGTTTGCGCTGTGTGTACACATACATGCACACTCTTCTTCAATTCATAGACTAGCAATAATGACCTTTTGAATAAATCAAATAAGAATTTATGCAATGAATCTACCAGTGTAATTGCTCAAGCCGTAGAATTTTTTTTTTTCGGTGATTTTTCTCTCTATCGTTCTCGCTATTTTTCTATCTTTTATTGTTATTGTTTCGTTTTTTTTTTTCATTTCTCTTCACATTTTCCAAGTGTCTTGACTCGTCACTTTTTGAAATCAACACAAAGAATTAACACAATCAACTAATTTGCATGAATTCAAGTCCGTTTCGTCATGTTATTTTTTTGTTTTTTTTTTTTTCGTTTTGTTGGTGTATTTTTTGTTTTTGTTTTTTTTTTTTTTTTTTTGCGGCCAAATGTTCTTGCGCCAATACAAAAATTATTTTTGTTCAAGTGGGCAGCCTGACACGCCATCATTCACAAATAAAATTGATTTCATTGCAAAATCCATAATGAAACAAATAAAAAAAAAAATATTATTTTTGTCGTAATCAATGGAATAATTTAATGGGAATAATGACAGAATTGCTTGCACAATTGTCGCCGATTAAACTGAAATGTGAAATTCAAATCAAAGTCAAATATTGACAATGGCGTGATAACATAAAAACATTTGGGCATTTCTTTCTTATTCTCTTTGTTCGACTTTCTCAAAATTGCACTTATCAATTCATGATTGAGTCTTGTTTCAATAGAATTTACTAAGAATATTTCAATATAATGATGATAACAGTAAATTTACATTTCAAACGTCATCCATTCGCAAAAATTATAATTATAATCATTGTTCATTCAGATGCACAATAGACGCACTGTTTTGAACATTTTACAAAACAGTTACGTGAGAAATCGGTGAAAAAGGCAAAACATCTAAATACCGTCATCGTGTTGTATTCAAATTATGCAATTCCGTGTTACATGAATATGCTAATCATTTTACAGTAGAGAAGAAGAAGAAGAAAAAATAAAATTACATCTAGCTACTGTTCTTGACATTCATTCCGGTTTTATTTTATACTAATGCAAACACCCATCTTTTTAAATCATTGCACAATTTCTAGGTAGCAGCGGGGCGAAAACAAAAACACAATTATTTGTTGTTGTCTCGTTTGACGTGTGCAAGGTGTGCGTGTTTATGTATTTGGCATGGGTTTATTTCATTCGTCCATTTCGTGCAGGTATTTAGCACGTGTCGCAAGAATATTAGCTGAACGAACAAAAATAAATAAAAAATGCTCACATGAAGAACCAGCCATTTGAGAGTATACACAAATGAGTGCAGAAAATATTTAGAAAAAGACAAAAAAAGCCGAAAAAATGAAAAAAAAAAAAAAAAAAAAGAATTATAACAAAAAAGATTTGAAGCAAATCAATTAAAACAAAGTTCGAAATGTGTTTATAAATTGCCGCAAACACTTCTCCAATATCTGTTACTAGATCTGTTACACGTGCAATGTTCGAATATTGATTAGTATGGGAAATAAAAATAAAAATTATGACTGGTATGTCATAATAAAAATTTCAGCATGTGATAAGTTCTGATCGGTATGAGCGATTTGCACGATTTCATGTCAACACAATGATAAGCTTTTGACTTTAGTTATGGTAATGGTGTTGCGAAGAAGAAACAAGAGAAGAAAAAAAAAAAAAACAAACAAATAAACCTGGTGACGAAGTGCAATTTTACTGCAAAAAGAAATACAACGAAACGGAACGAAAAAAAAAAAAAATAAATTAACCACAATTTCATTTTTGCACATTAAGCGACTATTGAAATTAAACCATAAACTGAATGAACGCATCGCATAAATGCTATTGCATGAAAAATGCAAGAAATCACTCAAATACAGAAAATGAAGAATAAACCACAAAATACGGTAAGATTGCTTCAAGTGCTATTCGATGTGTATGGTGCTCGTATGCGTATGGTTTAAATTATGAAATGGTGTCGAGGTGTTACGAGATATTTAAGTGCCATTGTTGCCATTGCTGAAGGTTATGAGAATGAAAAATATATATATAAATCTGTTCGTATTGAATTTGTGTGTATTTATTTAAAGAAAAAAGAAAAAAAAAAGAAATACGGAGAGCCGCTTACGTTATTATGATCATAGTCGAGTAATAATAGCGCAATGCGGCCACCATAAGCAAAGAGGAAATTTTCATTAAAACATTTCAACAACAACAACGGTAGTAATAGCAACAATCAACTGATTGTTAACAATAGCCATGGTAATACCAAGTGTTTTTTCTTTCTCTCTCTCTCTCTCTCTCCCCTCTGTTGTTTTTGTTTATTCTGTTTGCAATTGTTTCTCATATTGTTTCTTTTTTTTTTTTTTGCTCGCAAAAATGTTAAACGGAAACGTTTATTATATTTAACGCAGCATTGGCTGACCAATTCTGTTGCAGTGCAATGGAAAAAAAAAATATCAAATTTGCTCGCTACTGTTGCAAATATTTTATTACCTTTATGATTCAACTTCATATTTCATTTCAAATAGTATTTTCATCCGTTGTATGTTCTGAAATCGTAATTTTTCCTCGATAAATCTAATCTAATCGGCTTCGACAAAGTGAGTACCGTCTTTCAAGCGTTTCACTTTATTTTCATCGCCTTGTTTCAGAAAAAGACAAACTGAAGTTTGCACACATTAAAATAACACACGGCATAAGAAGACAAAGAAATGAAAGAAAAAAAAAAAAAAACAATTCAAATTGTGCAATGACCTATTAAACTTGAATTTTAGTTTTAGTTTTTTTTTGTTGCTATTTTACCAGGCCTATGTATAATTGTACACATACGCACGAATGTTTTCATAAAATGAAATACTCGTGGAGTTTTTCGAATTTTCATTTGTATAAAATTTACTACATTTTTTACTGGTTGTTGTTGCTATTGTTTTTTTCATCGTCGTACTTATTGCCATGCTACACATCGTATGCTCTGCCTTGAATCTTAAACTTAAAATGACATTGCATATTTCAAGTATATTTTAACGAATGCGATATATAATATATATGAATTATAAATTCGATTATTTATTCGGTTGAATGTATTTCATTTAAAATTTGGTTTTTGTTTCACCGTATTTTGAATGCAAAATGCATAATTACTGTATGGTTGATAAATTGAACGATGATGTGAGAATTAAGAAAGAAGTTAACGCGTAAATGTGCAATGTGATTTTTATGTTTTGTTTGTTTGTTTATTAACGCGTCGTTGAAGGTGTAACCATTTGTTTGCGTTGGTTTGTTTTTGTAATTTTTTTTTTTCTTTTCGTTTTTTCCTATCTATATATATATATATAGAAGAATTGAACTTACCTTTCAGCATCGGCAAAGACAAATTTTCTGAGTTTGAGATCACGTAATACGATGCCTTGCTCATGGCAACTTTTCACAACTTCACACATCTGACGAAATAGACGTTTTGCCTCTGGCTCTCGTAAACGCTTACGCACACGCACATATGAATGCAGATCACCCTGAACAATGAAAACATACAAATGAATTGGTTTTTGTTTTCAGACATTTTTTAGTTTTTTTTTTTTTTATAATTTTTTGTTTTCATTTATGAAATTTATCATTAGAAAATAATGTTTCATATAAAATGTTCGATATGATAAAAATGACCGAAATCGAATAGAAAAAAAAAAATGTTCATTGTCACTTGTCATGAAAATAAAAGAATTTAGTCATCGATGTCATTTTAATCTTATTTTCCGATCGAATGAAACTTACCTGTGATGGAGTAAAGAACAAATATGTTTGGCTGGAACCTTGGATCACTTTGTGTAATGGATTTACGTGCGCATGACCATCTAATCGAAAATGAGCCGACAATAGATTTGTGCACGGATTATTTGCAACCTGAATGAATTTAGAATAAGAAGAAGAAAAAAAAAAATATTTGGTAAAGACATTTTATTTTTTTGTTCGATAAAAAATGTTTTTCTTAGAAAAATACAAAAGTTATATTAAAATGACTAATAAATAAATGTGATTCATTGCCACCAAGAAAATGTATTGTATAATTTCAAATAATGTTTTCAAGTTGAAACGGAAACGAAAAATTATTTATCATCTTTTGAATGATTCATCCTGTCGGTGAAAAAGTGTTCTCGTTTGTTGTATTGCTCATTATGTAACAGCATTTATTCGGGAGAAATAGAGGGTGAATGGGAGAGAAAGAAGGTGCAAGGAAGAGAGAAGGGAAGAGATCAGATGAAATCGAAAGAGAGGTCGAGAAAATCCATGTAAACAAATTTCCAATGAAGACAAACTTCACGGAAATTACGTTACACCGCATACATTTACCGCATTTACGATCACGCTGTTCGAAACCAAAACGTAACAGCCGCAAAACGATTAATAAAAAAAAAAAGAATTTCCGAACAAATGTTTAGTAAACGGTATCGTTGTTGTTATATTTTTTTTTTATCATTCTTATGTTTCGATTTTCAAATGATAGACAAACAAACTGATAGACATGATATAGACAGACGAATGAATCGTGAAAACAGACAGACCGATATGAAATCGTTGAAAAGTGAGAGAGAAAGAAAGAGAGAGAGAGAGAGAGAGATAGAGAGAGATAGAGAGAGAGAGAGAGAGAGAGAGAGAGAGATAGAGAGAAAGAGAGATATAGAGAGAAAGAGAGATATAGAGAGAAAGAGAAAGAGAGAGAGAGAGAGAGAGGGGGGGGAGATAGAGAGAGAGAGAGAGAGAGAGAGAACAAAAAAAAAGAAAACGATGCAAAGAACAAAAAAATAGGTCGATTACGACCATCGTCAACGTGAAATAGAATACGGATCACCAGCAGAATCAACAATTGTGCGTCTGTCTTTCAAAACTGAATTTGTATAAACACGTATATCATATTGTTATGATTATTATTTAGCAGTTTTGTTTTAGTTTTTTCTTTAACTGTTGTTCGGCACGGTAAATGTTTATTTTTGATAGGTCGCGTTGAATACATTTTGAGAACGAGACTTATTCTACGAGACTGATTGAAGGGAATAAACAACTTTCAGATTGCATGGAGAGAGAGAAAAAAACCACATAAGAACGTTGAAAGAATTGCGACAAAGACGGTGCTGAAGCAAAAAACAAAAAAAAGTTGATCTGGGACTGGGTCATGTGTTTATATATTGTGAACTATGCATGTTTCTTTGATTGCTCTACTTTTTGAATATGAATTTTACTTTTAACGTGGCATTATTTCGATGTTCCAAAATTGTGCTACAATTGTGTGAAAAGATGTGCTCAATCTGTAAATTTGATTTGACACAGTGACATTCTTTATTGTGTGAAAAGAACAGATCCAAAACAAAACGTAAACTCGAAATCGGATACATTATCTGTTCAATTCGTTCTGATTTCATTTTTTTTTTTTCGAAATGTCACACCAATTTTGGTCGACTTTGACAAAACATTACCAAAAAATGTGAACAAACAATTTTATCGGTAATTTGTCGACGACAGAGAAAAAACCGTAGCATTAAACAAGTGTGAATGGAAAAAAGGTCGCTTTTGGTAAAGTGGCTTAATATGCATTACCTTGAGATAACTCGATGATTGAATGTTTGAATGTGGTTCTTTCTCTCTCCCACCTTCCTCTTTTTTCTTAATCTCTCTCTCTCTCTCTCTTTCCTTCATTCTCACTTGCTACAAATTATTACGCAAGTCTAATTAATCAATTGCCCTGTGTTGTTTGTTTGAGCATATGTTGTGTTTTTTTTTCTTCATCTCTTGTTCAAATTGAGAAAATACCATAAAAATGATATTCAGAATGAATTTACAAATCGCCAATAAAATGTGGCGCAAAAACACCAAACCCATTTTGTGCGTGACTCTATGTATTTGTATGCGTGTCTCTATGTCTCTCTCTCTTTTTCTCTATGTGTGTGTGTGTGAACTTAACTGTGTTTGGCTTCTCACAGCTAACCATAAAATTGTTTAACCAAATGATATTGATCAATTTCATGAATACTGTCTAGCATATATATATCGATATGTTGCTACGCTAATTTCATCATACTCGTTTAGAGTTTTAATAAAACAGTGAGAGCAGTAAGCACAATACCAAATGCACAACATCTGAATCTTAGTTGCGATCTTGTTCTAATCCTCTCATTTAAGCTTTAAGCACAGACAAAACGTAAAAAAAAAACGTACGATCTATGACGAGATTTGCTGTGGAAAATGAAACTCTATTAATACGTTCTATCGTATTCGCGAATGATGTAATCATATTCGCATTTAAAAGCGCGTGATTTCAATACGCACGTCGACTTAGAACCATTCACTTTAACTGGAATGTATGTTTTTTTTTTTGTTTTGTTTTTGTGTTGTTTAAATCGAACGCAATAAAATCGTGACTTTTTGCACATAATAAAAAAAAACAAACCTAAAGATTAGGTGTGGAAACTGATTTTTTTTTTTCTCTCTCTCTCTCTACTGGTAACTTACCAGTTCATGGACCTTCAATGCGTTTATTGCATCTTAATTTGGTTTTTATTCATATTTTCAACAAATATGATGTTAATGGTTACATTTAGCATTTAATTAAAATTTATCTCGATGATTGTAAGTAAAAATGAAATTATTCATCACTGAAACTAGTTTTCTTAAGTATTTTTTCCAAAAGACATGGCAAAAATGCGCAATGTCATTCGTTTTTATCAGAATAAACTCGTTTTCTTGATGCAAATTTTTTTTTTTTTTTAGAATCTTTGCTGAACAAACAATTCTTTATGATTTTGGTTTTCTCGTTCATTTTTCATGAATTTGTTTCATACACATGATGATTTGTTTCATGATTTTTTTTCCTTTCATTCTTTGTAATTTACATCTTTTTTTTTATGATTTAAATGAATGCGCGTCCTTTACAAGTCAACACTTTTACGAGTCAACAACTTGTAAATTCTTTGAATTTAACATGCGTTTTATAGAAATATTTAACATGACAAAATGCAAGCAATTCATAAATTCATGTAAAACAATATCATATATACAAATGGTCATACAAAAGACAATATAAATGATCATTTGGTTGTAATTTCATGTATACTAATAATTTTATTTCGACGGTGGTACGATCAAACGATCTACAAAGTGAGTTTGAATGACGTACTAATGCTTTATCATTGTCAATTGTTCGTCATCATCTTATATGACGCTAATCGTACGATAAATTTTGATTGACTATACTTGTGAAATACATAAATAGCATACAATCATACCAAATTATATGTTAACCGATTGTGAATATTATTGGCTACACACAAAATGTCACGAACGAATTTTTAGAAGATGAAAAACAAAAAATTAACATCGATAAACTTTCAAGGGGACATAATTCTTTGCAAAAAATTTTCCCACTTGAATAGAATTGATGCGGAAGCAAAATTGCGTGGTTGTAAAACCAAAATGATGTTGTTTACAATGGGTGTATTTGGTGTTTGTGTCTGTGTGTGTGTATGTGGACTTTGATAAAAGCGAATACAGTGACAATGTTAAAAACGAAATATTAATAAACGCGTGCCCGTAAAGATGAAGGTTAACCGATGTATAAATGAAAAGAACAGTGAGAATGAAAAAAAAAAAAAATACCGAGCATTGAGATGATTTCCATTGTACTGAAATGATTTCCATTGTAATGAACGTGATTTGAGACACATATCATTGTCAGTGTTAACATGCTATAATAATATGTCAACAAACCACATTCCCGGAAATAAACATTTTACTTTTTATACTTCTGTTGAATGTGTCTTATTCATTAGATTCTAATTACTTTTAACGGACAAATTGCGCCGAAACAACTTGATTACTACTTTGTCGACTTTTTTTTTTTTTTAATTTTTCCTTTGATTATTTTAAGCGCCTAACGTCCAATCGCATTGTTCTATTGATTTTATTTAATCAGCATGAGATAGCTAATCGTATAATCAAATTCATAGAGAACAAAAAAAAAAAAAAAAACAACAAAATAATCACAATAGACATGTAATTACATACCTTGCAAACAAGTTCATCATGTGTTTTAACATCAATACACTTGTAGAGTGTACTACCTTCGACCAAATCCAATAGTAAATAACGTTCGGCCAATAATGCGGCATTCATTTGTTGCACAAGTCCATTTTGATTGTGAATCAATGTACCATTTGTGCTAGATGTTGTTGCATTTCCCATTGAATTACTGTTAATATTGTTATTATTGTTGCTGTTATTCACATTGCTTGCATAATGTGAACCAATATTATTTGTTTGTATCATTGGATTATTATTAATGGCAATCGATTGGGATATTTGTTGTAATGGATATTGTTGATAATTTTGTTGGTGCGATCGAATAATGTGCGATTGCTGTTGTTGTATTGGAATCGTTTGTTGCATTGGAAATGGTCGTTGAATTAATTGCGGTTGTTGTGTTAAATGTTGTTGATTCACTTGTTGTAATAATGCATTTGTTAATGCAGCAACACGTTCATTAACACCATTCGCATTTCCATCGAATATACGATGATGAAGGCATTTCTTTTGCTGTTGTGGCGGTTGATTTGTTGGAATTTGCAATACAGCCTGTGCAGTAATTGTTGATTCACCATGTTGACCTTGATTTGAATTCATTTGACGAATATCGCTTGATGATACCAGCTCATCAGGCTTATCGGCTGCCGTATTTGTTACGGTTGTATTTGTTGATGTACGTGAACTTTCCATATTTTTTAATTTATCACTTCCTTTGATGTATCGTGCCGTATGGCTTACTCAGTTTCGTTTCGTTTCTTTAATTTTTTTCTTCCTATTTTCTTTGCGATTATTGATAATTCATCAATATCACAATGGAGATTTTTCAATGAATATTTACAATGCAAATGATATTGAACACTTTTTTTGTTTTTTTTTTATTTTATTTCGTTTGACCGTGTGTCATCCGTTGATATCAAAAATTAATTTTTTTTTTTGTATTTTTCTTTTGATTTTCCTTTCGTTTTCTTTTGTTTTATCACAAATGTGTTGAAAGATCCCTTTTTTTTTAAACAAAATGATAATTTTCTCACATATGTCAATCTCATAAACTTTGACTCTTTTTTTTGTCGTAGTTTTATTTTCTTTTGTTTCCTTTTTCACTTCACTTTTATTTCTTCTTAATTTGTAGATAACTCGTATGATTGGTATGTTTTTTTCCTTTTTAAATCGATGATAATAAGTGCGTTAAGAATACATGATTGTTCAGTTTGAATATCTGGTCGTTCAGCAGATGGTTACGGTTTTTACATGCGTTCTATTTTATAAATTGATAGCTGAAAAAAAAGGCGTTGAATGCACGTAATCTGCGATGTACCTGTGTGTGGGAAGAAAACAATAATTTTAATTGAAAACAAAGAATTCATTATTAAGATTGATATTTAAAAAAATAATAGTACATTTCGAATATTTGCGTATTTGAAAAAAAAGCACATTTTTTCACCACATTTTTGACGATGAATATTTCGCCGAAAAACAATAGCTAAAATGAAACATATGCAAAACAAAAATGTAAGTCCCATTCAATTTAATTTAAATAACGTCTATCTGGCGTGACTTGTTGTTTTTTAATTTTTCATCGATTCCTTGAAAATTGCTGGTTTATTTTGACTTTCAAATGTTCGCTGGAATTTGTGTTTGCCTTAACTAATCAACTTGATATGATCATTTGATAATACAACGATATTGGAGAAACATTCCATAAAATGTTGATATAATAATATATACGATTACAAATCATTGTTTATATTGGTTGTCATTTTTATGCAATGTCAATTGGTCACTTAAAATAAGCCACACATATTTCGAGCCAGGTTGTTTAATGTTCAACATAAATGTATTACAAACAGGATGAAAATTGAAGAGAAAATTGAAATGAAAAAGGAAAAGGAAAAAAAAAAACAAAATTAAATATATACAGTTGTCATTATCTATACTTTGTTATTGAAAACAAAAATGTTTTCGTCATACATTTCAATTGAGCGTATGATTAATATTCATAAGATAAACAATCAGTATATATGTCATTATTATACAAACATATTATTGTTTACTGTTTCATGAAAATGCATAAATTGTGTGTTGGTCATTCATACTCTATCTCTCTATCTCTTTTTTTTTCGTTCCCTCTATCTCTCTTTCTCTCTCTCTCTCTCTTTTTCTCACTCTCTAACTTCTCCTTAATTTCAAAACATTCAATAACATCACAGAATCGTTTATTACATCACATTGAACATAAATGGATCGCAATCATGATGGAAAATGAATTCATATTGAAAACATTTACTGATGTTACACCCAAATGGGTTTGTTGCGTCATTTCATCATATCCCGAAAATGAGAAGATTTTTTTGGTAGTGTTGTTGATTACACAACATATGTCCTTATCTTCAACTGCTCCCACTGTGGCTATGACGCTTATCAATTATATACGTATTCATTTGACTCTTCAGATTTTTTGTTTGTTTTGGTTAAACCTTTATATTTTGTGTTGACAATGTCACGAAAAAAAAAGTTTAGAAAATAATCAAATAGAATTTTCTAAGTCGACCATAGTTAGATAGAGACTTACACACACACACACACACACACACACACACACACACACACACACAACACACACACACGTTTATGGAATAGATTTCAATGTCAACGCTATGATGCATTAAAGGAATTAAAAAGAATTGAACAGAACGAAAATAAAGGGCCGAAACTCAAACACGATGTGGGAGCGACTGGCTTTTAATTTCTGGTGTGGCTCAATTTGCTTTACGGAATTTTATTCATATGGAGCATCAATTCAGCTGTGTGCCGCACCACGTACACACACACACACACACACATCAACGGGGACCGCACCAAAAGGAAATTGTGGCTAATAAAGACTACAAATCGCTAAAGAATATTGGGCGTTGCACGGAATTGAAATTGTGAACCGAAGGTGTGGAAAAAAAATGTCAATAAAAAATAAAAAGAACTCGTCGGATAATTATCTCTATATGTTTCTCTCTCGCTCTCTCTCTCTCTCTCTGGCTTTTTTTTATTTAAATTTATTTTATTTATTTGTTTTTATGTGTGTGTGTGTGTTTCTTTTGCACGAGCTACCTATAAGCGCGCGCTTCGATTATCTAATATTGTTATTCTTATTGTTTTGCGATTTATTTGACAAATAAAATTCTGTTCTAAATAGATTGTATTGTTTTACCAATCCTTTGTGAATAGCAGCATTGAAAAGAACCGTTTCTATTCGAAAAAAAAAAGTTATACATTCACGCAAAAACCGATGTAACAAAAGAATTCAAACCGTTAGAATGCCTGATAAAATTGTATTCAAGCCATTTCTACGTACTCTTTGCATTTTTCAACTGCATCTTAAATGAATGGAGCGAAAATTTCTTTTGTTTGTTAAGAATTGTATCAGATCAACTCTTTACGATTCACGATTTGAACAATTTTTTTTTTTTCTCTTTTTCATTCAATTCTAAAATGCATTTATTAAGAAAAAAAAAAAATAAAGAAAAGAAACAAGTTTCTAAATAGCACAAAGAATATCAAACTGTGGAAAGGTGAACCACTTTGTTGATATGAATGAATCAAATTGAATTGTCAGTTCAAGATCGAAACAATAAGGTAAAAAGCATTCAGCACAGAGTAAAGCACGTCTAATGTTCTAATGCACATTACGCATATTGCCTAATGTGGCGAAATGTTATTAAATGCAATTGTCGATTGTGTTGATATAAAATATTAGGGTTGGTAAATAGGGTCATTGAACTCAAAACGACTGACGTTGATTGCATTAAAGTGCATTTATATTAATGTGATACAAAATACATTTTATAAAAATTATTGAATTTCCATGAATATAGTACAACAAGATTCAATTTTACATCAGTTTATGCAATTGTATTTTATTGAAACGCAAGTGTATTTTATATGAAAAATATTTATTTTATATTTCATTTTGATGAGAGCAATGAATTCATAATTAAGAAATAAAATCGTATTCAACGTAAGTGATTCAGTAAATTTTACGATATTTTTTTTCTTTTATGACGTCGAAATAATTCACAATCATCACAACAATAACAATGATTGTGAAACCAAAAAATGTGTTTCAACATGTTAAAACTTGACTGATATCGGTTGGAAAAAACCGCCTGAATCCTGTGGTTTTTTTTTTTCGATTTATCTCACGATGAGTAAGAAGAATTTACTAGAATTTCTTGTGATTTACATGAAAAATATATTTTGTGATTTCATAATATGGATTAGATCATGTTAAACAAATAAAAATCCTAATCTACAAATGCACATAAACTCATTCTTTTGAAATCAATGTAAGTTCTTTTGGAAAGCACTTGTTCCAAGAGAAAAGAAGAAAAAGAAAAGAATATCTCAGCATTTCTGGTGACTACGATTACTTATGCATAACAAAGTTAAGCAAAGATAATACTTTAAAGCTAAAGAATTTCATTGATAAAAAAAAAAAAAAAAAGGTCCGGTTTGTTGAAATCCTCTCTTACCAAAAATCCAAACAAGTGAAATGCATGCGCAAACACGAAAATGAGCAAATCACACTTAATCACCATTTATGGAAACGAAATATACTATACTTATTGGTTCTTGGGCATGCAACGATGCACAATGGTACAATGAGTCATATGAGAATAAACTTGGCTTAAAACAAAGACACACATTCAAAATGGGAGAATAAAAACGAAAAAAGAAGGAAACATTTGTACAACATTAAAATATTTCCAAAACTGGCAACAAAATGTAAAATAAACAACAATCAACAAAAAGGCCATTGTTCTGTAAATATTGAAGGTTGTGTTTCAGTTGCAAAATGAACTTCATTTTTTTTTTTTTTTTTGTAATAGGCTAACCGAGTTAAAAAAAAAAAAATATAAAAGGGGGCAAATGAAATGCCTGCATATTTATTTTGAGATAAAGAAAGGTGAACAATGAAAGATAAACACATAAACAATGCTACACAAATTGAAATGCTAATCATTCGACAGTTTTTTTTTTCTTGTTTGAAGAATTATGTACAAAAAAGTAGCTGAAAATATGAATGCTAAGTTCTTTTTAAGGGCTGTAAAAACCTAGACTTCAGGTTTTTTTTTTTTTTTTTTTTTTTTTTTGAATTTACACAATTCAAAGATTTGGAAAAGAGCACAGTGGTATTTTTAAGCAAGCAGTGTTAATTTACATAAGTTGCAAATTGGTTTGAAACGTATGTCACGAGGATGATGGTAGTGAATAGAAAGAAGAATGCTTTCCGTGCATCATATTTTTTTGTATTGTTTTCTCTCACATTGTTTAAAACAATACGTATGCAATCAAACTAAGTAGATGAGATTAAATTTGTGTGTTGGTGATTGGAAAAATCAATCAAATCGATTGATTTAAATGGGCTATAAATGGGATCATTGAATGACAACATCCAAAACAGTTTGCAGAATATCTGATGCTAATGACAATGTCAGAAAATTTTCGCATATTTACACAATATTGCCAATTAAGTCTCGTTTGATGTCATTTTATACACAGTCAAAATGCACGTAGGTTTGTCCAATGCAACTCTTTGTCTGATAAGTGGTTTTTTTTTCTCTCTTTTGCCCGTGTATCATTAGTAATTTTTCTCACACAATTTGAAATTTTATATGCGTGACGACATAACCTCGGTACACCTTCGACAGAAACAAAAACAAAAACAAAAACAAAAACAAAAACAAAAACAAAAAAAATCTCCTTTTTTGTTGTCGATTCTTTGTTCGGTCCGTGCAATTGTTGCATATTCTTTTTTGTTCAACTAATTTGAACAAATTGTGATATCATCGCTAACAATCAAAAACGTTTCGACATTAAACCAGCTCATTTTAAATATTATTTGCGTACAATCATCATCCCAAATGGATTAAATGAATTTTTATTCGGTTTAATAGCGATCTGTCTATGCATGTCTCACTTGTCTACTTAATTCACAACATTGCTTACAGTAAATATTATTATTTTTATTTTCTGTTGAATTGTCGGTGTTTGTTTTATTTCTGTTTGTTTCCCTGTAGCATGCTTGTTATTGGTTTCTCTCTCTCTCTCTCCCTCTCTCTCATTCGCTCAAGCGCCAGTCATGCCGATTGCAATTTATAAACCTGACCAACAGTATACAGATATACAAGCGTAATTGGGTAGCATGTTCCGTTAACAAAAGCTAATCATTTCATTTTTAAACGATTTGTTTTTTTTTTTCTCTTCGGTTGGAATCATTTCTTATCAGTATTTGTATATCTATTGAAATAAATTCCTGTTCGTTTCGAATTACAAGTTTGGAATATCGAGTAAAATAAAGAAGAAGAAGAAGAAGAAGTAAGAGAAATGAAGAATCACCGTAAAACACAAAGAAACATTATCAGAAATACTCGTTTTACTTCTAATATGTGGTCGCTATGAAGGTCATATAAGATTGTCATAGTACGTGATAAAAATCGTCTCGAAGCAACAAATATCACATTTTTGTCGTTCAGGCATTCACATTCACACAATTTTGATTATTGAAACGGCCGCAACTGCTTTTATGTATTATTGCAAAAGAGCGCTGCTATGACCTTGAAATGTTTGACTTTTTCGGTTCTCTCCTTTCGGCATCATTTCGACAAATAATCAACTACACAATTGCAGTTTTTCGACACCACGGCTAGTTTCGATTTCAATCGACAGCGTCATTTACAGTGACGTTTACATAACAACGCTTTGAATGTATGCGTTTTTGATTGCTCTCTCTCTCTCTCTCTCTCTCTCTCTCTCTCTCTCTCTCTCTCTCTCTCCTCTCTCTCTCTTTCTCTTTCTCACTTCCTTTTTTTCGTCTCTTTTGCTCAATCGCATGCTCTGCGTGTGTATCAACCGCATATCCGACCAGTCAAGTATCTGTACTCATGCTGGGTCGTTAAGAAACTAAATTCGATATCGTGTATTGTGCAAAAAGACTTTGCCAATGAGTGAAAAGATTTTTATGAAGGAGTTTCGATGGTATTATTATGATATTGAATACATGCGAATATAAAAAGTGAGAAAAAGGTCAAATAAATTTTTTGGTTGGCTTTGTATTATGGTAATGATACAAAATGTCACGACCACTAATACAATTTTATAATTTTTATAGTAAATCATTTTGAACTCGAAAATGGCAATCGGATTTTTCTTTTTCTTCTTCCATGCAATCATTTATTTCGGTTTCTTTGATATTGTAAATTGAATTATTGAGCGATTGATGTGAGTGAGAGAAAGAAATAGAGAGAGAGAGAGAGAAATAGAGAGAGAGAAAGAGAGAGAGAGAGCGATAATAATTTAATTACACCAATTATCAGGCATTTCCGATAAGGTTAACAAATTTAATTGAATTACCAGTTCAACCGACTATATTGATGGCCAATGTAATTGAGTTAAAGTGCACTTTTCACTTTTTGACATAAAATCGAAAAAAAAAAGATTGACAAAAAAAAAACACTGACTTGAATTGAAATTAAAATCTTACGATCATGTGAGAATATTTAGTATAAAGCTATGAAAATGAATGAAATGACCGTATTGTAAAAATGTGCAAATGCTTTTGTAAGAATGGTGATTGGTGTCAAATCTCAAAGTCAAATGAAACATGAAATAAATTGCTATCTAAATCTCTCTATAAAACTGCATACCACAAACGGATTGCGTATATATGACATGACTTAAACTGTACAGTACTGTACTGTACTGTACTGTACTGTACTGTACTGAACTATACACATGTATGTGGTAATGTGCGACATCGATTCTGTACATATAAATTGCGATGAGTACGATGTGTGGTCGATTGATATTATTTGCTTCTATTTTACGAAAGAAATGAATAAAAAAAAAAAATCATCTCTGTACAAAAACAAGTTTCAAGCAATCATGCATAAGTAATCAATTCGATTGCGTTCTGGAGGCTAAATTTTAAATTAAAAGGTGAACCAAGGTTTTGCGAACAGAAGTAATCACCTCAATGAAAAAGTTAAATTTTAAGGTCTTGTCTCATTTTGGTTTGTTTATTTGTTCGTTTGTGGCATCAATTCGGCGCTTGTTACTCTTTGCGATGATGTTCTTTACATTGGACGTTTTTTTTTTATTACACAAAATGGTCATTTGTCTTTGAGCACTTGAAGAATAAAATCCATTTGGGAATAAATATAAAGTTGTTGCATTTTTTTTTTTATCTATTAAGAATTTCAATAAGTTACGGTTGAAATATGAGCTAGTATTTTATGAAGAGAAACATTTCTAAATTGCACATTTAAGTGACATCTTCTTGTGTGTTGGTATCTCTTGTATTTTCTCTCAGAATGTAACAAATTGGAAAGCCATTTGACAAATTCTTCGAACAAAGTAATAAAAAAAGATAAAACTTTCATTTGTGTGCAATGTTTAAAAATGATGAGAAAGAATAGGTTTTATTGTTCCAATGAGTTGTCCTTTTTGAAAGAAGAAACTGAAGGAAAAAAAAACCGATAAATTGTGATATAGAAGAGTGGAGAAATGATGAGAGCAAAGAAAGAGAAAGAAAGAGAAATGAGAAAATATAGAAGAAAAAAGTGAGAGAATGAGAGAAATTGAGATGAAGAGCAAAAGTGCACCAACGTTAACTCTGCAACAACAACAAAAAAAAAAAAAAAAAAAAAAACAGAGTGAACGAGAAGACAAAGTATGGTTTCACAGTTCAGAAACGGTCGAACTAGGTGACACTAAAGCAATAAAATAACCAACATTGCCTTTGACTTGCACAAAACCATATGAAATCAAATTGTCCACTTTGTCCTTTCTGCATTCAGTAAAAGGATACATTTTCGTATGGCGTGTGAACACCATAGACTCCACGTAATCTATCTATCGCTCTTTCGCTTGTGTATGTGTGCTTGTCGTTGCTATGGTGCATTCAATTTTACATTAAACAACAGGATATTGTCAATTTAATTTCTCATGCTTGAAACATATTTCAACTTAAGTGATATAACAAAGGAAATGATTTTATTTTTTTTCTTTTCTTTTCTTTTCTTAACTAAATTTGAAATTCAAAGATAGCATTGATTAAATATGCAAATTTTGCATATTCTTTATTGAGCAACGATATGGCTAATCGATTATTTCACATAGTGAATTGTTTTGCATGAATTTTCAGTTATTTTTCCCTATTTCATCATATTAGATAATCCCAATTTTAAATGTTTCATCTATTTCAGTTGATTACGGCTCATTTGAGTTTTTCATAATAAAAACTTATAAACAAGTCGCTTGTTCATTTTTATTTGTTATTTTCACACATAAATTATATATATATTCATTCTCTTTCGTTCTATCTTTCTTAAAGGGAACATATGGAAAGACACGTCAGTCTAAAATTTGCGTAAATTTCTTTGTTTTGATACTATACTCTTAAAAAATAAAAAATTCCAAAATATTGCTTAAGATATCGTTGAACGAATTTGTAAACTTTTTCTTTTTTTCACACCATATGGAGGTCAGATTATTATCAAAACAGAATCAAATAAAGAAGAATTCTTTTCAAATGAATAATATCATTTCACTGTCGTTTTGTGTGTGTCTGTGTATGTGTTCTTTGGCAAATTTTTATTGTCTTTACGATGTTTTGGTCAAATTAATTTTAATGTATCACGATGTTAGCTAAATGTAATAAATATGCAATTAAAAAGACCAATGATTAACTCATTTGCACTATAACTGTGTATTCTCACTTGTACGCGTCAAAAATAAAAAAAAAATAAAAATGAAACAAATTGCTAGAACTAAATTATTGTATGAATTTCATCATAGCTTTATTAGCTAGCTAGTCATAAAATTGATGATTTGGATTTTATTTTGTGCGCCGATTGCATCATATTGCATTGATTCGCGCGCATGAAAAGAACACCGTTCGTTGTTTATCACATGATAAGAACAATTTGCTTAGTGATTATAAACCCTATGTATTTTGCACCTAGATTTGTGCATTTATTTTTGTTTTTTTTTTTGTTTTTTTTTTTTCTTTTTAATTTTTTTCGCACAAATCGAAAAACAGTTCAATAGAATCATCGATGATAAAACACATTGGAAAAAAAAAACTCGAACATAAAAGAAAACTTAAAACTTGAAATCTGTTGACGATATCACAAATAACAATTGTAATTAATATGACAATATACCTTGTGAAATATTTTTTTTTTTTTTTTTTTTGGTTCAAATTGGTCGGAGTGCGAAAGGTGTCGGAGTGTTTGTCGGAAAATATTATTTTTTCTTTGCGATGAAAAAATAATTCCTTTAAAAAAAAAAACGCGAAATATTTCCACTGACGATGCTTTGTAAATTCGTCTCCTTTTATAGAACAGTCAATTGTAACACAAACACGCACACACTCTCTGTATTTATTTGCTTCTTTTTGCTCCGGCAAAATTTCCAAACGTAATCGATTTCAATAGAATTCTTTCACTCAAAACCGTATTCTCTAGACAGATGTACTATAAGAATAACACTCTTATTGCTTAGTACTATTGGGTAATATATTGAAATGCGAAATCTAAACACACTGACGAAAGAAATAAAAATTGTATATTTCATATATATATATATATTTCAAGCACTAGTAAGAAATAATATTATTGCGACGCGATGAAAATTCCGAAACACATGCTAGCAATGACGGCCATTTTCAAACTGAACGCTGATAGCATTGTACAATGCGGCGATACTCATTCTCTTTTAGTTGCAAACATTCATACAACACAACCATGGACAATTTTATTTCTGTTTCTTTTTCGGTTTCTCTCTGTCATTCAAATACAATGTGTGTCTGCACAATGCGGCGACTGTACTTCAGTACATTGAATGAAATACACGCGGTTTTTGGTGTGTATATATTTTTTTATTTTTTATTTTTTTTTTTTTTTTTTTTTTTTTTTTTTGTATTTTCTCTACAAATTCTTCTTTGTCTCTTTCTTATGCTTTATGTGTTAAATGGTTATTTTCATTGCGATACAACTCTCTCGCTCTTTTTCGAATACGAGATGTGTTGGATTTAACCTTCGCATGGGTTATTTCATAAGATGTGTCGAGAATTTACTAACGTATGGCAACAGACGCTGCTGCTACTGCTATGTGTTCGCAAACATTTTCAAGCGCACAGCAACCGATGAGCATGTGTATTCATTCAAGTTGTGAGGAAATACCGCATAGTTTTGTCTCGATTGGCACATACAATACCTGAACACACAATTTTTATACTCAGTAAACTCAGACATACAGAGAAAAAGAGAGAGAGAGAGAGAGAGGCGCATACTATGCGTACGCATACAACCAACTGTACGGAGAGAACAGGCAACGGGCGCGATGCGACATGTTTTATTGTCGTTGAGCAAATCGTTTACACACATTTAGGCAATCGTTCACATGAATGAAATTGAAAGAAATTCAATGCTTTCCAATGAAATTCCATGTTATTTCCAATGGAATAAATGGCATTTATATGTATTATACTATATATATTGAATACAATTCCAACGTTCGCTAGTTGAATATGATTGTTGAGTTGATGTTACTGATGTTACCATTAATGAAGCAGGAATTTGAATAGCAGCATGTTCCAGTGCAAGAGTATGCTCGAAAATATGTACCGGCTAAAGTCAATCTTACTTGTGTAAAATGAAGAGCAAACGCAAATAAGAATCTGTTACTTACATAGATAAATGCACTTGAATATTTATTCATCAATGAACTTACTTATTGGAATGAACAAAAAAATCAAAAAATTTGGATTAAACGGACCATCATTCATTTCAATTAAATTCACAGGGAATGGTAAATTTTGAATACTTTGAAGCTTTTTGATGTGATTGAAAAGTTTATTCATCATAAGAAATCATGGATAAATTTACATTTTAAAACAAAAAAGACACATTTAAAGATTCGATTGGAATTGCCATTGTAATAAATACGAAAAATCACATCAATTAATGTTCATTCCTGTTTTCAGATGATTTTCTCGTTTTTCAGAAATTTCCAAACATTGGATTAGAGTTTGCCTTTTATCCCTGTAGCCTACAGGCTGTAGGAAAGATCACTCGATTCCGCGAAAATGTTCAGACAACTGCGATAATTGTGATATATTTTTTGCCAAAAACAATAAAAAATGAAAATAATAATGAATCAAAACTATGATTTGTAGAGCAGCAATGTGGCATTCGTTATATATTTTTCCATTTTAAGAGCTTTGATTTGAAGACAATAAGGCCATCTAGCAAGCGATTTATCAATGTACATTGACTATACCAACGGAAATTGCAAAAAGATACGATTTGTCATTTGCATTCCCTGACGGTGTATGTGCAATCCAGTGCAAACGATAGAAATCGCTGACTTATGCCATCATATATTAATGGTTCGTAATGTACTTGCCCACGGCATGGAAGTCCACTTTCACAATTTTGTTTGATATTCATTCAAATGCACACCGTTCTCGTAGAGATGGCGTAAGGCGTAATGAATTTCTTTGCTAATGCGAATTCGAGAGCAGCGTTGAGAGTTCAACAAATGTGCTCGTTTAACTTTTAGTGTATACAAGTTTAGAATGTAACACAAATCCACAACAATTTTTTTCGATCACGTAAACAGTTTTAAATGTTTTTTGTGAAAAACCACCAACTGAAATGAAACTAACATCGAAAGAATAATCGGAATGATATTGTACAATTCCGTACAAAATATCTTTGAAATAATTTTTTTCAAATTTTTCATTTTATATCGTTTTTATTTGGAAATAAAAAGTGCATCGGGTCAATCCGACCCAGGAAAGGGGTTGAAGGGTAATCAACATTTTTTTTATGGATGCGAAGGACTTGATGTTTTTTTTTTTAATTGAAATGATCTCCAAAAATATTGGCTTAATCTCCAAATATATGGAACGATAACCTGGGTCGAAAATAGGCTAGATGGCATGCCCCTAGCGGGGAACTTCAAGACAAAGGATAAATCAGTAGGTGATCATTAGACAAAATTGGAGATCGAGTCAATATTTTTGGAGATCGTTTCAGTAAAAAAAAAATACCAAAAACTATTATTCCTTTTTTTTTATTAAAATTCTAAAGTCACCAATGTAAAAATATATTTTTTTCATTTTCTAACTAGTTTGTGATTTTTGAATTTTTTTGATTTTTGACATTTTTGTTCTAAAACTTCGAAAAGTTTCAAAATTCCCCTTTTTTTATTTCAAAATATGGCTTTTTTTGGAATCAGCTATCAATGTTTGAAATATGAGTATCCTCAGATGAGTAATTTGCTATATACGCCGCTGATGCGGAAAGCAGAACATTATGTGCTCGTTCACAATGTAGTTATTGAACGAATCATTCACAATTGAATCAATTTGAAAAAAAGATTGAACGTTTATTTTGTACAAGTGAAATTACGAAATTCTAATTCGAAGTAAATTTGTTTGAAAAAAAAAAAACTAACAAACAACAATTTTCTATTTCTTTGAATTTTCATTTTCATTTGAATTGTTTTTTTTTTACGTCGCAATTTACAAAATTTCAAAGTATACAACCAAATGTAGTTATTTCATTCATTCACAATTTAAAATGTCATTGTAAACCGGTTCACTGTAAAAATGCCTAGTATTTACTCCTACGAATTTGACATTTCATCAATTATGACATTTTAAAATCAACAGCATTTGTCTTAATTCAGTGAATCATACATTTCGCAAAAATTTTGATTGGTATTCACGGTATGTTTAAAAAAAAAGGAATACAGTACAATTCAGAACAAAACATATTTTGGTATTAATTGCGTATTATTTTTCCACCTGTGTTTTATTTCACAACAGAGTGTAAATATTTCAGAATGGTTGATGACGTATTGTATTATGTTTTGGTGCTATTGACGCTATTGCCGGTGTTCTTATTTTTCAAGTTATTACAATGGATGGGATGGGAGCTATATGTAAACAATTAATCAATTACTCAATCAATTTACTTTCATTTCGTAAGCTTAAACTAATCTTTGTGCGATTCATAATATTACATTTATGAATATTTCGATAAAAAATTAAATGGATTTAACTTTTTTTTTTCTATTAGAAATCAATTGGAATCAACAAATGTTCAAGCGTAACCACTCAGTGCAGTTGCAGATGGATAATGGCTACGATAAAAAAGACAACGTTCTTTGTCTAGTTGAATGGCTTGTCGCTTGAGTAACAATTCACGTTCCAGTAGTATTCGTGTTTGATTTAAGGCAGTTCGAGTATCATTGGCTTCTTTTAGTGAAATGGACAATGCTAATGTTGCTTCTTCAATGCTTCGTACTTCTTCAACTAGGCCAAGATGTGCTCGATCACGACAATTTTCAACATTGAGTCGTCGATTGCGATTATCGAGACGCGTTTGAGCCACTTTCATCGGTGTATCCATGTTTTGCATACTTTGAGTTAAATTTTCAATAAGCAACTCTGTGTCTGCCAATCGTTTGAGACACTGCATTCAAATTGCCGTGAAAATCAAATGTGATAACGCGATAAAATTAGGAAAAAAAAAAGATAAAAAGGAATGAATGAAAAAAAGGGAAAAAAATTATTCAAAAAATTGTAAAATTACATCATTTAATTCTGATTCATGCTTTCGGCAAGCCTCATCCAAATTTGTTATACGATGATTAAATGCTCGGACTACATGATCCGCTTTGGTACGTAAATCTCTAGCAGCATTAATAAGTATTGCATCGACTTTTGCCCGTAGCTTTATCTTCAATGACAATTAATAATAATTACCAACTGACAATGTACGATTTGAATGAAATTGATAAACTTTTCGCTTAAATGAACACAAAATGTCATACCGATTTTTGTCTAACTTCCTCACAATCTTTCAGAGCTCTGACTGTAAATGCTTCCCATCGTTCTTCCGTGGACTGTCTAGTAGAAACCAAACAAACAAATTGTACCAGTGTATATCGATAGAAGACAAAAATTATTAATTTTACTCATTCATAAATCGTGTAGCGCCCGGTTTAAAGAGAATCTCATGCGATTTGTTATTTAATGATGAATTTTTTGAATCAATTTCATACGCATGCATTTTATCAGACCAATCACATTCAAGTCGTTCACGTGCCGCACGATTTTCATTTTGTTGTCTATTGATTTCATTTAATGTTCCATTAAATACATTACGAATTTCTGAAATCAATGCAATCTCTTCGATAAGCTCTTCTTCTGGACGGTCACGGATCAATTCGCTATCAGGTCGACGACTTCGTCGTTCAATACATTCAGTTGCTGTAAAAAAATGTGCAAACTATTTATAAATTGGAAATAACAGATGTACACAATCAGATTAATTGGATGCAATGATTACCAATTGATTCGGGTTTTTGTAAAACAACAAGTGCTTGCATCATACGATTTCGTTGCTCAGCTAAATTGCTTATTTCATCCATTTGCGCTTGAATTGCTCTTTCCAATGTTGTTTTTAAACGATACACATCATGTGTACGATCTCTCAGCAATTGTGTACTATTCTCTTGATGACGATTAACCAATGCATTTACATGATCAGTTGTATCTTTGCTTTTGTCTTCAACTCTGTGAAAGTTTTTTTTATTTTTTTTTTTCAGAATTTTCAGAATAGGAATTGATAATGAAAATAATATGTTGAATTACTTAAGGCTTTGGAGAATAATTTGATGATTTTCATCATAAATATCAATGTTACGTTGATGCCATTCATTTGTACTGAATCGAGTTACAGAATAATGATCAACAATTGGTTTTACACCAATTAAACCACTAGATGGATTCCAATCACATTTTCCAGTTGCCCATGGTCCAATTGCACCCATTTTTTCACTCATTTCATCCTGAATTGATCGTGTATTTTCGCATTTTGTTTGGCAATCATCCTGAAATTTATTTGAATTTTTTTTTTTTTTGGTTTGTCAATAATTCATTTAAAAATTATTCCAATAGAAGAAAAAATTTACTATTAAAAAAAATATAATAAAAAATTGTATTGAAATTCCTTAACACTGAATCAATGAATGAAATGAAAAAATGGTAAGTTTTCTTGAAAAAATTCACTTCTAATTTCAAGACATCATTGGATATTGGATTAAAGTAGGTCAACAAACCTGCTGTGAGCTGCTATCTTCCCATGTAATACGTTTGGTTTTATCAATTTCTTCCTGAAAATAACATAAAATTATTTGATCTATAATAAGTAAATACTTTCAATGTAATGTACTTTCATGCAACATGGTATATTTTCACTATTTTCGGAATTCATAATAACAACAGCTGAATAATTTTATTTTCCAATTTAATTTCTTGATTGGATCTTCGAACAATGAAATGTGCTGGTTTAAAGCTAACAACTCAATGGAGACTAAAAGTTAAATATTTTGAGCATAAACTTGTGAACCACAACTGTTATTTTCGTTTTCATAATAAATTGTTTTAAGAAATAAATAGCAACGGTTGCCATTCTATTTGAATGCGCTTTTGCGCATAAGGTCTGCCATTCAATGAATATCAATAAAGCGAATTTTTTTTTTTTTTTTTTTTTTTTTTTGAGACGATAAACAAAAAACGATAAAGTAAAAACGATAAAACTCTTGACGATATTGGATCCAAACATTGATTTATTTTAAGTAAAAAAAATTCTTATAAAGCTAAAACCAATGGCGATATATGTCATGTATTACATGTCACTAGTTGAATGTGATGTCAATGTGTGAATTGTTTCATTTTTTGTTCGAAAATTTTCATTTCTTGTGTTAAAATTGCTCTTTTTGGTTGGAAAATTTCTATTTTTCAACAGATATATATGTCATTGTTGATGATATTGTTGTTATTGTTGTTATTGTTGTTATTGTTGTTGATGTTGTTGTATGTGCGCCACGCAGTAGGGCAATGGCATTTTCCTGTGCACGAATATCCCTTCGGCATGGGCGAATATTATTATAAAAAAAAATCATGACATAATTCACTGCAATTAATTTATTAAAAGAGTCTTTCCATATAATTAAAAAAAAAACATTTTTTTTTATATACTACAAAAGTTTGTTAATAAAATGTATTAAAATTAATTTTCAATGAATTAACACATAAAATTAGTTCAAAAAAATTGCTTTGAGCTTCTGTTCTATAGATTTCATATTATGTTTAATTTTCTTATTTTATTTCTGGATTGATGAATGAAATCTGCTGGCCTATAGAAAATTGATGTATAAAAATGAAAACGGAGATGTATGTGGAGAGAAGGAGGGGGGGCTGTTTACAACGTGTAATAATTCGTTGTATGAAATAGCAAAGGTTGCCATTTTATAGCAAAATGCTTGTGCTCGCAAGGTCGTCCATTCAATACATATTAAACAAACAATTTTGCTTGTGCGATGAACAATTTTTGCCAATGAATTACATTACCAAATACATCCGATTGTTTTATCAACAACAACAATGACAATTTAAACAGCACACTGGATTTTATTGCATTTCTTACTATCTAATTACACTTATCATCATAAATTAACACATAATTTTCTATACACTGCTCCTGTCGAAGTTTTTTGATACAATGTAAGATTTTTGGGTCATTGAAGGTAATCAATAATCGATTCGGAATCGTACAGATTGATTGCTAAAATTAGAATTGCTCTTTCTCTCTCTCTCTCTCTTTTTCTCTCTTTCTCTCTCTCTCTTTCTCTTTCTCTCTTTCTCTCTTTCTCTCTCTCTCGCTCTTTCGATCTCTCCCTCCTCCTCTCTCTCTCTCTCTGTGTGAGTGTGTTCATCCATCTCTCTTAGTTTCTCACTCCCTCTCTTTATTTCTATTTCTTTCCCTCTGTATCAAAGCATCGAACTTGAATAAAGTGAACTATTAAAATTCTTATCATCGAAATACAAGCTAAAACATGTGAATAAAATACTTTCAGTTGTTGTGCATATTCGAATCAGCGCTATTCGATTTCAGAGTAAAAGTTAGAAAAAGTCTGAATTGAATTTCATGAGTTTTGTCTTGCACCATTTGTCACATAAAAACTTGCGGATTAAATTTCAATAGTATTAACGGCAAAACATTTGCAGTTAAGAGTGTTCTTTTCAATATTCCATAGTTTGAATCATATTAAATAATCTGATAATTTTAAATAAGTCTATTGACAATCTAATTGCACAAAAGCAGCATTGAAATTAATCATGAGATAATCTCAAATACTTGATCAAAATCATTCGTATTTCATTTTTCCGTTTTTTTTTCCTCATTCATCTATATTCCTTTCTTATTTTTGTAGCTTTCCTGTTTTTCGTCGAGAAAATATTCAAAAAGTAATAAAAGAAAATTCAAGCAATTTAAATATAATAACTTTGGATTACATTTGAAGTGAAGAAAATGCAACGACAACATATTTTCTTTTTTTTTTCTTCTTTTAATTTTACTCTTTTTTTTTGTTCAATTCATTCATTTTCAACAAGTGTGTTTTGAGTTAATTTCGCGACTTTATATGAAGCAAATAACGTCCATTGACATCAATCTCTATCAAACCATTCTAATATTTCACATTGTCTACGAAAAAACTTTAACTAAATTGATTCGGTCGATTTTTCTCCTACATAAATTTCGACGAGAGAAAGAGAGAGAGAGAGAGAGAGAGAGAGAGAGAGAGAGAGAGAAAGAAAGAAAAAATGAACTGAGAAAAGTGCGTTGGTGTTGTAACACTTGTTGCTGCTTTTGTTTTAAAACTACAAATTATTCCAATTCTGTGTATTGTTAATCCGTTTGCGTACATAAAAAGATACAGTTATATGCATGTTGTTACATGTTCGAGAGAGCATGCACATGTAAAATGAAATCATTATGTTGGTCTGTATTTGTGTTTCAAATTATATTAAAACTGTATCAAATATTTGTGTATTAAATAATCCGTCTAAATTTCATTGAGAAAATCTCATCGAAATATCAATGTATTTTGATTGCAATATTCAAAACTCGACATAATTCACATATACATATACAATGAGAAGGCGTACACAAAGCGATATCAACGCCTCACTTACACCCACCACTTTCCGTTCAACACATTTGATACGCTCGCGTGTATCAATGTATTTGTGTTTGCCAAAGCGCTTGTGTTTGAATCCAACATTTCATATATGAATGCTGGATGAACAAGTGAATATGTGTCATTCGTCGCTGGAGCTTAGTATAAAGCGCACGCATTTTCATGTTTTCTCTTCCTGCAAAATAATTTTTCAAACAGTTTTCATTTAACCAAGAATAGTTGAACAAGAGATTGATAAATCCATTACATAAGTATCAACGAATTGTCGTGATTGATTATCAAAAACAAACAATAAAAATTTTTTAATTCGCAATAAAGAGACACGAGGAAATTTGCGGAAATTTTTTTGGTTTTCCTTTTTTTTTTTTTTGAATCGAAGAAAAATAAGTAAATTGAGTAAATTGTGCATTAAAATTTATGAACGAAACAATTTGATTAAAAAAAAAAGAAAATACAGTGTAAAACGTTGTGTTACAAATTTAAGCGTGAGACATTTTTCATTTTGTGAAATTGCCAATGAAAAGAATGGAAGGCCAAATGGAGAATTTGGCAGAAGTTTATGTGCAAGATTTTGAATTAGATCATTTGGGTGCACCAGTTAAACGTGAACCCGAATCGGCAATAAAAATTCCATGGAATTCGGTTGATGATGAAGAAATGCCAAATACAGTTCGTCTACGACCAATTAATGTACCAAATGGTTGGCATCAACATGAAGATCGTCGTTTACATAATTTTTCACCACAAACTGATTCGCATAATCACAATACAATGACAACGCCACAAGGTATTGTTGTTAATGGTGTAAATGGTGTACCATCAACACCACCAGATACACCGCCGCATGTTTATTCACCGTGCAATGGTACAATTTATAATGGCCATTCATATGGTCATACTCATCGGCAATCATTTGTTGATGATATGATGTGGTTGCCACAAACGATGCGAGGTGAACAGCCGCTTGATTTACGGCCATTACAAAATTGCTTGGACAATGATTGGGAACGACGTGAATATATGCAACCACCATCAAATGGACAAACGCTTACCAATTTACCAACACATTTGACACATTTGGATCATCATCATATGGCTTCAATTAATGTGCACAATTCGTATAATCATGCACATGGCAATCGTCCAATGTCGGTCAGTTCAACACGTTCATCATCAACAATTTCACCACGACAATCGATTCAACATTCATCCGGTTCGCAAAGTAGCCAAAATTCTGATAAAGCCATTGCCGATGAATTGTTAACAACATTATCTGTTCGCGAATTAAATAAACGTTTACATGGTTGTCCACGTGAAGAAATTGCAAAATTAAAGCAAAAACGTCGTACATTGAAAAATCGTGGCTATGCACAAAATTGCCGATCAAAACGATTACATCAAAGACATGAATTGGAAAAAACCAATCGTGAATTACAATTGGATTTGAAAAATGCACGCATGGAAATAAGTAAATTGCATCTTGAATTGGATTTACTAAAGCAAAGAATTGCTCAACGTCAAAATGATCAATCACATGATTTACATTCAGATGGACATAGTTCGCCAGAATTTTATCTATGACGTCAAATCGGAGCTCATGCTCCACGACAACAATCACAATGGAACACACGCTATTGCTAATCATAGTGATTCATTTTTCTCGCACACACAGTTTTATTGATTTTTATTTTTTGCTGTTTTCTTTCATTGAAGAAAAAAAAAAAATTTCGATTAATGTTTTGTTTTTCATTCACGATTTCAAGGAATGAAGAATTTAAACTTTTTCTTTTTTTTTTTCTTTTCTCTTACCAAAATAAAGCGGTGTGATCCATTGCTGATTGTGGTCGAAATCATTTAATTTAATAAAATCTAAAACAAAAATCAGACGATGAAAAAATGACAGCAAATTAACTTTTACTTCGAATTATTCTTATGTGAAAGAATAAAAATGAACGAGTAAATTTAAAGTGATAAATCAAGTCAAAAGAAAAACAAAATTGGTTGAATGTTATTAACCAATTTAACATTAAAAGAAAAAAGAATCATTCTCATTTTGCCAAATAATTTCATTAAAAAGAAAAAGAAGAAAAAAACTTTGAAAAAAAAAAAAAAAATAAACCTAAACAAATTTAATTAAAACAAAAAGCTCATACTTATAATTACAAATGTTAATTAATGATAAGTCGACGTCTTCTTAAGTTTCTGTTTCAAGTAACAACAACAACAACAAAAACAAAATACCGTTGTGTCTCTAAACTTTCTTTTTAAGATAATTTTTTTTCTTTTTGTTCGTTTCAATATCGTTTAAATTGAATTCAGTGCAATGTCATGGAATGAATGTGCAAATGATCGGCTAAAAGTCGAACACATTTTAAAAATTTTCAACACACACAATTCGGAAGAGGAAGTTTTCGCAAATATTTTAGAATTCCTTGAAAATTTCAATAATATTTTTTCACATTTTTTTATTTACAACAAATTAACAGACATTCCCTTGCACCACTTTGTTTCAATTTCCGAATTTCTTTTGTTTTTTTTTTTTTTTATTCAATTTTTGTTTGATAAATTTAAAATGAACAAGAAAAACACTTTTATTTTCATTCAAAATAAATAAAACACACTTGAATATCATTTGTTATAGCAATCTCAATGAAAACACATACAAAAATTGTAATGTAAATAACAAAAACTACAAGGAAAAAAATTAAATAAATTTAATGAAAATAAATATAAAAACTAAAAAAAAAAAACTGTCTCAATAGTTGTCTTGTGTTTTAGGCCGGTCCATATTCTGTTCCTTTTGCCATTTGGTTTGATTGCAACACGAATTGGTCTTAATTAACGAAATGATTTGCTTTTGCTAATGACACTCAATTAACGAGTGAAAAAAAAAAAATAACAACAAATCAATGAAAAAAAAATAAAGCAACATTAGTTCCGATGATGCTACTGACCTTTCACAAATTCTGACTGTGTGGCCATTTCTGTGATAATATTATTTGCGCAACATTAGCAGATCATTCAACTCAGCTTCCATTTACTTCCTTTACTCAAAGCAATTATTGTTATGGAAAAAAAAGGTAACTTAATACAATGCAATGAAATCCGAATGAAAACAATTAAATCAGATCTTTCGGTCGCGCTTTTTTTCTTTCGCTCATTGAGAATAAGATTATTCCTTTGGGAATTGAAATGTTGCACACTGTTTGTATTTTATTAAGTCTTCTTACACAACACAACATATCTCTCACTGCAAATAAACATGTTTTTGGTTCCATTTAGTCTCGATTTTTAAGCGTAAGTTCATTGTTCATTTTTGTTCAATCGAAAAAAGCAAAAAAAAAAAAAAAAAAAAAAAAATGAATCTCTCTGCTCTATATTCCATTTCTTTCAGACATCAGCAGTGGCGTTTTAAGTTGAAAACGTAAGTAATTTGAATTGTAAACAGCTCTCGAAATTGTAACAGCATTGCAAAAAAGTGGAACTTGATAAAATAGTATTTACAAAATGAAAAAAAAAAAAAAAAACAAAAAAAACTTATAGATATCAATGAATTATTTATGTTGATCATCATCGTTTCATTCATCTCTTCGCAAAATGTACCCAGAGTAGGCTGTAATGCAAAACTAAATGTATCATTTTATGCGAGAATCATTGCTTGTTGCAAATAACATCACAATGAATGTCAAATAAATAAACACAAATTCATTGTCACAAATGCGTTTATTTTCATTACATTTCTTACATTTTTGCCCTAAGAGTTTATATTCTTTGGTTCTTCGTTATGTCGCGACATACTGGACTTGCAATGTGAACTCTTCATTGCATATTTTGTTATTTATTTCATTTTCAATGCGCAGTATTTTTTTTGCATTTTTTTTTTCTTTTTTTTTTTTTTTCTTTTTTTTTTTTAAATAAATCGCTTTTTATTTCCAGAAAACTGTGAATTCTAGCAAAAATACGGAAATTAAATACGATATAGTATCTCATATATAAAGTATTTTTTCTGTATGTGTGTGTGTGTGTATGTGTGTGCTTTTTTTCTACACTTTGACTGGAAATTAGATCTTTGGGTCTGTGTTGGTTGGTTACATGATTTCTGAGTAAATTATCGTTAGAGTTTCGATTAAGGCTATTTGGTATATTTATAACTGTATAGTCACTGAATATTCGTCCTGTTTTCAAAGTATCACATTTAAAACGGCCATTAATATAGCGATTGCAACAAAAGAAAGAAAATTGATATTGACCTCTAGTTGGCTATGAGATCTCACAAAATGTCTATAATGACCATATCATTTGAAATGCCTTAAAACTAATCTTTGATTTAATGATGCCACACTTATTCAATTGAATACACGTTTTCTTTCTTCTCTCTTTCTCTCTTCCTCTCTCTCTCTCTCTCTCTCTCTCTCTCTCTCTCTCTCTCTCTCTCTCTCTGTCTGTCTGTCAGTCTGTCTCTCTCCTTCTCTCTCTCTCTCTCTCTCTCTCTCTCTCTCTCTCTTGTTTTTTTCTCTCTCAATCAGATTCAAATCCGATACGACATTCGTCAATGATTTCGTGCATGGAAATGTTTGATGCAAAATAGTTTACATTATCGGTTGTTATTAATGACGTGTTATTATTGCTGTTGTTGTTTTGGTTTTTGAAAAGAAGGATTCACCAATTTTACGAAAAAAAATTTTTCGTATTGATCATGATAAGAGTTAATGGTACACGTGCAAGTGCATTTTTAGGGCAAAGTACTTTGACGATTTGAAATGAAGACAACAAACAAAAAAGCCGTTCGAGAGAAGAAAAAAAAAACCGCATCGAATTGTTTCTTCATTTTGAAATGAAATGTCGATGACCAGCTTGAAAATGTGTGCACGTGAAATGGGTGAACATAAATTCGTACAATTGCAAATCACAACATAATAAATTATTTTACAGAGAAAATATGTTTGTTTTTGAATGACGAAAAATACACATGTTGTGCAATTTTTATAATATTTTTATTGAATGATTTTGATTAAGCAATGTCAATTTAAAAGTTCAAAACGAAACATCACCAAAGTAGAATAATAACTGAGTTCACTGACTCTTCTGTTATACATAAAATTTTTTTTTTTCGTTCCCCCGAACAGAGTGCATTATGCGATTGGCTTGTGTTGTTATATACATGCCAATATTATATATAACCAGTGCAGAGAAGAAAGAAAAAAAAAAATCACAAATTCAACATTATTATATGCGTCAGCATTAATGTATAATTGATTTTTCTTTTTATTTCAGCTCGAGGTGTAATAAAGTAGTTTTTTTCTGAATATTTGTTGCAAGCGATTAATTAGAAGACAATGATTGTTATCAATTTCAATAATCGGTTGGTAGAGTAATATACAACGAATTTATATGTGAAACCGATTTATTACAATATATTTTGCCTAATAATTTGATGCACATTGTCTGACTAGTAATTTGATCTTCATTCAATGTACTGACAAATCGTTTAACAAAACTAACACCATTTTAAACATTTTCAAGTCAATCGCAAAACTGTGAATTTACTTGCGATTTAGTTATACATTGTACGATGTTAGTTTGTTTAAATTATTAATCAAATGTTTCTTTGGCTCGATTTATTGAACCATATCACACATCAGATTAATACTTTTTAGTCATTTTTGCAATGTACTATTTTCTAAACTATACGAGAGGTCATTATCAGTTTTATTAATATGTTTGATTGTATTAAAATGATGCACACAATGTTTAAACTGTACATTGATTTATTAATTGTTGTTTTTATTGTAATTACAATTTCCTATGATTCAGGAAAGTATAAAAATATTACATTTTAATGCATTCAATGTCATTGTCATGCAGTTATTTGATTCAACTAGGCTATTAACGTGGCAAAAAATTGCAAATGTCCTATTTTATATGGAAAATTCACAATTTTTTTGTGAAGCAACTTATCATGTGGTTGTTAATCATTGTTTAAAATGAATAAATGACAAATTGAATAATGATAATTTTCAACGTAAATTTCCTTGATTTTATGCTCTGTTGAATATTTCTATTTCAAATGAATATCATCGTTTGAGAGTTGTTAATAGTAACAAAACAAAAAAAGAAGAAAAAAAAAAAAAACAAAAATAGAAGTAATGAATTTAGGTTTAAGCGTTAACTGTTTAATTAAGGTTCAAGCATTACTTCTTTACACCGTCAATAGTGTCTGCTATCTTTGTCAGCTTGAATTGACGATATTGTAAATGAAGAGCGTGAACAAAGAGGGTTGCATTGAAGCCAAAGGAATGCAATGCAATAAACTATCTATCGATGTTTTTGTTCGTTTGGTCAAACTAGATTAATTACTTAAATAGAACATTAATCGATTTTTTTTTTGTTGTTGTTGTGTCACCCATCACTTGAGTCCATTCAGTTACCAGACTTCCGAGAAATGGAACACATTCAAAATCGATATCAAATGGTATCGATATATGGTTCAAGCGGATACATTTAAGTCACGTATTCAGCAATTATGATACGATCATAATTATGGTCATTAAATTTAAAGCTATAAAATCTAATATTTTTTATGTGAAAAGATTTCAATTTAAAACGTTTAAACACAGCTTCAATTGAAAGCATTTTTGGCATATTTCAAAATTGAAATAAATTTCTCTAGCTCATTTTATGCGTTTTTTTTTTATCTCTTTTCAAGTACCGTTCATTTTCACTCTTTATTATTTAAAAATGATTCATAAACTGTCAATCGAATTGCATTGAGTCGAAAAAAAAAAAGTTGCAGTTTTTCAAAAAGATTATTTGTCAAATTGTTTAGACAAAATGCGATTTTATCGCTTTATTTGTTTACAAACGGATAAAAAAGCCGAAATTTTATAGCTTGAAAAATGAAATGCATTGACTTAGACTAAATAAACGGTCATTTAAAATATTTTTTGAATGAATCACAAAATATTTTGTTTGCATTACATTTAAAATTAGTGCTGCGATATTGAAAAGAAATTTGGTTTTGGTTTTCATTGCTTATAAAACTGTCATCATATAAGTTAGAATTGTTTATGATTTTTGTTTTCGTCTTCTTCTTCTTTTTTTTTTCCATTGATTTTATTAGGATTGTGTGTTAAAATTTCGGTTTGCAAAAACCATTTCACTACTGATATTCTATTGACAAATATATAAAATGGACCAAAAGAAAATGTGAAACAAAATCGAAATTACCAAAAATATCAAGAGTCCACTCAAAACAATGACATTTAAATAAATATGAGCGTTTGCTTCGATGTATTTGTATTTGTATTTTTGGCACATATGGGCAACAAGCATTAAAATGATATCGATGCATAAACCAATCTCAATATCGGTAACAATAACAGTAAAAATAATAATTTACTCGCCACAAAATGATATTTCTGATTTATTTTATTGAGACAAAGGCCAGAATCAGAATCTTTGATTCAGAGAAAGAGAGGGAGGGGGAGAGAGAGAGAGACAAGAGAAAGAGAGAGAGAGAGAGAGAAAGAAAAAAAAGAGAGAGAGAGAGAGAGAGAGAAAGAAAGAAAGAGAGAGAGAGAGAGGAAGAGAGAGTAAGACGTTTATTTCTGTAATAGGCGAATGACAAACTAATCGTGAAAATGAAATAAGCAAATTCAAGTTAAACTCAATTTGGTCAAGTGCATTTACTAAAATCAGTCGCTCTAATTGTATTCCAAACAATATTTGGTTGGTTTTTAACATGATGAAATCAATTGGTTATGATAAGTCGTGCCAATTTTCTTCTCCCTTGTTCTGCATACATTTTCACAAGCATTTTCATTGAAAGAAATGAACCAAATTTCATTGTTTTTGTTGTCTTGTCTGTATTGATTTATGTATATTGGAAAAATATTTATGCATCGATACCCGAATAAATATTTAACTGTATAATAAAACACTTTTTCGACTGATAAAAATTCTGCTCATCAATCGATCTATTACTTTTGTCAACAAAAACACTCACACACACTCATTTCTGATTTTCATACAAATATTTCGACAAAAATCAAATTTATACAGGAGCTGCGTCTGCATAAAGCATAAATTCAGTGGCAAAGATGAATTAATAAAATATATACAAAGCACAAAACAGCTTAATGGTCAAAATATGTTTATTAAATGGATTTAGCGCGATGTGATTTTTCTCTTTGTAACATTCTCTCTAATTCAATTAAAAAAAAACGACAGTATTTTCCAAGTGATAAATAAACAAATTAAATTTATGTAAACAAATGGTTTGAATTTGCCAATTCGGTTTTTGTCATTCGAATGGAGCAATAAGAATGTGTTTATTACATAAAACAAAACAAAAAATGTGACAAATCAAGGGGTTAAAATAAAAACATGAAAAGCGATTTCCTGTGTAAACAATCGTTCGTATCTTTATAATCTCGAAAAGATTAATAGCATCGAAATTCATCACTTCAAAGAACATATATATACAAAAAAATGAGATATGAATAAATCAAGAAAAAACACGAGAGATTTGAATGAAAAGTGAAATATGGAAGATTTTAGCTCAAATTACATGTAGCAAAACAATGTTTACTTTAAAAGATATTTCAACAATAATTTTTGGTTGCGTAACAAAAATGGGCACGCGTTTATATTTTGTGCTGATCCTCAATCGTGTTTCTGAATGAATCTAAAAAAAAAAAAAAATTTTTGTTGACCAATTCAATAATTCTATCTAATTTTTTGGCTGACAACAATGAAAAATGTCGTCGAAAAGTTTATTGTGTCTATGTGTGTTCGGTGTTTTCGATCGGCAGAACTACTAATAAAAAACAAAAAAAAAAAAAAAAAAAAACAAAAACTTTCGCCATATGAAAAATATTATTTGCTTGTTCAATGAAATCCAAAACTTGGAATATGAAGCAATCAATGCAGAAAGTGTTGGTTTCAATTCAAGGCACGACAATCCAAAGAAATGTTGTTGCATTCATGTCTTTCTCCTGAAATTCTTTGTGACATGGGCAAAATATGATGAAAAAAAAGGAACAAAATAGAAGAAGAAAAACAACCATTCAAAACGAATTGATTGTTTTTTTTGTCAGAATGACCGCATACCGATTGATATATCATCATTTTTGAATGGCAGAAGGTATCAACTACTGGTCACGGTTTTCAAACGACTGCACATGATTGTGATTGCACTGTGCACACGATTATTGTTTTTTTTTTTTTTTTAATTTTCACCAATTGTATCCAGTGGTATGCTACACAATTTGGTACTTCGTTCGATAAGAAAAAGTCCAATTGAAATTTGAACTTGAATAATTTTGCAACATATGCTAAATGACAGACATTTGATTATTTTTTTTTTCTCGTCTTTTCCAACGATGAATGATTTGTTAATCATGTGCCAATTAAATTCGAATAATTGGCCAATATGATTGAACAGCAATATCAGTGGCGCTAGGTGTTTTTTTTTTTTGGGTATTTTTTGCGAAATTTTTTTTTTGTGCGTGTTCAATTGTGATCGAACGAATTTAATGCTGGAAGACACATTTTTCGGTATGCTCACGATTTGGTTGTTTTTATTTTTTTTTCTTCATTCAGAAAAACGAAAATTTTCAATCAGGCATTATGATTAGATATAACTGAATATACAGCCATCAATGTAGTCTATTTCATGGTTAGATATATGTCTAATCGAGCAAAAAATATTCCATTATATTCAAACGCAATTGAAGGATTTGCTCATTTTACTGTGCTCATCGTGCACATGGATCATAAAATATACGACAATCGATTGGAAGGTACTGTCATTATTATGGCCAAAGTTAAATGCTATTAGACGCAGTCGATTTCATAAAGAGGGGTGGCACAAACGACACGACAAGATATGTGAAAAGTGGATTTTTCGGCTTTTTTTTTTCATCTCAACTCAATCGATGAACGGAAAAAAACATCCTCGCGAGATTGAAAAGGGAAAAAAAAACCAAAACAATGTTAATTTGAATTTACATGCATTGAGCTGGATCAACTTGGAAAAGTTTGTATTTATATTTAGCCAATTCAAGATAAATATCAAATTCGATTAGAAAATAGAATATTCTCATTAGATTTGTGCTTGTCAATAGACACAAGTCTACAGAGAGACAAGAGATATTTTTTCGTTCGTCAAACTTGTATCTCTTCTGAGGGGTTTTTTTTCGAGCCTTCTGTTGAATTTTACAATGTTTTGAAAAGCATTTCTAGAAATTTATCAATTCAATCGGGCACTTCTTAAGACAAATTGAAAAGAAATTCGAAAATTGAATTTGTGATTGAATGAATTCGAAAAGAATTAATTTGCAATGATGAAAAGCGAACAACTTAAAAACAAACAACTGACCTCGAGAAATATAAAAAAGAAGAAAAAAAAAATAAACGAATGTAAACTCCTTACTTGACCATGTGGTACAATTTCGACGGTGAATCTCCCGAAACTTTTTCCCGTTTATTATTTTAGTTTTTGTTGCTTTGGGATTTAAATGGAAACAAATAGAATATTGTTTTTTTTTCTTTTCGCTCACTCTCTTTCGTACAGGCAAACGACAATATTCAATTTTGATTGGGATAAATAATCTTTGGAACATATTTTATTGATATCTTTGCTGATTTATATCATGGCAGTGAATCGAATAGCGTACAATATCTCCACTGTCCGAATAGGAAGGAAAAAAAAAAATAGTAAACGAACGAGAGAGGAAAACATTTATTTATTATCGTGCGATATTTTTGCAATTTTATTTATGATCAAAATTTCCGTTCGGTGTTAGTGTGAGTGTAAGTGTGAGCAAGAAAAAGGAGAGATAGAGAGCATGCTAGAAAATGAAAAAGAAACAAAAGAGATATCAATTGAAAATTGACTGAGAGAGAGAGGGAGAGAGAGAGTGTGAGAACGAGAAAAAAGAGCAAAAGACAATGTGTGATTGTGTTTGGATTTAGTCCGGTGATGATTCGCTTTCGTTCTCTTTTTCTCTTTTTCAGCAATAGAAACCGTGTCGACTGTGCGTCCCCGAAAACAATAAATATTTTTGCAATAAATTTTTTAATCTTGTCCGTTTGATCGGCAAATAGTGTTTTTTACGACATTTTGCGCCTTTGCAAAAATATCGTGACATCGTTGTTTAGATTCACTGTGTACGCTGATGTGCTGCATATTAGTATATGTATTTTAAGTGAACGGGAATGTTTCATGCTGTTGTACAAATTTCGGTAGTGTTTTGACTTTATTTACTTTATTTGCTTTCGTATTTTTTTTATGCGTTTTTTTGCACATAATTCTCTTGACGTCATTTGTGCCAAACTTCCGTATTTTGTTTTTTTTCTTTTTGGGGAGGACATTGAGAACAATAAAAAAAAGAAAAATAAAACTACGTTCTCGCACACATCATATAGCATTGGCTGCAATAAATTCAAAGCGATACAATACACTAATCACTTGAAATTGCGGAACTAATATATTTCTTTCTGGTCATTTTGCAGGCGTAGCCAGTGTCTTGTCTTGGATTCAATAAAGTTAAATAGATAAAAAAAAAGAAGAGAAATCGAGAACAACGTTCCTTTGAAAATCAATGAACTAAAGCGCCATTAAACAGTTAACCTCGTTTTCGAGTTAAGCCAAAATTCCATCAATTTTCTTTTTTTTTTCCACACTCGGTCAAAATCATTTGAAAACTCATTGTATTTTATTCAATGGAAAACATGTCATTGCTACCATCATATTGACCATATTATTATAACCGTCTTAATGTTCTTTGACAAAACAAAATAATATTTTCTTGCCGACAATCCGATTAAAAATTCCATTTTTCGCATGATATAAAATCAGAAAAGGACGAAAATGAAGGAAGGGAAAGAGAAAGAGAAAGAGAAAGAGGAAGAGAAAGAGAGAGAGAGAGAGAGAGAGAGAGAGAGAGAGAGAGAGAGAGAGAGAAAGAGAAAGAGAAAGAGAAATAGAGAGAGAAAGAGAGAGAGAAAGAGAGAGAGAGAAAGAGAAAGAGAAAGAGAAAGAGAAAGAGAAAGAGAGAGAGAGTGAATAAAAACAACATATTTTTTCATGTCTGTTGCATTAATAAAATGCACATCGAGCAAATACTTTTGGAAAATGGTTTATATGTACTTTCTTCATCAACAAGCACAGATGTCCAGTTATTGTGGACTCAAATTTTAGCATCTCACCTATAAATTCGATTTGTGGCGGTATATGCATATCATATACAACAAGTTTGTGAATATGGCCACCACATATTATTTTATTTTATTTTATGAGGTGCCGTTTGCATGCATATATACACACAGAGATTTTTACGCATGAACATAACCAATGGCCATTACAGATACAAATCGTTATGTGCACACGTTTATCTTTTTCGATCATTTCAGCGAGCCGAAGAAATTTCCTTCGTCGATTTGTTTTTTCATCTCGCTTTTGGTTTTTCGCTTATGGTTCTCGCATCTTTTTTTTTTATCAATTTCGACGCTTTTTTTTTATTATTATCTATCAGTTCATTCGGCCGTTTGTTTGCCTTTCAAGCGTGCATCTGATATGTTAAACATATTGTGTGTGTGCGTGCATGTGTGAGTATTTGTGAGCGTGAATTCTGTTCATTTTTTTTTTTTTGGGGTAACATATTCGTTTTATGTTTATAATATGTAAAACACAATTTCTTGAGATTGGCTAACTTTTGTTTGAGGTCAATTCAAAGCAACCGAAAACGATAAACCAAAAAAAAAAAAAAAAACTATAATGTTCTGTTGTATTGATACGGTTGCATTACCATACCATCCAATAATAGCAAAAATAGCGAAATCACATATAATATTGACATCGATAAATGACAAATGGAAATTATCCGCACATAATTTAAATCAATTTACGTGCCATCAAAAAACTCATATAAGGTTGTAAATTATATCGCGCTGTTGGCGTGATTTATTTCCCAAAAAAAACAGTTTTATTCTGTTTGAACTTCTACAGACAATAATTTAGTGTAAGCCAAGCAGACGAACATGATTGTTTTTGTTGAAAAAAAAAAAAAATCGAAAATTTTCGTTAATAAAAACACCGTATATTGAATTAGAAAAGAGCAAATGGACACCAGAAATCGATATGCATGACACACAATGAAAACAATTGCTTTCCCTTTTCCCGTTAAATCATTGATCGACAATATACGACGGCCCAAACGACAGAAAATAGAAGGAAACAAAAAAAAAAAAAAAAAAAAAATACAACGTTCGAGATAGTCAGAAGAGAAAGGAATTCGCTTACATATGCAACGTTAGCGGTTTACGGGTTTTTAGTCTGATTTGTCTGCTATTGATTTGTCCGACATGAAAATTTTCTGGTAGTGTTTTGTGTGTACGTTGTGCGGATGAATTTCTATAAGTTTGTATATACGCTTGCTTTGGTTCGGGCGTTTTTTTTTTCTTGTCTTTTTCTCTGTCGCTTACTCTACATCTCTCTCTCTCTCTCTATCTCTCTCTAGCTCTAGGTCTAGCTATCTCTCTCTCTCTCTTTCACTTCTCGCCGATAATGCAAAGATCAGCAGCTAAATGAGAGAATGCTGAAGAACACACTTTTATTCATAGCCATTCAAGTTCTATACGCTTTTACAATGGAAAACTGTTACACATCACACCAATTGAGGAAAGTTCAAGGTTTTAAGTAAAAATGGCAATAATGCCATCAATGCAAAAACGCAGAAAAAGAAACAAATCGAAATTATGACGATAGAAATGCACCTAATTTGCTCTAGTTTTATTCGCTTTAAATGGCAATCACTAGAAGGAAAAGTTTTTTTTTTTTTTTTTTTTTTCTTAAATCGAATGTCAAAAAACGAAGTTTCGAATGTATATCATTTGAAAAATTAAAATGTCAGTTTGTGAAGGTGCTTCGATCAAAATATTTTTTCATCATCCAAAATAGGAAATGGATTTCAATCCATGGATTTGCTTGTGAATTTCTTTATTTTTTTAGATACAATATTCTCATTAAATTACAACGAAATAATCAAACAAACCTCGAAATAGTTTCTCATTTGCTTATTAGCACGAATTTTAATTGAAATTGAGAAATAACTATTTGTTCAATAAACAAAAAAAAAAAAAAAAAGAAAAAGAAGGAATATTGCAAAAGTTGATGTGAATGAAAACAATGGAAAACATTGAAACAGAAACAAAAACATTTACATTTTATCTAAATTTATGAGAGCGCGAGATGTATATTTCGATTACAATGAATTGGTTGGAGGCGTGGCAAACAACCTTAACATGCACTTGAGAGTTTCGTCGACAGGTATGCCGTTCCGATACACATACACACACACACACACAATGAACCAGTCAACGAATTCGAAATGTTGGATGTCCAATGAAAACATATCTGAATGGAATTCATGCAACGTTCCAACGTTCATGTGGAAGTGGAAATATCATTGAATATGTTTTTCGGTGAGCTTGCCTCTGTTTACACAATTTTAAGTGATTCTGCGCGGTTGTTCATGCTCTCAATGTTGGCATCAACGAAATAAAAAAAAAAAAGAATTTCGTCTCAATTTTTTTTTTTTTTTTTTTTTCTGTACGCTCTCATTGTTTTGCTCACACACGAAAATAAAAGCAATAAATTTACTGTACCGAACAAATAAAAATATGAACATGGATCGGATATCTAATAACATATTTGTTTATTTTTCAGTCTCTAATTAAAAGTTTCATTTTATGTCATTTTCTATACGAAATATTTATACAATTTTCTCATATAATGTGTGAACAAACTCTCTTCGGAATTGGACACGAAAATATCACATTGCCGATGGAAAAATATTAAGTTTTTTTTCTCTTAAATTCAAATGGATTTTGAACGTACAATTTTGGCTAAAAATTCAGTTTGCTCTTCATCTCATATCATTTCATTTCATTTTATTTAAAATTTCATTGTTTGTGATGTCATAAGCAATATGATTGAGAAATCAATACAAACAATTTTCAAAAGTACTTGCATGAATGGCATTACAAATGATTTTTAATTGATTTTTCATGATTACTGTTGCTTTGGTATATAAACTGTTGCTTGGATATTTATCAATTTGTATGTTCAATTTCAAGGTAACAAACATCAGCACTTTTCAAAATTATGATTTTTGACGAGACCGAAAAAAATTGTCTTTGGGCTCGAATTCAAAAGTTGAAAAATAAAACACCACAAAATGGCAAATAAGTGCGTTTGTTTTTTGAAAAACGTGTTAATACGCCATTTGATAATTTGATTTGCATTTACGCACTATAAAATGATATTGAGTGTGTGCCTTTTTGTTTGAAAAATGAGAAGAAGAAGAAGAAAAAAAAAACTCAAGTTTGCTTCAATTTTCATGATTATTTGGTTGGCAAGTAGGCGATTTCCGGTCTCTTTTATCCGTCACGTAAGCATTTTCGTTGAACGATTGCATGAAATTGTATGAAATTACGAGAATCGGAATCGCCGTAAATTGAGAAGTATTATTTCTGTTATCTTGTTTTTCTTTTTAAATTTCTTTTTCTTTGAATTTTTTTTTCATTGAATCAAATGTTCAATTGGAATTGTTATCAATTTGGTTTTTAATTCTTTTTCGATAACAAGTAAATATTAATTAAAACCGCATTTAGTTAACAATCAGATATTTTGTGTTTATTTACTGACAAATGGAATGGCAAACGCGTGCATGGCGCACTTTATCTAATTACATGGGTCTTAAAATGAGCACGGAAATGATTAGTTCCGCGTGAGGAGTGCGTATGGTGGTTTTGAATGAATTTTGTTGTCTATTTTAAACGAGCATTCAAATGCAATGCAAAAATATAATTTAACAAGACAAAAGTCAGACTATGGAAATGCCAATTTGATTTATTATTCAATCCGTGCTTCAGTTTTCATGCATGAACTACCACCGCACTGTATTATATTCAAATAAATTTTTAACCCCTTTTTCACAGCAAAATCATCGGGTGAAACCAGCAATGGTTGAACCGCATCATTTAATTCGTTCAATGCATATAGACTGTATATATAGGAGATTTCAATTCATTTGTGCGAGTTTTGAATGGAAAATATCAAGTTATGTACAAAATGAAGCATGGAAATTTCTTAATAAATTCAAAATGATATGCCAAAGTTCAAAAGAGCAAAAGCGAAACCCAAACGCCAAACGAAAACTTATGAAACAACTTCAATGTACCTATCTGTTCTCTCTCTCTCTCTCTCTCTCTCTCTCTCTTTCTCTTTCTCTTTCTCTCTCTCTCTCTCTCTCTCTCTCTCTCTCTCTCTCTCTATTTCTCTTTCTCTTTCTCTCTCTCTCTCTCTCTCTATTTTTTCCTTACTCTCTCACTCACTCAATCTCACACTCCTTCGCTATCTCTTTCCCGCTTTCTTCCTCATGTTTCGTCTTTCTCTTCTTTCCTCTCTTACTCATTTTCAAAGTTTTCGTTTCACACAAAATCTCAAATTTATGGGAAAAATTTGTTTGCCTCTAATTCGTTGCTTGTTGTCTCTTCGGTTCATATTCTTCGAATCAAGTGTCGGCATGACAAACTTATTTTCAACTTTGAATCCAAGCATATATATATCAATTGTTGTAATTTCTTTGGAACGTGAGCGATAGGGACACACGGAGTCAAAGATGGGAAATTGAAAAGTATAGTTGGAAAAGATTCACTTTGCTGAGAAAAAAGACCCCTCATAAATGTGATTTCATAAGCTGAAATGATTTATTAACTATTGCCAACAAATTATTCTCTCGTTTTTGTATCAATGTTGTCAAATTGACTTCGGTGGGAATGAGTTTTCTAACGAAAAAGATACACACATCGGTTTTACGCACAAAATACGTGTTTCGTGGTATCTTTAATTCAACTAAGATGGCTAGTTAAAGTTCCAAACAATTTATCGCTTGAATTGAAAACAGATTTTCTCGTTTGATTCTTAACGAAATGAATACGTTTGTAAAGAAAAAATTGCATGAAGAAAAAATATGAAAGAAGAAAATGTGTGATTTAAGAACCAAAAAAGCAATATGTATAACTCAAATTCACTAAAAATTGTACAAAAGCGAATATTTATCAACATAAAAATTTTCAGCTCAAATCTATGCGAATCGTATAACATCGAAAAGGATTCATTTTCCTTAAAAAATTATTAAATATACTGTCATCCATTGCAAACAACCAGGTGGTTAATAGTATAGCAAAATCACAATTCATAAAGTCACGTACAAGCAGCGAACCTTCCCACCGAGATGAGAATTGTGATTACACTTATTATTATTATCGTTTTGGTGAATCTTCTTTTGCACCCTCATTTTCACGTCATTTCACAAAAGCACGGTGAATTGTGAACAAAACAACTGAGAGAAGGAACAAAAAACACACACACACAAAAAACCAAATGGAAAAAGCGAACAGTAGGAGGATGACAAAAAATTACATTGATGATGATAATAATAAAATGTGAAAATAAAGTAAATATTTCGTTCACGGCCGTTTCTCATCGCAAATAAGTAGTAAAAAGTAAACGAACAAAAAATAAACGATGTACGAAGAAGCGAATCGTGCATGTGAGACATGGCTGCGATTCAAGCACTTAAATTATGTGACTTTCTCTCTCTCTCTCTCTCTATTATCTTCTGTATTCTATTTTTTTTTATATCGATTGTCAATGTTGTGATGGTACTAAAGCGATAAAGACATTTAACTCATCACTATAACGAGTTCCAATTTATTGGATTACATCAATGACACGCACACACACGCACGTTGTCATCTACAATATCAATTCGATAGTGCATTATGGAAATCTACTTAGGTTTGACTCCGTTTTGTTGTTATTTTTTTTTTTCTCTCTTCTCTCTGTGCGACATGTTCCAATCTACTTGCTCGCCGCTTTTTTTTTTTATTTACCTACGAGAGTTGCATAATAACATAAAAGCAGAGGATGAGAGAGTGAGATTGAGGCCCAAACAATAGATTGATGGACTCGATGACACTAATAAAACTACCGAATACTGGACGAATCAACACAATCAAATAAATGCGGCATCGAATGAAACGAGAGAAAAAAACGTATTGAGAAATGTATCGAAAAAAATCCGAATGGAGAAAAGAAAAAAAAAAAAAAAAAAAACCAAATAGATGAACAAAAAATGCGATGCCTATTCCCAATCAATATAAATAAGGTATCAGTGGATTCCTCAATAAAAACTAAACGAACATTACAGGATGAAGGAAAATATTGATGAGATTCAATGTGAAAATTACCTATTCGATTGAATGGGCACAGAGGGCACACTCTATTGACTTTGACACGTTGTTCTGATGAGTGATTCTGAATTATCGTTTCAATAATAAGCTAAAATTTACCAAAATACTGCTTGCTGTTACAAACTCAATTCGAGCTAATTTAATGAAAATCATCATGTGACGACAATTGGTCATATGAACTTGAATTGCGTTCAACATTTGAATCGCATAAATAATTCAAATCGTATACAATTAGCATTTGAAGGCTTATGCTTAAATGCACCGAATAGTTCATTTGAAATTCGATAAATAAACGAAAAACAATCTATTAATTATTCCGGAGTTTCTATTCTCGGAAAAAATCACTCCAGCTTGTGCTAGGGACTGTTTATCATGAGGCGATCTGTTAAATCGTAAAGAAAAATGTAATAAAAACAAGTACGTGCTTAAAGTGCGGTTGAAAATTTGTTCAGCACTTGAAATATCCTCTTGTGCGGTTAATCGGTATGTATGTGTGTGTGTGTTCATTGTGTTGCATACATTGCATAAACGGTAAGACATCCCAAAAATTATACACTGAGTTGTATGTACTCTGTGCAATGTGTGCATTGTTCAATATGAACAGTCTCTGGATCACAGGAATATCGCAGTCTCTGGATCACAGGAAAAGATGAGAGCACGAGACAATGAGCATAGCAAAGTGAATGAGAAAAAAAAAAAGTCAATAGAGAGACAGAGCAGCAGATAAACGATTAGGCAGAGGGTTATAAAACAGATAAAAATGACAATTTCCGATATTTGAATAAATCAACTTTGGCTTTGTCGCCGCAATTCGTGTGCACAATCAGTCTCAAGCATTTTAATATGCATTTCATTTTTATTTGATTTGTATTTGAACAATGGCCAAATCATTTCATTTCAAGATGATTTACATTTGACTTGTTTACATTTTTTTCTTTTTTTTTTTTCATTTCTACGATTCGCATTCATCATAATTTTGTATAATCCAAAAGTTTCATATATTTTCAAAATGAACTTGTTTTATTTGCGCATTTTATTCATAAATTTCGTATCAAGTTGAATATTAATATATATATATTTATATACTGGTTCACAAATCAACAAATGTTCCATATGGCAACACTGTTGTTCGTCTTGATTACGGTAATACCATTCAATTTAAATGTCATCTGTCAAACGGAGCGCATGTCATTAGTTACACAATTTAATATAAAAGTTGCCAGTGCGTTTTTTCTTCTACTGAACTGAAATTTACAAAAAAAAAAAACGATTCATGCAAATAGTTTAGATTTTCATTTATATTCGATAACCCAATTTAATTTGTGGTAAGCATTTTGTAATGTTCATTGTTAGTTGATTTAAATAGAATACTGTGTTTTGTTGATATCAATGTTATATAGTGAGAAAACGTGCATTTGCAAATCCCCAAATTGAGATTGAGAAAAAAAAAAAAAAACTTGCATGTCGTCATTTGACATTGATGCAATTGCATCTCGAAATTTCATTTTGAAAATGAGATTTTTTTCAATTTTTTCATTTTTTTCATTTCGTTTCCAGTTAGAATTTAGTTAAGTTCCTTGTCATATACACATACATACACCAATACACACATAAACGATGGAAGAATACGCACGTGAACCATGTCCGTATCGTATTGTCGATGATTGTGGTGGTGCATTTGCTATGGGATGTATCGGTGGCGGTATTTTTCAAGCGATAAAAGGCTTTCGAAATGCTCCATCTGGATTTAGTAGAAGAATGGTTTGTTATAATTGATCCATCTTAGTAAATGAACAATTTAGTTGCAAATAAAATGATGTTTGTTTTGTGTTTGGAAACATGATAAACTGAATGACCCTGATAATAATTTTCCATTGTTCATTTTCCAATAGATTGGCAGTTTGGCGGCGATAAAACAACGTTCACCTATTATTGCTGGAAATTTTGCTGTATGGGGTGGTATGTTTAGTACAATAGATTGCACATTGGTACATTTTCGAAAAAAAGAAGATCCATGGAATTCAATTATCAGTGGCGCAGCTACCGGAGGCATTTTAGCAGCGCGAAATGGTATGTAATTACTTATCAAATACATTTAAGATTGAACACAGTTTTTATAGATTTTCTTTCGTAATTTTTCGTAAAAGTGCTTAAAATTGTCGAATTATTTCCATCCAAGTTATTCATTATCGTGTTATTGAAAACATATTGAAAATATATTTGATTGCTTATCAATTTTGTTTTTAAAAGGTGTTCCTGCGATGGCTGGCAGTGCATTGATCGGAGGCGTTCTTTTAGCATTAATTGAAGGTGTTGGAATTTTATTCACACGATTATCAGCCGATCAATTTAAAAATCCACAACCACCAACAGACGATCCATCTGCGCTTGGTGATTTACCACAAAATAATACTAGCGGCGGTGGTTTCTTTGGATTTGGTCAATCATCGCAATATCAATAAATTTCACCCAATTCTTAGACATCCTAATCTAATTGTATTGTTGTGGAAAAAAAAATCCAATGTACATTACATTACATTATAACAAAAAATGAAGAAAATTGTTTAAAACATGCAAAAAAAAAAAAAAAGAAAATAGTAAACCAAAAAAAAAAAAAAAAAGCCAAAACCGAGTCGCTGTTTCATTTTCTTTCAATGTGATTTAAATGCAATAAATACAAATCAATCGAAGTAAAAACGTCAAAGTTTCGAATGATGACTCGCTAATTGCCACTTTTATCACCCCCGAATTCAGTGGATTGAACATAAACAAAAGTGATTTAAGATGCTGCCATTCAAGTGATTCAAAATCAGATTATATTCAATGCAATCAACTAATGTACTTAACATAAACATTACAAAGTGAGAAAAATACAATGTGAAGAAAAAAAAAACTACGAATAAAGTGAGAAAAATGCCGATAAATAAAATGGAAAATCAAAAGAAAACTTTGTTTATTTATTCATTATCTAAATGAAGATTCATTCATACGGTTGCATTGACTATAATAATTCAATAGGCGCAAAAGTTTTCACCAAAAACTTTTCTCATTTATGACTGGCAATTTCTTGGTAATCATTCATTCAAGTCAACTAATTACAAAATTTTCTAGCTAATTCAAGTAGCACTGAACTCGAGAATCATAACTATTTTTTTTTTTTTTTTTTTCCCTTTTGCAGCTGCTTGCATATTACATTTCTGAAAACTGATTTGATCGGTTCAACAAATTTTTTTTTTTTTTTTTTCTTTTTTTCTACTCTTTAGCATAAATATTTTGTTTATTAGCATTTGATGACATTTAGAAAATTAAACTAAAAAAAAAAGTCGCTTCGCAAAAAAGGGAGAATCGAAAGGATGAAAGAAAAAACAAATTTGTTCGACACTTCTTTACAATTTTTTCCCAGAAATTCACCGTTTTATTCAATGATATGCGCAAACAAGCAACTGTACACCGAGAATACGGTGCGATGGTTTTTTCTATGAATTGGCCGTATCTCGTGCCATTTTCCATTACGTAATTATTTAAAAGGGTATGGATGAGATGCAATCATGTTTCATGGAGTGCAAAAAAAAATTAGATGGATTGTCGCAAAACAATTTTTTTTTTGTGCAGTTTTTGTTGTTGTTGTTGTTGTTGTTGTTTGCTACGTATCATTTCAAACGAACCCAATGCTAAATCTTATCTAGCCATTGGTCATGTTAAATGGATCGGAATGCAAAAATGTGCACATCATCAACAAAAATAAAAGAGTTAATGTGAAAAATTGATATTTCAAACTTACATTCGGTTTGTTTGTTTATTTATTTATGTTGTTTTTCTCCTATTTTTGTTGTCTGTGTTTGTTTCTCATTTCAATGTGAATAGCCTCAAAAGAGTGCAAACGAATGAAAGTATATGTCCAAGGATTAAATGAAATGTTCCCAGATAAATGCTATTTGGTAAATGAGTTGTGCAATTCAATATAATGCAAGAGGCGCAATTGATGGTTCATATTCAGTCCAATGTTCTTTCAAGTTTTCTAGAATATTTCAAATTTCGTTTTGGTTTTTTTTTTTTGATGAAATTACAGCATTTTTTGATGAAATTACGTTCATATACATTTTGTTGTTTCAGCGCTTGAAAACATGAAACTTGCAGCCATGGTATCTTATATTGTAGCATATGACTTGAAAACAATTTGAATGTCCATTTGACCAAATATGAAAAAGAAACCATAATAAAATGGATAGGAAGATCAAAAGAAACACAGAAAAGAATAGCAAAATATTAGAAATATCGTCAACCACAGCACATTCTCATAGATTGTGAAGAATTTTTTGTTTTTTTTTTTTTTTTCTTTTATTTTTTGCATAAACCGTAAAGTTTTAAATTTCATTTTGGACTTGAATTCAATTCAACCTGATGTTATTCACATGCGATTGAAATTTCACAATTTATATAATGTTGTTCATTTTACAAGAATGAATCGTTTAATTCAAAATATGTCCTCAGCTTTCAGACATTGATATTCAGAGTTGAATATTAATGTAAACATTAAATTATTATTAATAAAATAGAATTTCCATTTTTTGCTCGAAAAAATCATGTTTCACCGATATGACGTGAGACAATCATCTTTGCATGTAATAAGAGACAATCTGGCATTGTTGGCGGCAAGTAGTTCATGGTGAATTGAAAATGGTAAGGGGACTTGTATAATAACAATAACAATGAATTGTCGTAAATCATTCAACCGATTTGTTTGGTTCACCCTCTTTTCTATCGAAATCGTTCCCTAGTTAACTGCACAAATTGAGTCACCCTCAATTGTTTTTTATTTTTTTTTTTTTTTTTATTTTTTTTTTGCACACAATTTTGTATGTAAACGAAAATATTTGTCATTGAATGGCCGATTTTCATAGCGATACATTTGGTGTTTCAGTGATGCCTATGGTCTTTTGTGTGTTTAAACTTTACAACTTTTGAAATCTGTTCAAGAATATCCAGTGGATTTATCTGATTTGATATGGGGTTTTTGTCTGCCATTCAAACAACATCACGTACTCTCACATTCATATTAAGCTGTTATATTATTGCATTGTTGATAGTTTAAGCACTTAATGATACATATCATTGAATATCATGTTACAATCAAACTGGGTTGAACGGATATCATAAATAATTTTTTTCCTTCTTCTTCTTCTTCATTTTTAAAGCACTTGCAATTGATATGGTGAAGTTTGCCAATATCAGTTCATTCTTTGCAAAAGGAAGAGAATAAATTTCCACTAGTTTTCAATCTTTCTGATTCCATTTTATTCCGTTTCATATAAAAATGAATAAAACGCCTTCTGATTTATAACCAATTTTGTGTCGAATTTTAAAACATTGTATGCAATTGATGGCGTGCTTGTTAAAAATGTGAAATTTTAAAGTGTGTCCATTACATAACTATTTACACATGACCTAATCTAATACGATAAGAAATGAACACGTGTCAATTTAAATCGTCTTATTTTTGTTTGTGTGCAAAATTGATGTTTGATCGTCGACATATAAATGAAAGTGTAAAAAAAAAGGATAGCATTTGTTCTCTCTATGTGTGTGATTTTTTTTTTTTTTTAACAAATTGGCGTGAATGGATTTTCCGTTGACACATTTTTCACCTCCCATTTCAAATTAGAACTTTTCCATGAAACATTGTTACGTTTTTTCTAAAACAAAGGCAATCATCGTCAAGCATATGCTTGAGTGAGTGACATAAATCGTGTTAGGAAGGAAATGAGTCGTAGTCATCGTCGTCGTCGTCGTCGTCGTCATTGTTGCCGTTGTACAATCACCAGTTTTAACCATGACGAATTTTTATCGAAATGCTTTCCATTTCCCCCCGAACGAATAGCATTTACTGTTCGTCAATCCAAATCAGTGGCTGTTTCAATCTAGGTTTCAATTCAAAGTCGCAAAACTCTGGGCAAAGCTTTGATGTTTTTGGCGGTTTGAAATCGTTGTCCAATAATAAATTGTAGTAGCAATTCTAGGCCATTATATTGGCATAAAGAATGAAAAAGCCGGGCAAGCATATATAATAGTGATAACAAACGTCCAAACGAAATCGAATACTTTCCAAAATGGACGATAAAATGCAATAAAATTACACGCATCACATCACTACTTTCATCGACAACATTCATTGTTGGATTAAAATTTCCTTTTATTCCTTGACTTTGACCACGAAAATTCGATTTCATTTGCCTTTTAAATAGTTTGATATTCGGTCCCGTTTCTATACCGTCTATTTCATTTGAATGTGTTTTCTTCCTCCTTCTTCTTCTTCTTCTTCATCTTCTACACCAGTCGTGATTCTTTTAAGCGTTTATAGGAGCGGGTCCATTTATTTGATTTGATTTGGTGGTGGACGGCAACGACATTGATGATGATGATGATATTATTGTGCGTTCGATTTTCGGGCATAAAAATAGATTTCGTTCGTTTCATTGTTCGTAACAAGGGATGAAATCGTTTGGTTTTGCATCGAACAAACTATATAGAGAGGTAAAATAACCATAAAATAAAAATATCCCTAGTGAATTTGATTCTCTTCTTAAAAAAAAAATAAAAATAAAAAGAAAGACATCATACAGTCAATACGATTTAATGCAGTGGCATTTCTTCAGTGTGCATCGAATAGGGCAGTAGATGTACAGTAGTTTACATTGAACTGTATGCACAAATCGAGGCGATTAAGATGCGAATGATGCGATAAAGTAAGCAATGACTGGTTTGGGATAGAAAGGAAAAAAAAAAAAATTAGTATAATAGATGTATCACGTTACGTTTATTATTATTATGGAGGAAACGATTCGTGATGGCAGTTCATTTAACATTTTTCAAACTTTCTCTATTGCGGTGTGATTGTTTAATATTTATGTGCGTGCATGAGAATGCCTCAGGCATGAGATTACTAAACCATAAAATGGCTAAGACGATCCTACATATGCACACATTTTACGTACGCGTTTGATTATAAATGCCGATAAATTATGATGTGCCGCAACATATATACACTCATTAGCCGCTGTAATGTGACACATAATGAATTAATCGTATATTGATAGCAAACACCATTGCATTTGGCACACAGTAAATTACACGTGCCAATTGAATGAGCACATTGAAAATGAACGTTACTTTCATTTAGACCGTATCATTCTTATTTGAATTAATTGGAATTGCTTATATTTATTTTTGTTATTATTTTGAAATAAATGCGAGAGATATCTTTTTTTTATTTCGCAGTATTTATCACAATGAAATGTAAATATTTTGCAAATTTTAAACGGCTATCGAATGTAACAAAAAGATCCTTACAATTACATGCACACGAGTACACACACACACACCCAAAATCATCATCATCAAGTTTATAAAAATGAAAGGAATAAAAAAATTTCCTTTGAAAATTCTTTTCATTTTTATTCTTCTGCTTCTGCTTCTGCTTCTGCTTCTACTTCTACTTCTGCTTTTGCTTCTGCTTCAGCTCTTGATCACGTTTGTTTCCATTTTTACAGAGAGGTATGATGCACACAAACGAAGTAATCCAATAAACACGTCACGTTATCTGACCACACAGACCGAACGTCTTTTTGTTTAAATATCATCAGTTGAATACAACATACTAAAACATTGGCATTCACATGCTATATATGAAACATAGATGTGTTTAACTTTACACCATGTACAAATTTACTTGCAAAGAGATATTTACGGTTGACCACATTACATTGAAAGATAGGGATTTACACATTTTTGGCCCGCACACACTTGCATTATGATGGCCGACTTGTTAACATTGTTCAACACATTTTATTTATTATGCAGATTAGATCCGTTTCACGCTATTTGATGTTTACGATGCTCCCTTTTTATCTTTACTCATATGTTTGAATGATAAAAGTCGAAGGAAGAGAAAGAAAAAAAAAAAAGAAGAAAATCAACGATGTACACATTGCGGAGAATATTGTGGTCAGTAATTCACTTTGTATGCATGATGAATGTGAAAAACATTTGCAACAACTGACGCAGTTGTTAAATCTAGACGATATTAAAAGGAAGACAAAAAAAATACTGAAGGAATAAAAAGAAGGAAAAAAAATTGAAGGCTTGAAAAAAAAAAAACTAAAGGCATGAAACGATTGAAGGGACGACAAAAAAAAATGTGTGAGACAATATAAAACAGTCGCATTTTATTTTGTCTGTGTTTTTTCTTCTCTTATAACACGTGCACATAGTCTAGAAATTTGCAACACTTTGTATCAAAATTATCTAATATTAATCGAATTATATAAATATGTATTGAAGAATGTGGTGTTGTTCTTAAAATAGAATTCAATTTGAACCAAATGAAACAGATAAGAATAATATTGATAATATAATGAATTGTTATTTCCAAACAGTCCAAACATGTTATTATTTATTAAATCATTATACAATTGATACAAGTGCAATGTTTACAAAACACTTTTTAATCGCTTTTATTCTTGGAATTCAGTCTACAGAATATTTATATTGGAAAATGTTGAAGATTTAAGAGTATGATTTTTTTTTTTTTTTTTTTTTTTTTTTCTTTTGAAAAATATGACATAATACAGAAAAATGCAGCATGAAAAATCATTTAAAAAAATGGAAATGAAGAATGAAAAAAAAAGTCATATTACATGTAGGCGCGTGCCATTTGAACAGCAACGGCGACACCAATATTTCCCATAAATTTTCAAATTAAATGCCTGTCAAAATGAATTTTAATTTGGATTGCGTCTGAAATGCTGATTTACGTTCTCTGCGAAAACTGTGCAAAGGATGCCATTTCAAAATAATAACAATAATAAGAAGTCTTAGTAACTGAGATGGAGAGAGAGAGAGAGATAGAAAAGAAAGAAAAAAAGGTTCCTTGGTTATATGATAAACATTAAATTATCAAGTACAAAATAATCATATTGAAATTTTTTGGGCAAAATAAAAAGAGGGAACTGGTATTCTTCGTACAGGCGATTTTCATTCGCTGAGCGGATAATGGAAAAATTTGTCTTCTACTTAACATAAATAATTTATGCAACAAATCGTTTAAATTAAGTGTGAAGTGGAAAATAACGGTTTTTATCTTTCAAATACACACTCGTTCATAACCAACCGATTCTTATGTTATTGTTAAGATATTATAACCGCGAATTTGTGGTCTCACCATAGCGGCCCAATTAATATAGACTCTAAGTTTTAATAGTCAATTTCATGACTAGAATTTGTCCAGATGAAAATGAGCTGTTATTTTGAAAATATCTCAACTAAATTGTTATCTCAAAACGTCTGAAAATGGATTTTCTCAAGCAAGGAGTTTTTCAAATCTAGACTTTTGAAGTGAAATGTCATTCCTCATAAATTTGGTTTTCTCATAGAAACATTTCAAATAAAAAATTATTCTTATTCTTCATTGCATTGAAGTGTTTGATTAGTGAGTTCTGACAAGTCAGCACCGGTGTTTATGATAAAAGTGAAACTTATTACATTTAAACGATGCTAGTTGTCGAAAATGGCAAAAGAAAAAGAATTGAATTTCTTGTGCCAGTTTTTGTTTTTACTGTTTATTCATTCCTTTATTCATCTATCTAATGTATCGTTGGATGTGTAATAAATGTAAATACAAATGCGATATAATCGCGAAGAGTTGCCCTCGTTTATATCCAACATTTATTTTTTTTTTTTTGCTCTTTGCGTTAAGAGAGAATCTTTATTGGAGAGAATGAATCTTTGTAAATAGCATGAATGTTAAAAAGTTGTATTTATTCAATTATGATGCCAAATAATCGTTGCTTAATTGTTGCTGAACTCAACAAATAAATCCACCAACCAAATGTACCAAATAAATACAAAAAAAAAAAAGAAAAAAATGCATGTTTATGCCAAAACAAAATCATAATTACAATAATATAAACATAATGAAATATTTTCCTGTATAAACTTTGCAATTGCTTATTTGCTCAATTCGTTGAGGTTAATTTGTTGCTTGTGTTTAGCAAATAAACGGTCTTATTTTATTGTAATATTCTCGAAGGTAAACAATTTTCACACCGTATCTTAACTGTAGATCTCTCTCTCTCTCTCTCTCTCTCTCTTTCTCTCTCTCTCTCTCTCTCTTCATATAATAAATATTTTGCCAAAAAAGGATTTAAAGTAAATAAAATGAAAAGTGAAAGTATTTTGCGAAGAAAATTGAAAATAATTCGCGTAGCAAGTGAAAGGGTCAGCGAATTTAAATAAATTGTTTCGTTTAATTTTTAAGGTAGATTTGTATGGGGTAGATGTGTCTTGTCTTCTCTCGATAAGATGAAAATAATGTTGTTAAATTGAATTAAATAACATTCTACTCATTTTCATTTTCATTTTTCGCTGTCAAAAGGTGAACAAATTTATTTTAAATGCGAATTTATGGTGACTTTTGATCTTATAAGTGTAGAAAATTATGCGATAAGTATTTGTTGAAAAGTCAACCCTTTTTGCCCTCAGATTTGGTAAAATAGTTGATGCATGTAAACTGTTTTAATGTTTTACTTACCTTAATCCAGAATCGTTAGTTGTGCATTAACGACTTACTTATTTCATCAGAGACAACCGAATAAATAGAAAAAAAAAAAATCACAAACGAGAAGAAAAACATTCGACGACGAAGAAAGAACCAAATTCATTGTGACAATAGTCAAAACCATACGAGAAATAATAATATAGATGGTACATGAAATCTTTGTGTTGTAGTTTCTGAATTTTTCCGTCTGTTTTCGATTGGGGAGTTTTTGTTTCGATTTAGTTGATCGCATCCAATTTGTTTTGTTGAACATTTCGATGAAAATAAATTGTAACAGATAAAAAGCAACGGTAACATCTCAATACAGCGAATAATACAAATTGTTTGGCATACGGTGTTTTGCATTTTTTTTTTTTCCTATTTTCTCCGAAGCCACTTTTCTTCCTGTCGCATTTTTCGTGTTCGTTACAAACCAAAACATTGAACAGCATACATACACTTGACATACGTTGAGAAAGAGAAAAAAAAAAGAAAGAGCCATATCGCCCGAAACGAAGATTTAATAGAGTCAGAGAGAAATTGTGTATGCGATGTGAAAATGTATTGGGAACCGCCTTTATTCAGTTTACTCCTATTTATGTCGAACAATTTTACTATGCCATTCGTAAAAGTAATAAAAAAAAAAAAACTACCCTCATCGGTGGCAAATACCATGCTGGCGCTCTGTATATACATATGCAGTGATGGTGCGGCGCATATCAATGTATCTCTCATTCTCAATCTCTCTATATATCTCTATCTCGCCCTCTCTCACCCTCGCTCTCGCTCTTCTGTTCGATATATGTTCAATCCTATCGATAATCAAACCAATTCACGTCGATTCTGTAACGAAATTGCATTCATCGCATCTCGTTGTCTCTGACGATGAAACCATACTCTAACTATATCTATCTATGCCGCGCGCATCATTTTCATGTAACCAATTTGTTCGAAATTCGTGTAACTATTAAATCGAAGCAATGAAGACCGTTCCAATGAACAATGCTAAACCGTTCAATGCACAAACAATAAATTCTTAAGAAATTTATTCAGCGCAATCGGAATGCTGAAGGAAAAGATCGATATGTAGAGATCGAAGCAATGAAGAAAACTAAAAATCAATACGACATTTATCCATTCGCTTTGAATTTCTTTTTATCCTTCTTTTTTTGGTGATTTTCGAATGAGCACATAATATTGGGAACGCGCCACATGCTCATAACAATAGAAAGGTTTACGAGGCCGTATGAAAAACGGGAAGAGACAACATAAATGTGCACCGATAAAAACGGCAAATAAATGTAATCAAATTTCTTTTTGCTTTTGTTTTGTTTTTGTTTTTACTATTTTTGCCGTTCTTAATTTTTATGTGTGTCGCGCCACAAATATGCTGATAATGGTGCGTCACATAATTGGTGTGTTTAATTTCCAGTGAACGAAACTATAAAACTTGCCTAAGTTTAGCACTTCGATCAATTGATAAACATTGCTTAAGTTTTGTTTTATCAGTTTTTCATTGCGCTTTTGGGGTGAACATCATAAATCCTCATCTCTGATCGATTGGTTGAGAGTTATGTTCGATGAGAGAAAAAAAAAAAAAAAAAAAAAACAAGAAAATCTTTATTTAACATGAATTTGAATGAAATCACAATTGTATTTCACATTTTAGACAAAACAAATAGTCACACACTGCGCATTTATGATGCTTCAATTGTTCAGTAATTGAATCAAAACAGTAAACGAATGAGATCAATACTTTGAATTTCGGGGGAAAAAAAAATGAACAAAACGAAATCAATGAATGTCATGTGGAAAAATTCACCGTGTACAAAACGAAATTTTAGTCAGAGATTTATTTCATACAAAATTGAACATAACGATGGCTGTATTGTTATGTAACCGCATGCATTTCAAATTGTATTTACAATTCACTTGAAATCACCCAACAAAATGCTCAACACAAATTTAATGAACCGCTATCACAGTCAGCAAACCAGCATCAAATGAAATTACGTGTGATTTCATCCCCTCCTCCCTCCCTCTACACACATAGACATACACAGACACACACATATTCACACATGAGAGCGCGAACATAAAAGGGCAACAATCACTTAGAATCATCATCAATGTCAACTCAAATCCTATTTATATTTTACATGTTTATCATTTGATGTTTTATCGTCTCCAACATGTGAAAATCGCATTGAAGTGTTAAACACCGGCTTCTTGTGTTTAACATTCAAATTCATTTTTTTTTTCTAAAGCAAATCTCAGACAAATTTAAATCACATATCGTATACCCATATCAGAGTTGGGATCGAATGGTTTTCAAGCATAGAATCAAAACTGAAATTATACTCACCTTCTGAAATAAAATTCAACAAATATATTTGTCAATCTGAAGAAAAGATATTAAAAAAAACAATTTTTTTTTTGTAATTTACAATGAAAAATATATTTTTCTGAAATTCAAAGTCTCAGAGAATCAAAATTAGTTTCTTAAAAGATCTTTGATGTATTGACACACACTTCGTTCAATATATTTTCAGATTGGACACTCTGAAAAAATCAATGGACATTTCCAGTTTATTTTCCAGAGTGTCCAATCTGAAAATGTATTGAATCAGTTTATTTTTGATCATCAAATTGTATTTTTTAAACTTCATTTGAATTTTACTTACTTATTTGATAAATTTTGCCACAAAACATTTCGGGCAAAGAATGAAAGGTTCAAGAAAAAAAAAAACGATTTCTTTGCGTCGACAAAATAATGATTTCTTTGCATTTCATCAATTCACTTGAATGCTCAAGATTTGGATATGACTTACATGGTCCTTGATTTTGATTTGATTGTTTCATGTCGAATTGAATTGGTTCATAGATGCCGTTAAGTGTTCACAATTATTTTGCACGCAATTTATGGTCAGTTGTTAGGCATTAGAATGAAAAAATCTGAATGAAAGATTTATGAGCAAATTTTTTAATTTATATGATTGGAATTATTCATGACTTTTCGTTCACTTAAACAACCGAATTGCGATATTTTGTCGTCATTTATTGAGTAAAGTAAACATTTTTAAATTCGTTAAAAAAATTATCGATATTTTGCAATGTTTATGATCCAAAATGCTGCAATAGTTGCAAATTATCATATAAATATTTGTTATGTTCTTCTTGATTGATTACATTAGAATTGAATATGTATATAGAGGGTTTCAAAATTTTACATATTCAAGAGTGTAATTATTGCGTACAAACTCTGCTATTTTGATATTTTTTTCTTTTTTCTTAATCTAAACATAAATTCAGAATCAATATTGTTGAATAAGCATGATCCATGAAGTGAAATGTTTATACCGAAGGTCTTAGTAGAATACTTTGATAATAATTAAAATTAATTTTTCAAAAAGTTGAAAACAAAAAATATAGAAATAAAATCCAAGATTTCATTTCCAAATGAATATAAACACATATATTTTCAAAAAACTTCTTTCTATAATTTATTTGGTTTCAAGATTTTCAACAAAATTCTTTTTTTTTTTTTAATAAAATCTTCTTAAAGCTTATAGAATCAATGGCAGTTCCTAAAAGCATCTTTGTTATGTCGTCATATTTCGCCTACCTAATCAATAAAGATTCCAAATTTATTTGCTAGGGAATCCGAGTTGAAGTTGCTACGAAAAATATATTTAAACATATAATTTTGAAATTTGATAATCAAATTGTGAACTATATACACTGTATTTGAAATTTACTTACATTTTCATATTTAGCCTCAAAGCATAATAAGCAAATTGGTTCAACGGTACCTAGCGAAAATGGAGCACGTGGACGTGGACACATTGAACATTTGAAGAAATGCACTTTTCTTGGTTTCTGTGTATTAGGAAGACACATTCTTGGTTGATGAATACCGTTGTAACTTGGACTTTCCATGGTAATTTAAAAACACTTTTTTCGACAAGTCGGCGCCTAATCAACACAACGAACAACTCGGAATGAACGATTGATCATCGTGATATTTTTATCCATGCGCGATAGTGACTAATAACTAAGAGAATTTCGTATGTAAAACAATCGAATTTAGTTAACTACGTTGTCAGCTAATTTGGGACAAAGTGACTAACGCGTGTGATCATTTTTGGCACAAAATCATTGAATGACGTATTTGTTTATGTGTATAATTGTGCGTGGTTGTTCATGAAATTCAGAATATCGTGTCGCACTGTGTTAGTTTGCTATCATTCACACAGCTGATTCACGTAAATTAACGCATCAGAGTGTATACACCGAGTTTCCAAATCAATAATATTAATGCGATGAATATCTGTATAGTGTTTAAAGTTAATTCAAATGTATCGTCGATCTTTCATTTAAATTAAATTAACGTAGAGAGAAATTTGGTGATATCTAAAGGAAAAAAACTCATTAATGAATAAAAAGATTAAATTAACATAATCAAGATACCTTTCTATTTGCAATAATAATTTTTTTTTTTCTTAGTTGTGCATTAAAGAGTGAATAAAATCTGCTCAGAAAGTTAATTATATGATTAGTGAACCATCGCTTGAGTTTGAAAATTTGTAACTTTTTGTTGATTTAATAAACACATATTTTTTATGTTTCTTCGTTTTTTTTTAATTCAATATTCGCTAATAAATTGCATTAATTTCATTATTTATCATAATTAAGTAAATGAAGTTGTGTTTCCCTATACATTGGCAAAAGAATAACAAATTAATTCAATCACCGTGTGTATTCATTGTTTTATTTTGAATTTTAAATTTTAAATTCACAAGGTCGTTCAATAGATTTATCCTAGGATTACGATTTTTTTTTTGTTATCTATTTATTTATGTTATCACCGCCAAATAATTATAAATGGTGTTTCGATTGCAATCCGCATGAAACACTATCGTTCATTGACGTAAAATATGTTCGAATTTGTCATCAATCCAGAAGCACGCAATACTGCAAAGTTCCATGGATCAGCATTTGTCAATTTTTGAGAACCAAAACGAAAGATTATTAACATCCATACCATGTGATGATGTGGAAGTCATTTATTCATCGTAAACTTTTAAATAATACTAAGTAGTCTGCTTACATGGTGCCAATTTTTCTTTAAGATCTACTTGCTGGTAGTGATGTTGGTGCAATCAATTTTGTGTTGTTAATTTTGATCTGGCACATAATTCGATCATCGCGATCTGTACATTCGCATTTCTATTCAGATATCCTTGCTAGAAAGAAATTGAAAATGAATTTGTATGAAAATAAATTGACAATTTATTCAAATAAATTCCCTCGAAAACACTTTTTGATATTGAAATTATAGTCATTTTTAAATCTTTTTTGTTTATGCACAAAAATTCAAAAAATATTTTCAAAATTGTCAAAGGAAACGTAAATGGAAAAAACTATAGTTTATAAGTCGAATAAATGTAATGTCGTCTTTGTAATGATGATAATCATTTCGAATGATTGTTTAAACATTTAATAATGTTTATTCTTCATGATTCAATTCTATAGAAAGAAACATGTTCGATATTTTTTTTTTCAGAGACTTTATTCTTTTCAATAACAATTCAAGTTTATTTCAAAAAATTTCTTCGAAAGATGATTGAATCATTATGCACTATATAAGTTAACTGTTGTTAAATTGTCATCTGAATTCCAGGATGATATGAATTAATATCCTGATCACCATTTCTGCAAAAGTAAATTTAAACACAAAATTAACATTTGAAGAATCAAATTAAAAAAAAAAAAAATGTTCCTTAAATTTTTCTAAAAAAATTTTTTTAAATAAAAATTCTACTTACTTTTTCATCAATGACATCCATAATTTTACAGCATAACGGACAACTGTGGTATGGAAATTTGCGATATACCATAATAAGTCGCTTATTACACATCGCACATTCATACACAGTCATCTTTCCATTATAAATTTTCTTCTTTTTTTCAGTATTTTCGAGCTCCATTTGATGACGAAAAAAGATTTTTAAATATTCTTTTAGAAATAAAAAAAAAAGTAAAATGAAGGAAATAAAATAAAGAAAGACGTTGTTAATCACTTGAATAACAAACTTTGAATGAAACGAAATATCGAATTCGGTACTGTTTATAGCCGAAGAAGATATTTCATTGGAAAAAAGAATGTGCAGTGTTTTGGGAAATAAATTAAACATTTTCCAAACTAAAAGATATGAAACAATGTTAATAAAAATGGAAGTTTACAGTTTACATTGGCCATTTGCATGCAAAATTGAATTTTGTTTATCATTACCAATGATTGCATTATTTGTTTCACTTGTTTCAATCAATTGAGTTGTGATAAAATTGTATCATTTTGGTAGTGCAAATATCTTGATTAAATACTTTTATTTTTATCAAAAATTCAATTGCTCAACAATTCTTTCTTAAATAAATGAACGAATAAACAATTTAAATTATTGAAAACAATATTTACATTGTTTCGATGCATATTTGCCCAACGCTGCAATTTACAATTTGAAAATTGTTGATTTTCCAACAAACGAATCATATAGAAATACATAGTGTTCAGACAGAATTCCGAATGAATATATGAATTTTGCTTCAAAATAAGACATTGCATCGAATATAAAATGCACGAATGCTATGGATGATTACAAAACAATTGAATGTTAAAGATTGTCACCGATATAATTTATATTGTTGTCTTGCATACTGAATACTCAAATTGAGTTCAGCCAACGTCATGATTTAATATTTGTCAAATGAATAGCATAGGTGGGTAGTACATTGCCTCAGTTTCGATTCAATGTGAGGGGAAAGATAAGCGACAACATTCAAAAACGGTACATGGCAAAATCAAAGCGAATCGATCAACACAACGTCACTGATACATTGAATATTTGCCCACCCCATCCCCGGAAAATGCTTTCATTCTATAGACGAACAATTTGCTATAGAATGAAAAAGGAACAAGTTTCTATATAGAGAGAATCAACAACGCACCATGAATAACAATAAACACAATAATAGACACGTTTATAATTTGCATCCCCCTCTTGAAATCGAATTAAATAACAGGCAACAGTAATCGTCAATTGGTTTTTTCCCCATTCATGTGAATTGTGTGATGCGGTTTATGTTTGGGCTTAATTCAATGACATGATTCAAACATGCTTGAATAAATGGTGCTACCCAATAACCACCACAATCACACATGAACCAAAAGTCAATTTGATTTAAATTTTAATGGACTTTTAATTTGTTGGATAGTTAATTTTAATGATTTATTTAATTGTAAATACAAAACAAAAATCATTGCATGCATATATTGATTTTGTCGGCAACAGTACAAGTATGTGCAAGGCTAGTTCTTTGTTAGAAAATCATTCAACAATGAGGTTTTTTTTTTCTTTTTTTTTTTTTTGTTCAGATGGATAAGACACGAAATGGTATTTTTCAAGAGCATCTCCTTTTTTTTCATACGCAAATCCAATGGTTGTCTATTCCATTCAAGAGTGTTGATAGGGAGTTTCTCTTTCGTTTGAAATGAAGCATCCTCTGATGGCACGTAGTGTTGCCTTGCGGGTAAATTTTTTCTTTTTTTTTTTCTTCTTTTTTGAATTCTACATGAGTGTTGTACTTTGAAAGAAAATTCACGGTAAAACCACATTCCATAGACATGAATCTGCTCTATCTCATTCCATGTAGAATCTTTTTTTTTTTTTTTTTTTTTAATTAACCGGAATACATTTAAAAGCTCACTTTTAATCAGAATTTTCATTCATTATTTATTTTAATTGGTGCTCTTTTTGTTGTGAATTCTGTTGTTGTTTAAAAATTTTCCAAACAAATATTTGGCACAATCATCGGTCTGATGCATCTCCATAAACAATTGAAAACTAAATAAATATGCTTTTTTAATTCATTTACATAGCATTTGGTATGCGGTATACCATATAGTATATACATGCGCACATTATCGACATAATGCACCACGGGAACGAATTTTCCCTATGAACCAAGAGATAAAAAAAAAAAACGATACTTATTTCGAAAATATTAAAATTACAAACTAATTTGCATTTTAATATGTTGTAAACATGAACGGTAAATTATATATGAAAACCTGTTCAAACAACTACCGACCGGTCGGTCGGTCGGTCGGTTGGACACCATTATTTCGGACAATAGATGGCTTATCTATAGTGCGAAAGATTCTTGGTAGTAATTCGCTAAAATGTGTTTTGTAATTGTTGATTAACCGAAAACTATTTTAGGAAAATCACGTTTTATAGGGGCTTTTCATCCAAATCTTGATTAAAAGTGTTAATAAAATGTTATTTCGACGGGCATTGTAAAACATATGAATTTAATGCACTACATTCAATCACAAGTCGGGTATCTTATGGCGCCTTCTATCTTTAAATGAACATGTTCCCCGTTCAGCATTCGCAAACAATAACTTATTGACATAGACAGCCTATTTTGAAACATTTGAATAATTTTGCAATAACACATTTGATTTTTCATATGCATCACAGTTGATATGTTTTTGGTTATCTCTTACTGAAAATTGGTGAAAAATTTCATTTTACTTTAAAATTCAAACTTATCAAAATATGTAATCTCCCTCTACTACACATTTTATCCGGAATTCTTATATAGAACAATTCTTTTGCGTTGTGAGAAATACGAATGGATGCATATGTATGTAGAGAAATCTCTATGAACATCTCGATAGAAAAAAGAAAATTGACTGTAATAACAATTGCAAGGGAAGTGTTCGGTGCCCATTGTCTAACTACTTGAATTGAAGAGAAATATATAGACATTTTTCCAGATAACAATTTTATTAAAGAAATGAGAAATGATTTTAACACTAGCACTAACATGAGCTGTTGAAATGAATTATGTTACGAATAGGCTACGAAATGTGCTCGAAAAATAGTTTGGAAAAATCAACCAGATCAATTTCGTTCGGTTTCATGTTTGTTGAAACGTTGATTATGTAGCAAAAACGATTGACGAGACGCAGAGTGTGAGATTCAGACAGTTAATCATTCAGAGCACGTAAAACATGTTTCAATTCTGTCTTTCTATGAACTTCAATTTACTATCAACATTTATTTCGATGTACTTGCCCTTTGGCTCATTTGTTTTTTTTTTCACCACGCATTTTGGACATTTTCGTTTCTTTTTCGGTTTGTCATTCTCTTTGTTTCTTTCTCTACTTTTCTTTCTCTACTTTTCTTTCTTTCTTTCTTTCTCTCTCTCTCTCTCTCTCTCTCTCTCTCTCTCTCTCTCTCTCTCTCTCTCTCTCTCTCTCTCTCTCTCTCTCTCTCTTCTCCCTGTTTCTCTCTCTTTCTTTCTCTCTTTCTCTCTCTCTTTCTCTTCCTATCTTCCTTTTTTTTCTCTCTCCCTCTCTCCCTCTCTCTCCTTCACACTCTCCTTCATACTCTCTTTCTTTCTCATTCTGTTTTTCTCGCATTTGTTCTCCCTTTTGCTTCCTTTCACTATCTCTTTCTCTGTTTTATCAGAGTGCATAAAATGCAATATTGAACGTTATTCACAATGATTTGGTAATTTGTAATGATGGAAATTTGAGACGCCTCCATTTGCAATTGCAATAAATGTTGTTTAAGTTATATGAAAAACGAGTTGCCAAAAGAAAATGTATCTACAAATAAGATTTAGAGTATTATTAGAAATGAAATTGTCAAGTGTGTTGAATTTCGATTAGATTTATTTCGTTTTAAAGAAATGTGGATGAGACAAATATTATCTGCATATACCATTGGAAAAAAGTCAAGTTCAACATGAACTGTTCAAATTTCGTAGAAAAACATAACTTACTTAGCATAAGAAAAAAAGAATATTCTTTACAAAATAAAATCGCTTTCAATTTATTTCACGTATTTAACAACATATATAAAATAACAAATAAACAATTTTATCTCTGATAAACAATCAATTTCATCGCATAAATTGTAAAAAGATAGCGAGAAAATAACTAGAATAAAAAAAAACACATGCTCTAACATGAAAATAATAGCAACAATATTGCTTGCTACTTGTCAAATGCACTTTGATATTTTAACGCGATAAAATTTATCAAACAAAACAATTTTTTTTTTTTTTTTTCATTTTTCTATGCAATTTTTCATAGTTTCGGTTTGGTTATCGTATGTGGACTAATATGTTTATCAGGTAATTTAACATTATGCCAAATTGAAAAATTTTTTAATGATTTTAATTCAATTCTATGGAGATTTTCAGCCATTTCACGGCATTCGTCACATGTTTTATCAGCATATTCATGAAAATTATGCTCGGTTGTTGTATAATTTGGTTTCTTTGGATAAAAATCATCGCCCGGATAACAATGAATAATACCATCTTTTGTTTGAAAATGCATTGGAAATATTAATGTTGTTGGCGCATTCATGCCACGATCTTTTGCAAATGGTATAATTTTTTCAATATCTGGCTCATTATTTAAACGAGACGATTCATACAGTTGAGGTGGTGGTAGCCATATTTCACCAGATCTGTTGAAGTCATGAAGCTCTTTTGGTGTAAGCCACTGCAATGGAAAACAATGTTTATTAGGACTTTTTCAACGATTTTTTTTTTTTTTTTTTTCTTATTTTTCGTATTTTTTTCTCTTTCTTTATAAATTTATCATTTTTCAGAGGCCTTCTTATGCAGTCATAAAAAAAATGATAATTACCAGAGATCGTTGCACCTCGTCATTTGATATTTGTATATTTGGTTGATTTTTCACTCCAACTAAATAAAATACAGTCTCGAATCTGCGAAGGAAATCAAATGAAAAAAAAAAAATCATTTTTTTCTTTCAAATTTTAGACATTTTGAGTACAAACTTACCGTTTTTGTCGTTTAAATGTTGGTGTTAACCACACTGACCATTCATGTAAACCCCAAATATCAGGCACTACGTTTAATTCTTCACATAATTTTAAAAAATTTGATGCGTCTTTGTAAACCTAACCAAATAGATCGAGAAAAAAAAAGAAAAACAATTTGATTATTCATTGTAAGTTCATGTATGTTATGTAATGATGTAAACAAATGATAAGATTATGAAATAGACCTGTTTCTGCCAAAAGTCAACGTCAAAGTTATTTAACAAATTCGAAAATAAATTCGAATCATTTAATTGGTCTTTATTTTTACATATCAGCACACCAAGCTCTTCAAATGTCTCACGAATTGCAGTTATTCGAAGTGAAATATCACTAAAATCATATCAAAGCAGTCATTTCAAATAAGATTTCAAAAGCAATTCAATTGCGTTGATGCCTAAGTAAACTAATAAACAAAAAAAAAACAATAAAACACTTACCGACTGATAGTGTTGCTGCCGTCATGATTGAAAATGAACGAACGATTCGAACATGTTTTAATGATTGATTTAAATTTTGAATCATCAATTCCAAATCGTCGATAGAATTTTAGCCAATCATCATCTTGATCACTTTGTTCGGCAACACCGCCTGGAAATACCAGTGCACCTGGATAGGATGCTTTTGATGGACGCTCCAAAACCAGCACCTTAATTTACAAAAATAATAATTTTAAATAAAATTAAATTAAAAAAATGAAAATAATAAAATGTCGGATTACTGCATACGTATTTAAATGTAAACATTGTCATACCTTATAATTGAAATTATTTATTTTTGTAGCTTCTGGATTTTTACCTAAAATTATAAGGCTCGATGAATGTTTCCAGAGTTGTTTGAATGACTGTGACATTATTGAAATTGACAACTGAATTGTTTGTTTTTTTTTTTTCTTTTTTTTTCAAACAAAATACAACAATCTCTTTATCACAACAAAAATTCGATTTGAAATAAAAATTTCAATCATAACTGGACCCACATCAGCTATATATTATGACCCGTGGTGTTTTGACAAATCAAATACGCACGAACAATCGATGTGTTTGTTTATTTTGACACAAACTCTATTCAAAACCATATGAAACTGTTGTAAGGTTTTCTTCAATTGTTTTCTTCACAAAAAAATTCCATTTTTTTCTGTAAAAGTTTACTCAATTGAAAAGACAAAAATTAATTGAAATCAAATTCTGAATTTAAAAACAATTTATTGAATTTTAATTTCTTTTCACTTACTTTGAAATCTAATTGAAAAAGCAAAATGTTTAACAGAAAAGGAATTTAACATGATTCAAGCGGTGAACTGTCAACGAATCAAATGTGTACGTTTAATGTGAACAAAGCTTATAAGAATTTTGTATGGGAATGACAACCGAAAACGTATTCAGGCGGTTTTTTCATTTCATACAAAAGTCATAACAAAAAAACTTCGTGGTTCGGCTCTTGCCGATGAATGTTTTATCTTTGAACAGAACTGAAAGTAAAGTGAAGCAAATCGCATAAGCACAGTTTCAAAACACCAGTCATCTAATGCAGACGTATTTGTTTTTCGTCTAATAAATAACAAATAATAAAAAAAAAAAATTTTTTTTTTTTCTTTTTGGTTCAACGTTGGCTTCTCAAATGGTTATCTCTCTAAATTGAAATAAAAAAAATAAATGAATTTTGCTGGTGTTCAATTTTTCAACAATTATTATAAATTATAATAAAAAAAAAAATCAATTTAATTCATAGCACACGAAATAGATTTCTTGTTTTTTTTTTTCTCTCTCTTCAATGAATAAATGTTAACATAAATAATTTGTTATTTAAAACGTTTTATTGAAATTGATTCATTTCAAATACGGTCATATTTTTTTACGATTAAAATCGGCCACTGGGCCCAGTCATTTGTCGTTTGTTCTTTTTTTTTTCCTCTCTGGTGTTTGTCGGATCGTTTTAAATTAGATATTTAAGTGAAAATTGAAATTTTAATAGCGAGTAGCGTTTTTTTTTTCTCCATTCGTTGTTGGCTTGCACAAGTGAACGCACAATAACGACTCACTAAGCAAAAAGTAGTAAAAAAAAAAAAAATAAAAAAAAAAAAAAAAAATTAAAAGAGAAAGAGACAGAGACAATGGCAGCAGCTACAAGTGTAGTGGTGCTAGATCGTGGCAATAATACAACCTGTACTGTAAATTTGCACGGTAAGTAAAATTTTTTTTTATTTGCATAAATACATTCACGGCGATTCGTATTCAAATTCACTATTGGCGCGTCTCATTCAACTTCCGATCCATGGGCATATAAAACAGAGTCCGTATTATTGGTATGTCTGCTTGCTGCTATGGCTAAATTCATTGCTGTCGTTGCCTGCATTTTTTTTTTTTTTTTGCCCTACCTCTACTTATTCAAAAATTCTGTTCAAATTCAATTTTTGTTTTTGTTACTCTCACTCTTTGTCGCTTTGCCATACAAAGTCATTTTATTATTTGGACACAAAAAAAAAAAAAAAAATATAACACCACGAATTGAATAGTCACGCGCGCAACTAATGCATGATGTGTGCAAGTTAGTGTCTGTCTGTCGTTATAACTATTGCCGTACTGTATGTGATTTGCACAATATTTTGTGAATTGCATTTAATCGATGTATATATAAAATGAAAGGAAAATCCAAATTAACATTGCTTGAGATTTGGATGGAAAATTATGCGGTAAACAGCAGCAAAGCAGGCAGGCCCATTTCAATAGCGCTCTTGATTATGTACAATAAAACACATTTTTGTATGTTTGCACTACATTTTCAATTCAATAAGTATTCTATTAATGACACCATCCAGTGTGTGTGTGTGTGTGTATAGATAAACGCGACATGTATATATGATATGATTGAAGCTTAGCTTTTTTTTCTCTCTCTCAAAAAAAAAAAAGAAAAAAAAAACGAAAAAAAAAAAACGAAAAAAAGAGGAAAAAAACATATGTAAACGCAATTGATGTTGAAGAGACATAATGGATATACGTACTCTTTGGTTGCGACGGTACCAAATTGTGTGTAGATTTTGGCGTATTTCTATATGATGGGCGCATAAATGGAGTTGTTGTGTGCTCACTATTTAGCGACGGCAACAGCAGCAGCAGCAGCAGCACACCACCACAATCATCAGAAACGCTTGCTATGTATACGATTCTTGTTCACATTTAAATTGTACTCGTCAACTGTAATGACACTGCCGGTTTTTTTTTTCCACGATTAGATTTATCTATGTGCAAAAAAAAAAGCGGTTGTCGACGACAACGATAAACGCAAATTCATACAATTTATATATGTTTTACACAAGTGGTGAACGTTCGATTCGCAAATTATATATCGTTGTTGGTGCTAATGTTGTTGTTGTTGTTGTTGTTCTTTTTTTTTTCACTCTCAACATAGAGGTACATGCAGACTAAGTAATATTTCAGTGCTCGATTAAAAAGAGTTTTTAGCTAATCATTTTTTTTCAAGATGTTTGATTTTTTTGTTACTTTTTGTTCAGTGCTTCGCAATTTATTTCTTCTGCTTTATTCATTTCGATTCTTTTGGGTTTGCGTCCACTTGAGCCAATGGTTAGCGGTAACCTTAATGAAACCTCGGTCAATGTCAAACAAATTATCAGCTCAAACAAAAAGAATGAAACAAAGCCAACGGCGAATAAAAACAACAACAACAAATCGCAATCACAATCACAATCGTCAAGTATCTGAATGATTAAATTGATATTTCGATGTGTTCCATCGACCGAAAATGCGCGTATTCATCAATTCTCCCATTTCAATCATTTTGCACAAAATTAAACTGATAGCTGGGTTCTGTTTGTCAATTATTTCAAATTTTAATAATTTTTATTAAACTTTTATTTTTGTTTCTCATATAATTACTGTCATTGGGATATGTTTACATTGTTCGTTATCAATCGATATTTGTTCAGTACAAGAAAACACTTGAATATCGCGTACAACTCAATGAAAATACGTTGGATTAAAAAAAGATTGTAAGCGCCACAACGTAATGCTTTTATTTCTCTCATGACTAAATGATCTTTTTATTTTGGGTCATATTGATACGATTCGTATTTGTTTATTATACAGATGGTGCCCTAGGGGGTAGACGTATGCATAAAAATTGGCCATTTCTTTATCAATTTTATCGAATTAAAAATGCAAGATATTTAATTAAAAATGACTAGTCACACGCTGCTGGTGATCAATTTTTAAAATTCCTGGTGATCAATTTTTAAAATTCCTGTGTCATTTTTAAATTCCTGGTGATCAATTCAAAATTTAAATTCGATATCTTATAAGATCAAAACATATCGATCAAATTGTAATAGATTTGATGTCGAAAAAAATTTGTCTAAATATTTACAACTTTATATGAAAAGTGTTTTTTTCTTATCTGTTTATGATGCAAAAATAGAAATTGATTTATAGAAAAAATTCATGACATGAATTTCATGCGTACATTTCCCCTAGATGATAGCGGCAATAGAAGTAAATTGTACTATCAAATCGGCATGCATATTCACTTGAATACATTTAATCCATATGGCATACAGGCTTCATTATCAATACACAATTTGATAATTTATAATCGATTATGGAATTACGTAAATAAACCATCTCATAAATCGTCATTTTCGACGAATTTGCGATTTGTCTCATTTAATTCATCAAAATAAACGTTGTTGAGTGCACATTCAAAGCCATATTAATCGAGTGTGTTCAATGTGAGCTAATCAAAAAGACAATCCAAATAGCTAAAACAAAAAAAAAAAACTGGTTCTAACTAATCGTGTTTATTTTTTGCATTTTTCTCATTTTTTTTTTTTGTTTTTTCTCTTCTATTTTCAGCTCCTTTTTTTTCCATATCGACTCGATTTTGCCTTTTTCACTGGTTTTTGGTCGAGAAGCGAAGAAAAAAAAAACACATGAAAAATATTTTAAAATTAGCATGCAAAGGAAAGCAGTGGATGCTTAAAACAGCTTAGCCATTAAATTAATACTCATTTATTATTCCTTTTACTCGCATTTTGTACTGTTAGCTTATTAAAATGGCCATCGATATGGCTATCGCAAACCAAAACAAATCAATGCCTGTCAATATACACATTTTGTTACTTCTTGTTCTTCGCTTAAATTTTTTTCCCTTCAATTTATACTTAACTCTCTCTCCTTCTCTCTCCTTCTCTCTCTTTCTCTCTCTCTATCTCTCTCTCTATCTCTCTTT